>OX637582.1:9218262-9594268 GCA_951800085.1 Comarum palustre | reverse complement strand
TACTCGAGCGCGCAACGTAAGTACTTGGAAAGTCTGGAACTGATCATGCATGTACGTACGCAGAGACGGAGACAGTAAGGGGCTCAATGGGTCCTGGTTTTACTGAATATTTCACATAAAAATTGCATGGGTGCCTCACGGATGAAATTACAAAAAATGCTTATATATATGTATATTATATTATATATAATGAAACTGAAAATGACTATATATTTGGACCATAATGCATTTCAATTTTAATTTCACCAATTAGAATTATTTTAGTTGTAAAAATATAATTTTTTTACCCTTTTTTCCTATGCCCTTTTAGTAATAGAATATGATGTTCACTACAAATTTTATTTTTTATTTTTTAAAAAAATATTTCAAACACACAGTTGCGACTATATGTGTAGCAAGATTATTTCTTGCTATGAATATTGTAATGATTCAATTATGCAGTCGGATGAATGACTATTTTTTTTATGAATAATTATTTGATTCATATATCAATAATGATTTATTATTATTATATTCAATGAGACTATTATGCAACAATTTAAACTCTCGTCAAGAACAATTATCATTGAAATATATATAAATTATTTTTTAATTATTATTATTATTGTTTGTCTCACTAACTTAAAATTTCTGGCTCCGCCACTGTACCTCCATGCACAAAGGTATGATAAGCAGTGGCGGAACTAGGTAGAAGGCTGGTAGGGCTATAGCCTTACCCAAAATACATATAATTCATGTGCTAGCATTTTTATAGATATCCAACACTGGTTCAGTTGGTGAAGTATTTTTGTTGTTAACCATTCCTTCACACGTTCGAATCCCTTTAGAAGCATTAAGTTTCCATTTTGTTTGTTGTTTTCCCATTATTTATTGAAAATATGTTACTTTCTCTGTTTTGTTTCATTTTTTTACCCATTTGTTCTTCATCTTTCTCTGTGTTTTTTTCATTTCAGTCACTGTTTTTCTTCTCATTTCAATCACTTATGAGATTTCTTTAACTCTCCCTTAAATTAGCCCAATCCAATATTACTTCCTGGTTCCGCCACTGATGATAAGAGTGATTCCCAACCCGATTACGCATGTAAACATTGAAATATAGCAAGTATATGCATAGATACAAACACTGTAGCTACTTATATTCCATTTCCTTCCCAGAAATTTGCACAAGGCGAGTGTTATGCCATCGATCCGATCCGATCTTAATTAACTCACTGAATTGAACCGATCGATGGATCATATATATAACACAAGAACACTACTAAGTACGTACAGGTCCACCCCATTGATGCATGAAAGTTTGGGTACCGCCAGCTGAAACTCACACCGCCGCGTAGAGGATATATATGCTCAAGCTTGATAGGTTATAATTTGAGAAATAGATCTTGAAAATCAACACACGTAGGTACGACACGAAAGTTGATGGAAAGTGAATGGTGCATTCAATCTTGAAAACGAAGGTAGCTGAAAATGGCAGTTAGCATAGCATATATAGATTTTAATGTAATCATCCTTAGGGAGGAAAATATAGATAGATATATATCTCCATTTTCGTACGTCTTCGATCATATTGGACGTGGTTCAACTACTTTAACATGTACTAGTTAAGAGTAGCTGAGGTTTTCAATAGAGATTAATTAGGGAGGAAAAATAGACTGGTTTTTAACGCCAATCCTTCGTGACCATTTATTTCTATTATTAGAGAAAACTGAATAAGCGCACCCACTCGATCCTTTTGTTTATTTATAAGTTCCTTGAATGATCGATCCTTGATGGGAAAACTGTACTATTATAAAGAGTGGTATATATTCTTTTTAGAATTCTAAACTATATAAGAAGAGTAAAAGTCCGCAAATGCAAATATATTATAGCACCCATCTGCCTGATCTGCCAGACCCAAAAAAAAATTCTTCTTTCGAAAATAAAGGGGTTGATTTTCTACATATTAAAATTTTTGCAATATTTGAAGTAGGATTTGTTGAGTTCTCGATGATGCTTAAATAGTATATATAATGTATACGCAGAATTTGGATAGCCGTTTTAAATGAAATCCATCAAATATACATATTCAGCAGATACCTAATTTTATGGAAATAAAACTAATATATTTCCCTTAAATTTTATCAGTAATTACAAATTACCAATATTTAAATTTGATTAGTCAGCAGTTTAAATTTATTACTTTTTTGAAAACCGTAATTATAGATTTTTTGTGATTAATGCAAAATTCATTTAACTAATCATTATAGCTAGAATTATGATAATTATCAAAGAAGAATTTTTTTCTTTCCAAATTTAACGCATAGATCTATGAATGAAATATTATTCAACTGTTTTTGTTTAATAGTTCGAGATTCTTGTTGTTTTTCTAAAACCCTAAACACTTAACCCTAAACCCTTTTATTCAACTTTTTTTTTCAATTAATAGTTTGAGGTTCTTATTGCTTTTTCAAAACCCTAGCTCCTAACCCTAACCTCTAAACCCTAACGTACCCTAAACCCTTTTTATTCAACTGTTTTTTTTTTCAATAGTTCAAGGTTGTTGCTTTTCTAAAACCATAAAAACCTAAACCCTAACCCCTAAATCATAGACCCTAAACCCTAATTATATCTGGCACCCTAACCCAAAACTCTATATAAAACTCAATTCATATATTTGTAACCTAACTTAAAGGTAGAAGTTTAAGTATTTAACCTAGCTAATAAGTTTTTGTTTCAAGTACAACCTAAAGAATAGGAACAATGATAATTTACCAAAAGATTTGAGAAACTAAATTTGTTAGGTTACATACCTTATTAGTAGACCATATGTTTGAAAGCCAAACTTCAAAAGAGAATCTAGTCACTGATGCTTACATATGTGATAAACAAGTTTACAACAACTGATTTTATACTTCTTTTGTTCAAATGAAATTAACACATTTAAATAAACGTATCGTTAATAAAAATTTGGAATTAAACCTTGCACAAATTAAGGCATGAGTCATATACTTTTAGAATATTACAATTATACAACAAGATTCTCAAACAAGGCTGTCTAAGGATAATTCAGATATATAAGAAAACAAAAAATAATAATAAATATGAATCAAGACTCTATAAAGAATGTTGCCTACGTGAATTGTGTGTAGATTAATAGAAAAATATACATGGGTTTACCTTAAAATCACTATAGAAAATTGTGTTTTATCTAATTTTCTCATAATATAATTGGCTTATTTGATAAAAAAAGTATAACATGCATATTAGAGGCAATCTGGATAATTGGATTTTCTAGTTTGCAGTGGTCTTTATATATTTTTGTTTTTGGTAAACAATACGAGTCTGTACTAATGCTAGTCTTGACCTTAATTGTGCCGCAGGAGAAATATAATCAGACGAGAGAAGAAAGTGTCGCAACAAGTAGTTCATTTAGCTAGAATCGATATCAATAATTATTAGCTATTGTCGTTCAAACTGAGCAAGCATATATAACATGCAAGAATCTTGATAATCAGAACTTACATACCATGACATATAGGACGCACGATAAGAGGGTCTGTAATTATTACATATATAATTCATAGAGAATTAATTAAGCAAATTGATGAAGATCAATCTTCGTAGCTGCTTATTTCATGAATAGAATTAGCCATGGTTGTTGTTGTGGTTGCTAAAGCTTTGAGTTTCTTATGAGCTTCAGAGGGTAGTTTGACATGAGTCGCTAACCCTAGAGCTTCAAGAAACTTGATGATGTACCAAGTCAAGTCAATCTGCCACCATTCCAGCCCTTGTCGAGCCGAGTATTCGAAGGCGTGGTGATTGTTGTGCCATCCTTCTCCGAGTGCAAGCCAACCCAACCACCTAATCATCGATCGAATAATAATAATGTAAAATCTCGATATATATTCTTAGTTTAGGATCGATCTTTAATTAAGTTATTCTTGTGTACGTACCAAAGGTTCTTAGATAGATCATTTGTATTCCATGCTTGATACCCCCAGGTGTGGCCAGCCGAATTTACTAGCAAAGTGCTGTGGAAAACAATCACCATCCTCACTCCCTGACAATGTAATCTAATTGATTAGTTTGATTAAAGGATTTCTTTGTCGAAATCAAGAGAAAGAGAGAAATATAATCTGACGTACCATTCCCCAAACGATGAAGGGAAACCCACCAAGGGCATATAGAATTACTCCAAGAATAAACGAGTGTAGAAGAAACGTATGATGAAGAAACCTATAGAATGGCTGCCTCTTCAAATCTTCAACATTCTTCAGTCCTCCATACTGCAAGTTAAACAATTTAGTTCTCGACCGAGCACATTAATATTATGAAAGCGTAGTAATTCCATTCTTAATAGATGGATTATTACGTACTCTTCCAAAGCGCCTGTTGCTGTCGAGAATCCATCCCATGTGACTAAACCAGAAACCCTCGAGAGGAGAGTGAGCGTCTTTCTCTGTATCCGTATACTGGTGATGGTAACGGTGCGTGCTCACCCACTCGATCGGACTACCCTGCAAGACGTACCACAGTTCAGTAAAATTCATATATATGAGCAGTCGTTACAAACCCTAAAACTCGATCAGGGAAATGTCTGTAGCCCTGGAAAGAAGGGTACCTCAGCTGAAAGAACGGCGATATAGGCAAACATGTACTCGAGAAACTTGGGAAGCCTGAAACTCCTGTGCGCGAGGTTTCTGTGGTACGACAGAGTTATTCCCAAGCCGGTGGCATAACTGAGACCCAGAAAGAGGAAAAACGCATGCCAGTTGAAATGGAAGGGCGCAAACAAAGCAAGGACATGGATCGACAAGAACATGGCAGCTGTGACTAAGTCTAGTAGATTCCATTTCCTCCCCATGAAATACGCACAAGGCGTCATGAGAATGGTCACCCAGATTCCCAGAAGCCCCATATCGATCAGCGGATGAGTCTGATAAGCTTAACTCTGCATGAGAAGCTTCATGTATGAAGTGACCATTACATATAGTAGTGGCATGGTGAGCCAAGTGAAGACAGTTGAATAAATTATTTAATACTTGTCAAGCCATGGTAGGTGAGACAGGTACATTGAAATGAAACATGTGTATGATATACACGCCGGAAAACAATAAGTATTTTAAGTTTGAAGGTTTTAACTATAAAATAAATTGATACAATTGAATATAATCTATTAATTAATAAGTTACATTATATTTGTTACTTTTCTGATGTTAGATTTTTCCTCTCCAACACTTCTCTCACATGTAACCTAATTTTTTAGGTTGACACGTGAAATGTATTCAGTTTAATTCCCACATCGGAAATCGGTACACTCATTCGGTCCAATTTCCATTTCAGAAATTGGGGTATGTGGTCCAAGGCCCATTGTAGGCACTTGGTATGGTATGGGCCAATCAGAATTTTTCTGACGGCAATTCGATTCGATGAACCCAAATTTGGGCTCATTATTATGAGAGACTTTCTCCAGTTACGCTCTGATACCAACTTGAACTGGGACAAGCGTGACCCGCATTGTACCGTTACTGTCCTAACTTAACCACTTTTAAGGTGTTGTATTTTAACTACAAAAGATCTCGATACAATTAGATACAATCCATCTATTAATAAGTTATATTTTATTTATATATTTTTTGACATGTGATATTTCTTTTAAAACTGTACCGACCAAAGCCAAGTTTAGGTGTATATGAATTGAAGCTCTAAACCAACCCGATTCATGTAGGTTTATTATATGTCAGATGGAGATACCAACTCAACGCCCCGGAGTTATGTGTTGCAATTTCAATGTATGGTCTGCGATCACAGCTACCTCATCAACTGTGCAAGCACATGCCCATCAAAAAAATCTCTGCAAGTACATGAAATCAGAAAACATTCATGTCCTCACTATTTATTTAATTATTTCGATCTGAGGTCATAGAACTGATATTACTACTATAGGTTTCTTATTTATTTTTAGTTTTTCAAATACAGATGAGTAGAGCCATGTACGAGCTTGTAATGAACACATTTATCATTCAATCGTATAATCGGTGGGGAAGGCATTTGTGATTCAAGAAAGGCACATGCCCCCACAAGCCCCCACCCACCTCGTTTAATAACTTCACTCGATCATTTTCCGATTAAAGTCATCAAACTTACTCGGCTCTTCTTGTCCAATTTCATTTAATGAAACATGTTTCTGAGTGTGTGTGTGTCTTTTCGTTCTTAACCTCACATACTTCTCCACGACCAAAAAACCCTCACATACTTCTCCAAAATTAAAACATGAATCAAAATAGAATACTGAAATGAAATTATGAACTCCTACAATACGTCTGAGGAGTTTTGTCTTTGTAAATTCTGTTCTTTTGTTTTCATGCTGTTAACTTTGACGGGCTTGACGAACTGGGGCTAAGTGGGTTAGGTGAAATCAATATAACTTGGGCCTATACGGGCTAAAAAATTAAGGTACACCGCCCTCCTTGAACTATAGATCCTCGCAGCCACTAGGTCACCAAACATTCCTCCGTCGCCGTCTAACCCTGCGCAACTCAACACCTACACAAAACAAAAGCATTTGATAAGCTTAAACTCCATCCCACCAAGCCCTGACGCATGTCGAGCGAAGAAAATGCTTTCTCATAATCGCTTAGGCAACATGACTTAGGGCTAGTTTGGGATTGATTCCTGTGCTGCTTTTGAGATCAGAAACACTTTTGAGTCTAACTTGAGGTGTTTGGTAACACCGAGGAAACTGATTTTGGAGGAAGTTGATAGCCCTAAAAGTGGGTTTTGAAGAAGTAGCTCCTTACCTGCTTTTGCGGGAATCGATCTCAAAAACACGGAGGAGAATTAATGAATTTTATTGTAAGTTCAATTATGTCCTCATTGTTTTCTTAAAATTACACTACTATAAAACCTATATACCCAGAAACCCTATCTTAACAGAAGCCGCACTATTTTCTCTTCTCATCATTCTGCTCTTTTCTCTTCTCATCATTCTGCTCAGTTTTCGTATCTCATCGTTCTGCTCAGTCTTCTGCCGTATCTCTAATCGCTCATCAACAACAGCGACCATCCTCCGTCAAAAACGTGGTAAAGCAGCGGGTTTGATTTGATTTCCTTTGATTAGTTTGATTTTTTCCTTGCTGAGTTTGATTTTGTTTTTGCTGGGTTTGATTTTGTTTTTGCCGTATCTCTAATCGCTCATCTCTTTTGTTTTTGTAGACTCTAAACTGTGAGAAGCCAAAACCCATTCCCCATTCTCCTTGTCGTCTTATTGAACTACTCATCTGAGTTCAACCCATTCCCCATCTCTGAACTACTCTTTTGTTCCAACCTCAGTGTATGTTCCTTCTGTTTCTCTTGTCATACATAATTGGTGGTAGCTGCAACTAATATCTAAGAACAAAATTAATATGGGGCCCATTAAAAACTTTCATCAATTTCATTTAGAAGTTTCTTATCTGTGTATAGATGGAATAGTTTACATTTCGCTCATACTTTATAAAATAGATGACACTTCACATAGAGCCGGAGTTTGAGTGTAGAATGTATTAAACTTTCCAGTTCATATGATCTAAGACTTTGTCTAACATTTCGAAAAAGCAAAGTTTATATATAATGGTTTGTGCATAATGTTCCTTTATGAAAATATTACCTACTAGCTCTAGATTTTGATCAACATCTTTATGTATATAATTTGTTCAGTGAGCTTTGTTCTTTACCCCATCAGATGGGAAATAAGAAAGGTATTAGTATAGTAACTGAGGGACCTGAAAAAATAAAGGCCACATGGCCTGAGGAGCTAGTTGTTACATTTTGTGATATAGCAATTAAGTAAGTGGCAAAGGGAAACAGATCAGGTACTCATTTTGACAAAAAAGGATGGGAAAATGTTGTCAAAACCTTTAATGAGTTAACAAGAAGGGGGTATGACAAAAACCAATTGAAAAACAAGTGGGATTCACTTAAAAATGATTGAATACTATGGAGCTCACTATTACAACATGAAACTGGTATTGGATGGGATCCTGTTAAGAAGACTGTTGATGCACCGGCTGAATGATGGCAAAGCAAAATTAAGGTTTGTATTTTGTAACTTTTTGTCATTCTTTAGTCTCTTTCTTATAATGCTTTTAACATAATTGTTCAATTTCATTTGTGATTGTTGTTTCTAAAATAAATATATATTTTCTTTGTGTAGGAAAATCCAAGTAATCGTAAATTTCGTGATGTAGGGATTGATCCAAACATGATGAAAGTTTATGTTCAAGGGTAGCACAGCTCTAGGAGAGAACATCATGATTCCGTCAGCTACCATAGATGTTGAGGAGGTTGTGAAGGATTCTGAGCATGACGTTGTAAATGTCAATGATGATGAGGTTCCTGAGCAAGGTAATCATGGTAGGGGAAAAAGAGAACTACTGTTGAGAGGAAAAATGAAGCTATAGGAGAGAAAGGAGTTGTGGAAGGGTCAAAGAGGAAGAAAGTAAGGGAGGGAGGTGCGGCCAAATTATCTAAGCAAATAGATCGTCTTGTTGAAGTTGTTGAGAGTAGGAGTACAACCACTTCAATCCCTACAAGTTCACAAATAACTAGTATTCAAGACGTGATACGAGTTGTTGCAACTTTACCAGGAGCTGAAACTGGTAGCAAATTTTGGTGGTTTGCAACAGAGTTGTTTTGCTCTCAAGAGAAGCGAGAGATGTTTTGTATCATGACAGATCCTGATCTCAAGCTCCAATTTTTGATTATTAATCAAAAAAGGTTGATCCTTCCTTTGTAATATGAAATTAGTTCTTTTCATTAGTTGAGAACTTTGTTAAGACTGTTGTTTGTTGTTGTTTATTTAAGCTTAGTGTGCAACTCTTGCTATTTGTTGTTATTTGTTTAAGGCTTGTGACTTTGTTTTTAGTAATGTAATGATACCTTTGTTAATGAATTGTGGTGCCCTTTTTTTCTTTACAATTTTTACCAAATTGGTAATCAATGATAAATAGTTATTCTTGTTAATGTTTTTGCAGGTTTACTTTATAAAGTATGATCATTTCAAGAGATAAAGAGACAAACCAAATTATATGTGTAACTGGTCGACTCATGCAAGTTTATCTTGAAAAGTACATCTTGAAAACTCCATGCATGACAAAGCTATCAAACAGGTTATATTTGGTTAATGGAAGTGTTAAGAGGCAATGAAACTAGGTGTTATAATGCATTCAGGATGGATAAGGAATGCTTTTATATGCTATTGAAAGATATTAAAAAAGTCTTCAAGGGTTCAAAAATTTATGCAATGCTGAAGTTTTAGCTATGTTTCTATATGTTTTGGGAGGTGGTGAGACCAATAGGAATACACAAGAACGTTTTCAATGTTCGGGTGAGACAATTAGTCGATATTTTGGTAAAATGTTAGATATTTCTATGATATGGCAAAAGAGCTCATAAAGCATTTGGATCCATAATTTAGGAGCACTTCTCTAGAAATTGAAAGTGATCAAAGGTACATGCCTCACTTTAAGGTATGTATTGTTATATCTAATATTACTTTTTTATCCAACATAATTTCTTTCTTTTTCTTCTTTTATACAAAACCTAATACAAATTTATTTATAGGATTGCATTGGCGCAATTGATGGTGTTCATGTTCAAGCTTCCATTTCTCCATGCCATCAAATACCTTATATTGGTAGGAAAGGGATACCCACCCAAAATATCATGGCTATTGTAGCACCCCGGGAGGGGAAACTACAGTGGCCACGATTTTAAGCCAATAAGAAGCCAACACGTCCAAAGGACGTGCCAACAACTTATTAACCTAAAGTCGTAGGCTTTTTAATAAGTAAAATAAAATTTAATCTTTAATACTTGAGTGGCACCACAAGAACTTCTTAAAACATTCATCAGAGTTTTTCTAATTTCGCTGAAGGTGGTCAAATTAAAGGGGTGAATTAAAAACTTTAGCGATAACAATAAAAATATAAAACAAGGTTAACAATTCAGGATGACACATTTACTGTTTATGTAAAAAGCTCTGGTAAACGACCCGAAGTATAAAACATGAAAAGTGAGTCCATCATGGATCAAACATCGAGTAGGAAATGAGACTCCACACACACAGCTCTCTTTATCTGTCCTGTCACAGTACGCAGTACCTGTAAACAACCTGTTGTAGGGGTGAGCGTCGTCCTCGCGTGCTCACATATAGGCCCACCAATGATAGGTTTGAAAACCATAAAATCATATATATATACGTATAGATTTGAGCTCTTGATAAAACCATTTAGGAAATCCTTGGCACACAAAAACATCATTTCATATCTTTCGGGAAAACAGTGCAGTATGCTAAAACAGGGGCCAGAGCGCTCAATGAACAATACAGCCTGCAGGGCTTCACGAATCTCTGTGACCGAATTCCGGGTTTGTCTATACAGCAAATCGGGGCCAACTACCTATGCGTCAGAAGACGAATAGTAGCGAGAGTGTCCATTTACTGCTAATGCCTAACAAATCTCTCGTAACAGGACACCGCCCTTACGTCTCGCTTAACTCTGTATGAGACGAGCGTAAGTGGGATAATTAAAATAAACAGGGCATTGCCCCTCCGGAGGTTCACAGTCATCGACACCGTGGGAGTGCTATATACTAGGTCCCGCCACTCTCAGGTCACGCACTAGAAATCAGGACAAGGGTGCTCAACATATCACATCATCATTTAAAAATCATTTACGTCTAGCCTCGGGTTTTCTCGGCCCAATCATAAATCATTTATCTTTTAATATAAAGAAAACTTTCCTGATGCATCGACCATGAGCATACACAAAATCATGCACTTTCTCATATATATACAAAACCACTACCAAAGGGGGTTTAGCTTCCCTACCTGGAATAGCTGTTCCTTTCGTAAGCTCCAAGCTTCCAGGAACTGCCTTGGTGAACCGAGGTCACCGCGTAAGTACCTCGTCCAATAATCACTGCAGAATTAAAGTAGCTTAGCAACCAAGAAACAATAACAGTCTAAAGACCTCAGCATTCCTAGTTTGACCAGGAATGACTACACTGACTAAGTTGACCAACCAATTCCTTTTTATGGCACTTTAACCTTTTTGACTTTCTTTTCCAGTTATCGACTCTTTACTCATTTACCGAAGGTCCGACTTAACTTCCGGACTTTCCTTAACCATTTTAATCTGACGTTAGGGTGTCATATGGTAAATTGTTAAATTACTATAGACACCCAATGTGTCACATTAATCAATTTATTTACCAAGAGTCGATTTACCGATTTACGTGAAACACCAATTTTTCTTAACATGGTCAACTTGACATTTCTCAGAATTTCAGTTATCATTTTCCGATAACAATTTAACACTTTACGAAGTTTCACCAAACTGTGCCAAACTTCGTTGAACTTCAATTCTTTACTAAACCGTTTTTCTGAAAATAGAACTTTCCCAAAATGGAAAGTTTCTCACATTAGTAGGTTTCCAAACTTAGAAAGTTTCCTAAAATGGAAAGATTCCAATTACGGTTAGTTTCCGTTTTATTAAGTTTCCTTACGTAAATTCCGATTACGACACTTAACCCGACTAAACTGAAACAATACACTTTAAACAGGAGTCGAAGACTACCTCCTCGGCATTTCTGCCGGTTTCACTGCCTCGTCGGAATCGTTACCGGATTCCGGCAGCTTGCCGAATTCTCTTGTCGGATTCCGGTCAACTTTCTGGAATTTCACCGGAGTTTCCCCGTTTTCTTCGTCACCAAGTTACGACAACATGCAAGGAATCCAAACAACAACAATTAATATTTTCACAATCATGTAATGTTGCCCTAGAATACATCATACTGTCATCCGCAAAAAGAAGGTGACTAATAGATGGAGCTCCATCATAAATCTTTAAGTCATTCCAATTACCTCGTGAGACTGAATCAGCAATAAGAGCAGAGAGACCTTTAACACAAAGTGAAAATAAATAAAGAGAAATAAGGTCATCTTAACGTAATCCTCTCTAAGGGGTAACAAATCCCCTAGGATGACCATTTATCAGGAAAGAATACCGAACTGTAGAGAGGCAATGCATCACCAAATCCACCCAGACCGGGGCAAAACCCATTCTCAACATGATATTTTTCAGAAAATCCCACTCTAAACTGTCATAAGCCTTACTGATGTCTAGCTTCAATGCCACAAAGCCCTCTTGTCCCCTGCTTAGGATACGCATATGACCATCAGAATCGAAAATTCCTTTCAGCTTGTTTCTCCTCTTTTTGTTAGAAGCCTTATGGTGAAAGAATTTTGATTTTCTGTCACCATCCTTCAACCAAATGGCTCGGGACCTTTGCCGCCAATAAAGCTCATCGGCTGACATGAGTTCATTCATTCGTTGGAAGAGTTGACACTTGATGTCATGATCCGCTGGGTCAAAAGGTTGCTGCAACAATTCATGAAGTGATTGTCGTACCCTTTCCAACTCCATTCTCCTAGCCCTGAAAACAATACGGTCCCAATGGATAAATTTTGAACCGGAGTCTCTAATTTTGCGTCAAAGTTGGACCATCGGAGTCTCAAGTTGTGGTAGTGACCAAGAGTTACTGACCAACTCATTGAAAAAGGGATATGAGATAACACTGTTTGAATCTGCATGGTCTTCTCCTATCATCCATGGTCGGCCGCTCTCTTCTAACCTCGATGAGCAAAGGGACATGGTCAGAGCTACTTGGCGATAAAGAAACCATTTGAGAAAATCCAAACTCTTCTCTCCAAGCAGTTGTGCTAAGCCCTCGGTCTAGTCTTTCCTTCGTTCTTGGGTCACTCACGGTGAACCATCCTCCGACAGCACCGATATCATCGAGGAAACAGTCGACAATAGCCTCACGAAAAGCCTTCATCTTGTTTGAGTTTCGGATACTTCCCCCAGATTTCTCACTGAGTTGGAGAATCTCATTGAAATCTCCGACTACCACCCACTTCTCCGATTGACTCAGGAACAAGGACCTCAGCAACACTACTAGGATCAGCACTTCAGCCGACGAAAATTTTTCATCGGCTAAGTACAAAATTTTGTTAGCTAAAGTCTTAGCCGACAAAACGTGGTCGGCTAAGAAGTCGTTTGGAAAAAGCCGTCGGCCAAGACTTTAGCCGACGAAATTACTGTTCATCATCGGCTAAAGTCATTTATTTAGTCGACGAAAAAAATTTTCGTCGCTTAAAGTCTGGACATTAGCCGATGAATTTTTAGACCTTAGTTTTATTTTTATTTATTTAACTTTAGCCGACGAATTTTATTAAAATTCATCGGCTATAGTTATTTATTTTATTTTATTTATTTAACATTAGTTGGCTATAATTATTTTATTTTTTAAATTTTTTTCTCTTTTTATATCTTGTTTTTTTTATTAATTTTTTTTCTTTTTTACACCGGTGGTGGAGGAGGAGGAGAAATGGAGGAGGAGAAGAGGAGGAGGCTAGGAAGAGGAGAGAGGAGGGGAAGAGGAGGAGGAGAAGGCTAGGAGAGGGAGAGGAGAAGGAGTTAGAGGAGGAGAAAGAGGAGGAGAAGGAGTTAGAGGACGGAAGAGGAGGAGGAGAAGGAGTAGGAGGAGGAGGAAGGAAGATGAAGAGGAGGACGAGGAGAAAAATAAAAGATATAGAAAATTTTGAAGTTTAGCCGACGAAATACCCTAATTTCGTAGGCTAAAGTTCAAAATTTTAGTCGGAAAAAGTTCAAATTTTTCAAAATCCCCACCAAAAATTTTGAATTAACTTTAGCCGACGAAATTTAATAAATTTCGTCGGCTATAGTTATTTATTTTATTTAATTAATAAACTTTAGCTGACGAATTACCCTAATTTCGTCGGCTAAAACCCTAAACCCTAAACCATATACGTAGAAGCTTCAAATGAAAAAAATCATGAAATAAGATATGGCCTAAATAGTGACATACTTCTATGATTGAAAAATCACATAATTCTGGTGAAGTCTCGGTGCCGATAGTTGCGGTTAACGTAATTTTCCATTCTTTCTCCCTAGAGGTAGCCTTATCTCTGGTGGTTATTTTTCATAAAAAAATTTATACCATTGGTTGCGTCTCATCGATTTGAAACTATTTTCAGTTGAAGGTCTAGACAAAATACGTAATTTAGATGGTCAAATGACCGTTTCCGTGCGTTAAGGGGTTTGACTTACGGGATTGACCGTAAGGATCAAGCCCTTAACATTATCGGATCAAGTTGAATATTTTTCTATAGACATATTGACGATATCTGATGGTAGTATTTTTGTTTGTGAATTTTGATGACCGGAATCACAACATGCATACTATTTACCATTATTTATCCATATGAGAAGCCCTATCATCGAGGGGGTAAATATCTCAAAATTTTTAGATGTACAATTGCATCTCATCATGATAAGAGTTTGTTGTGTTGAAGGTTCGGCCAAAATACCTCATAGATGTAGATATCAGCGTTTTCGTGTGTTAAGTGTTAAGAAAAACATCATTTTGAAGAATTAAACGAACTCGGATGACCAAAAAAGCCCATAAGTCATGGCAATAGCGATTCGTATTACTCGTACGTCTGTTCCGGTTCTAGATTGGTATCACAATAGTCAATCAGACATCGAAATATCCCTAATGCAAATTTGTAACTTAAAGGTATTTTAGCCGACGAAATACCCTAATTTCGTCGGCTAAACCTTTCAAATTTCGTTGGGTAAAGTTCACAAACTATAGCCGACGAAAAAATTACTTTAGCTGACGAAATATTTTTTCGTCAGCTAAAATTCCACTTTAGCCGACGACTAAACTAGTTTAGCCGACGCAGTTTTTTTCGTCGGTTAAAATTCCACTTTAGCCGACGAAAATTTAACTTATCCGACAAAATAATTTTTCGTCAGTTAAAGTCCACTTTAGCTGACCGAAAAAAAAATCCGTGGACCTGTTTATGGTAATTTCGTCGGCTAAAGTCTTTTTTCTAGTAGTGCAAACTCCATGAAAGATGTCTTTGTTCCGTGTCCGGATGACCATAGAAGCCGGTGAACCTCCAACAACTATTCTTTGGTCCGACGACATAAACATCAATATAATAGAAATTTATATCCCTCTCGATGAACTGGACAAAATCATCCCATAGGAGTGCAACCCTGCCCGACCCTTTCCTCTCTATCAAAACAGATTGAATGATGCATACCAACAGATTTCAGCAAGCTTCGATGTTGTTTTGCGGTACACTTATTTTTCGACAGAAAAACCATGTTGATCTGGTGTTTCTAGATCAAAAGAATCAAAGCATGGCGATTCTTTCTGTTAACAATGCCCTGAAAGTTCCAGACAAGAACATTCGCCATCGGAGAAGACTCGGAACGCCTCCCTGAACATCAAAATTCAACAGATGACACCTTAGAAACAAATCCTAGAGCAGCGGCGCCCTAGAGAGATTCTCTGTTATTTCAGATCTTTTTGATCTTATGAGCCTCCCATCTTTTATCTCAACGATCATCAGATAGTATTTCATTAAAAACATATATATATATATATATAAGGGATCCCTATTTTTAGTTTATTTATAGGGATAGGCATTCGACAAACTTTTGATCATATTTTTCAATCTTAAAAGGTCACTTCTTAGGTTCTAATATATAGATCACCTCTGCAAAATTTCATTCAAATTGGTGATCGTTAAGATGTTTAAAACTGCGAATTAAAATTATAGACATTAACGGTTCAAGTTTGTCAGATTTGATCCGTCAAATGATTTCAGTTATTTCAAAGCTTTAACAATCACCAAATTTGATGAAATTTTGCAGAAATGATCTATATATATATATATGCATCTACATAATAGGTCTTCTTGGCTAAGGACGTCCTTACCAAGAGTTTGGTGCGGATTTCCTTAATTTAACTCACTTTTCGATCAAATTTTCTCATCTTAACCATTCAGAATTTATATATATATATATATATATATATAATCTCTACAAAATTTCAGCTGATTTGGTAATCGTTAAAGTCTCGAAAACGTATAAACACAATGAACGAACTGAATTTGTTCAACATGAACCGTTCGTATTCTTCTCTGTAAATCACAGTTTTGAATGCCTTAACGATAACCAAATTAGCTAAAATTTTATAGAAATGATCTACTCATATATATTTAGAAACTGAATGGTTAAGATGAGAAAATATGATTTAAAGGTTGGCAAATTCAAGAAATCCTTACCAAAGCTTAGATAAAGACGTTCTTACCTGAGAAAAATCATATATATAGGGTCCGGTTCAAGGGACATTGAATTGTACGCCATTTTTTACATTGATTGTAAGCCCTTGGATTTTAATACTTTCAATGGTTTGGATTATATTTCTGAATGACCTGGCATATATAAATAAAAAATATATAACAATCTACTTTAAAAAAAAATAAACAAATACGAAAATGTAAAATGTAAAATACAAATTACAAAGTATAGAATAATAGAATTAATTAAACATATAAAGAACGATAAACAAGAAAAAAAATTAAGAAGAACAAAAACACAAACCCCAGATTGCCTCCCTGAGCTTCATTCCCATCACCTTCTCTAATTTCAAGATATTGAAATTCATATTCATGACACATGAATTGTGAATTGCCCATGCAGTTTGTGTGTGTGCATTGAGAACTTCATCAAGAAGACAACAACATGGAACATAAATCCAGAATTCTAACCCGTACAAACTGAGGGGGAATATTATGAGAATAGCATCAGTAAAGGAAAATGAGATTTCTCTCGCACTTGGGCACAATTGGTTTCTTCTGTATATCTTGTGATTTTATCTATCATATTCAATGAATATGTCAAGCGCATTTGAATAGAAACAGAACCAAAATATGAGGATTCATTGAATAACGTTTCATCTACAATTGAAGGATATATGATCATTATACTTGACATTTAGTCTGGAAATAGGTTCGACAGTAGACAAGACCAAAATAATTTGAACAGGAGGAAGAAAAGGCGTTTAATTGATATTAGGGCTGCAGGTTATGAAAATAATTACAGAAGAGTTCTTGTTGTTTTTTGTTTCTTAGATCGTGTTCTTATTTTCCAACTTGCTTCAATTCGCTTAATTTATGTTATATATATTTTACTTTTTATAAAAAATTGAGTATAATTTGATTTTATATATTTATTTTTTGTTAGAAAATAATTGTAATGCCATGTCATTCAGAAATATAATCCAAACCATTGAAAGTATCCAAAGACTTAAAAATGATGTAAAAATGGTGTACAATTTAGTGTCGCTTGAACCGTACATTTTTATATATAAATAATAAAGTCAGAAGAGAAGTTTGACTTTAATCAACGGTTAAATTTTTAAATTTTCTATACTGTCTTTGATTGATTAAAACTTAAAAATATATGTTCTAACACATAAATAATGAATTAGTAATTACAAATATTGAAAAAAAACAGAAAGAAAAAAGAACAAAAAAACTTGAAACGTGGAAAGTTAAGGAGAAAAGTAGAAATGAAAATATTGAAGGAAAGAATCATTCCTAGTTAATAGGTTTCCTACTACAATTGAGAATTGTATACCGAAACCCTATTGTATACCGAAACCCTATCCTTACAAGGTTTGCACACCTAGCTGTCTCTATATAAGGCACCTCTTGTATTTGTTTTTCATTCAAGTAATACAGAAGCTTTTACACACAAACTGCTATATGGTACAAGAGCAACCAAGTTCTTGAGGACCTAAACAACCACCACCACAAACCAAAGCCCTAACCTAATGACAGGAGACATCGAAACCAAAGACACCAGGGACACCAAGTCCTCAAACCAAGCACCTGCATGGGAAAACTCAAACCATGCGCTCTACCTTCACCACTCCGATCAACCAGGCGCGATTCTTGTGCCGCAAGCTTTGGAGGAAGACAACTATGTTGAATGGAAACAATCCATGACATCTGCCCTGACGATCAAGAACAAGATAGGGTTTGTCAATGGAACCCTACCTTGTCCTCAGATGAACGAGGAAGAAAGAACGCAGTGGACTCGCTGCAACGCCTTGGTGAAAATTTGGCTAGAGAACTCAATAAGCAAACAGATCCGCAAATCAGTTGTGCACTGCAAGGATGCAAGAAGTGTATGGCTTGAGTTGCAAGAAAGGTTTTCACAAACCAATACTGTGAATCTTTTCAATATCGAGACTGCTATCCATGAGTGTGTTCAAGAAGGAAACTCGGTAACTTCATTCTTCACTAACCTAAAAGTGCTTTGGGATGAGAAGGACGCCTTGTGCTCATCTACACCGTGCACATGTGCGGCTGCAGCCGAGGCCGCTATCGCCCTTGAGACACAGAGAACAATGAAGTTTCTAATGGGTCTCAATGATGACTATGCTGCGGTGAGAAGCACCATCATTGGAATCGATCCATTGCCTACACTTAACAAGGCCTATGCTATGGTATTGAGACAAGTAAAGCAAGCAGCAGTGTCGGCAAATAAAGGAGCATCCTCCACTGAAGCAGCGGCCTTCTACTCCAGCAAAGAAAACCGGGACACAGGGAGGAACTATTGGAACAAGGCCGATGGTTCAAAATGTGCAAAGTGTGGTAGAACAAATCACACAACCAAGAATTGCAAGGCTCACCTCACATGTACCTTTTGTGACGGCAAAGGCCACACTTATGATGAGTGCAGGAAGAGAAAAGCCGCCATTCGAGCAGCTGGAGAGGTTCCCAGTCGGGCAGCTGGAGAAGGTTCCAGTCCGGCTGCCAGTAACCTTGTTTTGGCCAAGGATGAGAACGTGAGCCTTACCTTCTCGAAAGAGGAATGTGACAGATTGTTCAGCATCTTGAAGGACGCCACCACTGCCTCGGCTAACCAAGTTGGTAAAGTGAATTATGAAGAGCTCTCGGGTAAGATTATTTCACAATGTGACTTAGATACATGGATCATTGATAGTGGCGCTACTGATCATATTGTATGTAATGAAACACTGCTTACTTACTCTAAGCCAGCAGTGAACTACACTGTTCGATTGCCGTCTGGTCACAAAGTCACAGTTACACATGTTGGAACAGTACAATTTACATCGGACTTCACACTCCATAATGTCCTATGTGTTCCATCGTTTTATCTGAACCTGATATCTGTGAGCAAATTGGCATATGATTCGTTCTTTATCACCATCTTTCTGAGACATGTTTGTGTTATACAGGACCTACGATTGGGGAAGACGATTGGGATGGGCCGTGAGGAAAATGGACTTTACTGCCTCAAGTCGGATCGGAAAGGAATGTGTAGCATGGCCAACACCATCACCTCAAAAACCGACCCTATCTTGTGGCATAATCGGCTTGGTCATCTCTCTTCAAAAGTATTATCTAAGTTTTCCTTTCTTTCAAACACAAGTCATGTTCACAACAATTGTTTAATTTGCCCTTTAGCCAAACAGACTCGTCAAGTTTTTCCCTTGAGTACCAGCAAAAGTAATGCATGTTTTGTTTTAATTCACGTTGATATATGGGGTGGTTATCATGTTCCCTCACTTTCAGGTGCCAAATATTTCCTCACCATTGTTGATGACTATTCCAGGGGTACATGGGTTTTCCTCATGAAACAAAAATCTGAGGCACGGTCTCTCCTCATTGATTTTCTTCAATTAGTTGAAACACAATTTGAAACACGAGTCAAAATCGTTCGTAGTGACAATGGTCCTGAATTTATCATGCCTACCTTTTATGCTTCTAAAGGGATTGAACATCAAACATCTTGTGTCAACACTCCTCAACAAAATGGCGTCGCTGAACGAAAACACCGCCATCTTTTAAACATGTCTCGAGCTCTTCTTTTCCAGGCAAACTTACCAAAGAAGTTTTGGGGTGATGCGATTCTTACAGCTTCCTATCTGATTAATCGCACACCTACTCCTCTTCTTCAAGGACAAACACCTTTTGAACGACTTTATGGACAACCTCCTAATTACTCTCATTTGCGGGTTTTTGGATGTCGCTGTTTTATTTCCACTCATCCATCCAAGCCTTCAAAGTTTGATCCATGCTCTACCGAGTGCATCTTTCTTGGTTATCCCCATGGCAAGAAAGGTTACAAGGTTTATGACTTAAAGAGCAAGACAATTCATGTTTCCAGGGATATTCTCTTCTTTGAGACTCACTTTCCATACCAGTCTCCTGCGTCTGTCTCCAGCCATGACACTCTACTTCCTCAGCCACAAATCACTGCCATGTACGACACTACCACACCAGCCACGCCTCCTCCAAACCTTCGGCATAATCCATCTTCTACTTCTCCTGTCGATACCTTATCTTTTCATTCCGCTGCATCACCTCCAGACATCCACAGTCCTAACCCTACTCCTGTCCCCGACGACATTAATCCCACAGATCCAACTACCTCCACCTCCTAACAAAGTGACCACACCGAGCCACCTTCCCACACATCCACCGAAGCTCCACCGCCGAACACCCTTCCTCGACGGCCAACACGACCAACCAAGATTTCTTCCATGCTACAAGACTTTCATATTGAGGCAGCCATTCCCTCTCGCACTGTCCCGTCGATTTCCCCGGACGTGGTCACCACACAAGGTACTCCTCATTGTCTCTCTACGGTTCTCTCTTATGATCGTCTTTCGCCTACACATAAGGCTTATACTGCTGCACTAACCTTGCACCGAGAACCAACTTCCTTCTCACAGGCTGTCCTTGATCCACAATGGCGTGACGCCATGCAGAATGAAATCAAAGCCCTTCAGGCCAATCATACTTGGAGTCTTGTCCCGAAGCCTGCTCATAAGCGTCCCATTGGCTGCAAATGGGTGTACAAGATCAAGTACAACCCTGATGGCAGTATTGAACGATATAAAGCGCGGCTGGTTGCAAAAGGTTACAGCCAGATTGAGGGCATCGATTACCGAGAGACCTTTGCTCCTGTGGCCAAGCTCACAACAGTCCGCGTTCTTCTCAGTCTTGCATCCATTCGCGGTTGGCATCTCCATCAACTTGATGTCAATAATGCCTTTCTTAATGGTGATCTTAATGAGGATGTCTACATGCAACTTCCTCCAGGTTTTGGACGAAAGGGGGAGCACAGAGTTTGCAAGCTACACAAGTCTTTATACGGTTTGAAACAGGCATCACGGCAATGGTTCATTAAGCTCTCCAATGCACTAAAAACTGCTGGCTTTACTCAGTCATGGTCTGATTATTCACTATTTGTACGGCAACGTCAAGGTAACTTTACGGCCTTGTTGGTCTATGTTGATGATGTGATACTAGCAGGAAATAACCTTGACGACATCAATGCTGTAAAGACTTTTCTGTCAAACCGTTTTAAGCTCAAGGACATGGGGGTTCTAAAATACTTTCTTGGCATTGAGGTAGCTCGATCGAAACAAGGTCTGGTCCTATGTCAACGAAAATATGCATTGGAAATACTAGAAGATTCTGGGTTTCTTGGAGCTAAACCTGCAAAATGTCCTATCGAGTACAACACTTCGCTCAGCACAGGAGATGGAATCTTGCTAACTGAACCGGGTCTTTACAGAAGGTTAGTTGGTAGACTCATATACCTCACTATTACACGACCCGATCTCGTCTATGCCGTACATGTCCTCAGTCAATTTATGGACAAACCAAGAAACGTTGATCTTGAAGCAGCTTACAATGTGCTTCGATATCTTAAAGCTACTCCAGGCCAAGGGTTACTGCTACCGTCTACTGGTTCACCAAATTTGAGAGCTTTTTGCGATGCTGATTGGGCACGGTGTAGAGATACTAGAAGATCAGTAACTGGCTATTGCATATTCCTTGGTAATGCACTCATTTCCTGGAGAACAAAGAAGCAAAGTACGGTTTCGAGGTCAAGTGCGGAGGCGGAGTACCGCTCTATGGCTTCTACATGCTGTGAAGTAACTTGGTTACAGAATGTCCTCAAAGATTTGAATGTTTCATGTGCTAGTCCAGCTCGGCTTTACTGTGACAATCAAGCAGCATTGTACATAGCGTCAAATCCAGTCTTCCATGAACGCACCAAACATATAGAAATTGATTGTCATGTTATTCGTGAGAAGATACAAAGAGGACTCATCCAGACTGCACACATCCGGACAAAAGATCAACCGGCTGACCTATTCACCAAACCATTACATCCGAAGCAATTCACAGAGCTCTTGAACAAGTTGAATGTTCTCAACATACATTGCAACTTGAGGGGGAGTATTGAAGGAAAGAATCATTCCTAGTTAATAGGTTTCCTACTACAACTGAGAATTGTATACCGAAACCCTATTGCATACCGAAACCCTATCCCTACAGGGTTTGCACACCTAGCTGTCTCTATATAAGACACCTCTTGTATTTGTTTTTCATTCAAGTAATACAGAAGCTTTTACACAGAAACTTCTATAGAAAATTCACACACGTAAGATGCTAGTGATATGAGGATCCAAAAGTCAAGGTTAGAAGATGTACGTACAGCAGGATATAGGTATATATATGTTTGCGCAGTGATTGACGGCCGGCCGATAGTAGCACTGCATCTGAATTAGGCCAATCATAATGTTTTATCGACTTAATCGATCATTTCCATCCACACCACCACACTTTGTTTATAAGAAAAAATAAAAGAGAAGTTCATTAAAACATTTTTTCCGAAACATTGGTATGTGTCTGGATTTTTATTAATATACACATAAAAACAAACTTTATATGTCATGAGCTCTTGTTCTTAATCCATATACATGCCAGTAGCTCATCTTCGAATTCTCTCAATTATTTGTTCTCTAACGTGGATTGTTGTACGTAGTTGATGTTTTGAATTCCTCTTGTTCTTTGATGGTCTTTTATATGATTTGAGTTATTTATACTGTAACTCATATAAATATGGATATTATAATAGTTGTTAGGCAGCTTATGTTTTTTGAATAAAATTAGTTTATTTATGGCATGGATTTGTCATTTTTCACGCGTTTGCTACTTCTTGTTCTGATGTCTTTTGAGTGATTATTAGAGGCCTATTTTTGATACCTGATCTGCATTACTCCTAAAGGTAAGATGAAACTTAGTGTCACTAATATTATTTTCCATAAACAACATAATATGAAAGCTGATAGACATAGTAACTTATGGTTCTGCTTAATAACACAGACATGTAATAAATGCATACGTAGTAATTCCATATTGGAACCGAAAGGTGTTATTGCAGGCAATAATTGATTAAGGTAAATGATCAATCAATCGATGTATAATGGCCGGTGTTCGACATATTGTTCGTCAGAATGTCTTGAGGGCTTTGCGGCGCATCTGAGACTCAGTGGGAGTTTTGATGTCAGTTGCCAACCCAATTGCTTCAAGAGCTCTGATTGCATACCAAGTCAGGTCGACTTGCCACCATTCCAGGCCGTGTCGAGCTGAGTGTTCAAACGCATGATGGTTGTTGTGCCATCCTTCTCCAAGCGAGGTCCATCCCAACAACCTATTCTTATTCCAAATCAAGCAACAAATTCAAATTAACGTCACATTTATTGAAACAACAGGAGATCGAGCAAGATAGATGGAATAAATGACTTACCAATTGTTCTTTGACAGGTCGCCAGTGTTCCATACTTGTTTTCCCCAGATGTGACCGGCCGAGTTCACTAGCAAAGTGCAGTGGAAAACATATACCATCCTCACTCCCTACACCCAATATATATTCCTTAATTAAACTCCTGAATATATAATTGTTTTCCAATATTTTCAATTGTTAATTTCTTTCTGAAATATTAGAATGGACTGCGGATGGTGAAGTGAGGTAATGATATATATATATTTCAATATAGTATAGCAGTACATACCATTCCCCAAATAAAGAAGGGAAATCCACCCAGGGCATAGAGCAAAGCTCCAGAAAGATATACGTGTAAGACGTATGTATGGTGCAGAAACCTGTAGAACCACTGCTTCTTCATATCCTCAACGTTCTTCCGCCCTCCATACTAGTAGCACACACATATATAACACAACATTTAGTTAATATATACAACTTGGTTAGTTTTCATATCAATTGCATAACCTTGATTGATTAATTAGTTCCATATTTCATATAGCTAGCTTACTTTCAGATAGCGAGAGGTGCTATCAAGGATCCAACCCATATGACTATACCAGAAACCATCCAAGGGACTGTGAGGGTCTTTCTCTCTGTCTGTAAACTGGTGATGGTACCTGTGTGTGCTCACCCATTCTATTGGACTTCCCTGCATATAAGCAAATCATTCAAACACTATTTCATGTACTAAAGTCTATCATTAGAAAAAAAAAAAAGATACGTACCTGAAGGGATAGAACCCCTAAGTAGGCAAACAAGTACTCGAGCCATTTGGGTAGTCGGAAACTCTTGTGCGCGAGGTGTCTATGGAAACCCAAAGTGACTCCCAAGCCGGTGAGAATACAGAGAGCGAAGGCCACCCAAAAAGCATCCCAGGTGAAATGAAAGGGAGCAAACAAACAGAGGCCGTGGAGAGCCAGTAACGTAGCTGCTGTGCCTATGTCCTGCAGGTTCCATGGTCTCCCCCAGAGTTGCACACAGGGAGTCATCAGAATACTCGCCATAAGTCCCCTCATTTGATCCGGCCGGCTATATATCGATCACTTGCTGGATTGCTGCACTACGTGCAATCTAGCTTGATAGCTGGTATATATGTATGTATCTGTAGACGTCGATGAACTTAATTAAACTGCATGAATATATGAGAAATAAGTTGATAAGTTTGTGTTTTAGAAAGAATGACCGCTACACGTATATATATAGAGTTATAGGCAACATATCTAACAGACATAGTTTCGCACAAAAAATAAAAATCAAAAAAATTAATAAATATCAGGATATATAGCTGGTGTCTCAGGCAAATTTAAGAAACACAGTATTTTTTTCTTTTTTGAAGAAATAAACACTACTCTTTTGTCAGGTGGGACTGTAGTTAGCTGTATTAATGTTGGGCGTATGATAGATTTAGAAAACAAAACTAAATCGAAATTCTGAATTAAGCGCATTTGCATTGTATTGTTAGTACGTCATATTATCAAAAATATTTGTGGTGTGAATGTTGTGATATATATCCCAGGCAGCCTCGACGACTTTATGGGACTCGATTGATTAAAATGGTACTGCTGCAGCATTCTCGAAGGGCTACCTGCTTGCAACAAGTTAGTTTCTTCAGAAACTGGAGCACTATATTTTCTCTTTGGTTTGGTAATTGGCATATCTAGGCAGTTAATTGGCAACGAATAATAAATGACCAGTCCATGGCTAAGTTTCTCAAGCAAGTATTGGTTGGTATCTTCGTACTAACTAATACTATTGTTTGTTGGACCGACCCTCTTAATTAACACAAAGCTATATCGATATTATCGTTTGGAAAGTGCATTAGAAACTCTCTTGCATCTACGTTAAATGTCTGATTCCATATCTAAAGGTTATGTGAGCCATACGTATCTCATATTGTAAATGAGAGGTGGTGACTTATAGTATTGCAACACATTAATGCATTAATCAAAATATATATACTCTCTCTTTTATATAGGTTGTTTTAGGTTTTGAGTTTTGATTCAATATATAAGTCATTTTAGTTTATATTTTCTAATTTATCCTTAAGTCATAATAATGACATGAATAAAGTGTGAATTTATATCATAATCTATGTACAAACTTATTAAATAGGACAAACTAAATAGGGGTTAAATTGTCATTAGAATTATTTCTTAATCTCTATGCAATCTCTTAAAACGACCTATATAAAAATCGGATGGAGTATATAATATATATGAGATGCTTACTCACTTTTTAAGGCCAATATTGTTTGTATGCCTAATCCCATTATATAAACAGTCAAGTAGAAAAAAAACATGTGATTATTTTAGGACTTCGTGCGCACATTGAAAGTCAGAAAATTGAGACGCACACAACGCATAAGTATACTTTTCTTTATGGGTCTATATATAAATAAAAAAATTGAGCCTTTAAATTTTTCAGGCCCTAGACATAGGCCTAATCCGTCTTGCCTCAAGGCTGGCCCTGAATCTCAATCATGTACTCGTATTTCTAAATGAGGACTTGACATTAGAACAATTCAGATTTTTAACGAGGATGCAGTGTCCAAATTGGGTTTGAAGATTCTGACTCAACCTCTTAATTAATTAAAAAATGACCATTTGCAAAAAAAACATTCTGATCTCAAACTAATGAATTGAAAAGTCAAACGCTCATTCTAATAAAAAGTGTACTTACTAATGACCAAATACACAAATCTTTATTAAATTTATAATAAAATAATATTTCTGATACAATTTACCTTTGTTCCTTATACAAACCTAGAGAAAGAAAATGAGAGATAGAATATTTTGCTGGAGCCTCGCCGGTTGCCGGACTCTGGTCACCAACTGCTCGACTCTGGTCACCAGATGCTGGAAAATTACTAGCTAGTTTACTATGGGCAATAAACTTCTACAAAACTTAATTTATTTGGACAATAAACTTTTACAGAAATTTTATTAGGGGTAATAAACTTTTGCATAAAGTTTACTAGGGAAAATAAACTTTTATTGAAACTTTACACGAGGTAGTAAACTTTTTAGGGACACTTTACTGCGAAAAATAAACTTTATGCTTGAACTTTACTAAGGGCAATACCATTGAAAAATAAAGGATTAATTTCAGTTCACCCACTTGAGGTATGAGACTAACATCATTTCACCCCAGTACTTTTAATTTTGAAAGTTTACCCACTAAAGTTTCTAATTTTTAACAATCATGCTCAATTGCTGAAATTTCGATCAATTTTGACATTAAATTTTAATATGCAGTCTTATTAAAAAGGTTCTAAAAGACATTTTTTATTGTTAGATGACTATATTTGCCCTTAAAATGAGTTATAAAGTTATAATTAACGTCCAAATTACACAGAATTTCAGCAATTGAGCATGATTGATTAAAATTGAAAACTGTAGGGGGTAAACTTCCAAAATTAAATGTACGGGGGATAAAATAATGTTAGCCCCAAATCCCAGGTAAGTAAACTGAAATTAATCAAAAAATAAATTACTAGAGACAGTACACATATTATTAACCTTACTAACCCCAGTAATAAACCTATTACTAGGGTACTACATTTACTACTCCTAGTAATATATTCATTACCTGAGTAAAACATCAAAACAAAACACAATAGAGAAGCAGTGGAGGAGGTGGAGATCGCTCTGACGACATCGTGTAGTGGCAATTTTGTCGAGGCTCGTCGTCAAGAGATCGAAGCGGCGTCGAGGTCGAGGCTTCGTCGTCGGAGAAGCATATCGACATTGGTGATGAAAAATTAACGTCGATGAGGATTTCGGTTGCTGATCGTCGTCTTCGATGCATGTTGGCCATCGTTATCAATGCTAGATCTGGCCGTCATCTTCGATGCTAGATTTGTCTGCCGTCGTCGAGGTGAGATCTGACCGACGTCGTCGAGGTGAGATCTAGTCGTCGTCGAGGGTAGATCTGGTTGTCGACTATCGTCGTCATCGAGGCGAGAACTAGTCTTCCTCGTCGAGGCTAGATCTGGCTTCGTCGTCAAGGATGAGTCTTGCTTCTTCATCATCGAGGCAGGGCTTGGCTTCATCGTTGTTCGAGGCTGGATTTGGCTTCCTCGTCAAGCAAAGTGGTGAGCGAGGAGGACGGCGGTGCGGTGGAGGAGGGCAGAATGAGGAGAAGGGCGGTGCAAGGCATATGGTCGCCGGAGATGGTGGCGGCGAGGGTGACGTCACCGATCTCAAAGAGAGAGAGAGAAAGGGAGAAGAGTGAGATAAATGAGAAATTTTGTTAAATAACCTGCTTCAGGTCCTCTAATTGATTTTTGACCTTAATTTTGCAATTAGTTGAAAAATGACCCTATAAGAGGATCAAATGTCTTAATTGTCCCTATTAAATCCTCTATCAAACCAAGTTTTATCTATCTCAATGTTTACCGGTCACAACTCACGACTGCACATTGCTTTTTAGCTTCTCATACTCATCCAAGCCAGTTCTCCAACACTTGCAATAAATAATTGCTGGAGAGGTTCATTTTGAATTAAGGTCCTATATATACGTGAGCTCGATGGAGATCATAACCTTGCCAAGGTCCCAAGCTCAGCAATTTTGTGAAACGGGAGAATACGAAGTTTGGCATTGTCAATGAATTGAATTTGATCTTTCCATAATATATATATATATATATACACACTGGATGAGAGCTTTTGATTGGTGAATTCCAACAGTCAAGCAAAAAACTGTTAAATGCGCGATTGATATCGACATACATAATTCTTTGGTGGAGACTGCAGAGCAAGCTAGTTCAACAAGTAAGAAGGATGCGCAGTGACCAAATAACTTATCTTAATTGTCACTTGTGATCAAATTTATGATTTAGGAGTGACGAATCTAATAATATGAGCATTTGTGATATCTGATTTTATTGCTAATTTGCTATATTGAAAGAGCTAGCTACTATGTATATGAAGGTTATTGATATAATTGAAGGTGGTGAGACTTTGTTTTAAGAAAACAATGTATCTGCTGGCCGTACCAAGATCAGCACTTTAGCCGTCGAAAGATTTTCGTTGGCTTGTTAGCCAAATTCGTCGGCTAAGATGTCGTCGGTAAAAACTCGTCATTTATGACTTTAGCCAATGAAATAAAACTGGTCGTCGGCTATAGTTTAAAACTTAGCCAACGACTTTTTTTTCTTTTTTTCGTCGTCCAAAGTAAGACTAAAGCTGACAAAATAAATTATCGTCGGCCTTAACCTAAGACTTTGGCCGAAGAAATATAAATATTTCGTCGGCCAAAGTATTTAATAAAAAAAATTAAAAAAATAACTATAGCCGACGAAATTTACTATAATTCATCGGCTAAATATTGAAAAATAATAAAACATATAGCCGGCGAATTATAGTACATTTCGTCAGCTAAATACTACTATAGTCGACGAAATAAGCCATATTTCGTTGGCTAAACCTTGAAAAAAAATACTATAGGCGACAAATTATGGTTTTGGGACATGGTATATTCTTTGAGTAATGAGAAACTAGAAAGGTTCTTAATGTCTCCTTGAGTGATTTGGGTAGAAAGGAACAATATGGTCTGGCGTAGTACTTACTATAACACTGCCCATATGGTTGAGTGGTCCTTGGTTTTGTGGAAGAAATATAAGGAGTTTCGAACACAATGTGGAGGCAAAACAAAGCGCGTAAAATCGGAATGGATTTGCCCTCCACAAGGTAGACTCAAGGCCAATATAGATGAGAGTTTTTTGATAGATGAAGGCAATGGAGGTATTGGTGTAGTGATCAGAGACTGTTATGGGGAATGTATTGCTTCTTTTGCATGACCATTTCAGCATGTTTCTTCTGCGTTCCATATGGAAGCTGAAGCTCTTAGAGCAAGGATGCTGATTTGTATTGAGCAAGGGTGGCATGACGTTAAGTTTGAAAGTGACTATGTGAACTTGGTGCATGCAATGACAACCGTTGGCAATGATTTATCTTTCATCGGACATATTGTTGAAGATTGCCATAGGTATGTCGATTGCTTTAATTATTTTCATTTGAAACATGTTAACAGTGAAGCAAATAGTTTGGCCAATCGATTAGCTCACTCTGCTAGATATCGTAAGTTGGATATTTATTTTTTAGATGAGACTCCTACTATTATTTAGGATGTGCTCTATGTGGATATTTGTGATATTTCTTTTGTAACTCGGGGGTTAGGTCACATGTCCCCCCGATGCAGGCTTTCAATCCAATAAACAAAAACGGGTGTGGCTCTGAGCCTCGTTAGGCTATTTTCATACCCTGTTTCTTTTTTTAAAAAAAAAACTCTTAATTAGGTAGATATATAAGAAATATTTCTTAGTTCTTACACATTAAATTAGGTGAATATTGATTAGCTTTTTTCTTCTTCCAAATTCTAGCTAATCAATTTCGTCCAAAAAATAACACCATAAATTTGAATTTGAGACTAATATATGCCAAATTAAAGAAAATATATTCTTGGAACACTATCTATATACATATATAATTTTGTATATGTATAAAAGATTGTTATATATATATATATATATATATATATATATATATATATATACAGTCTGGATCAGGAACGGAGGTCCGTTCCTAAGCTTAGGAACGGATTTCATCATTTGATCCACTTCTCGATCGAATGTCCTCAAACTTCCTTCTAGACATATCTATATCATCTTGTGTAGATCATCGCTACAAAATTTCAGCCAATTTGGTGATCATAAAGGCCTTCAAACTTGCGTTACAAAACTGACGGACAGAATTCTGTCCAGTTTGTCCATCTTTTTTGTAACATAAGTTTGATGGTCTTCCTGATCACCAAAATGGCTGAAATTTTGCAGAGATGATCTACACAAGATGATATAGATATGTCTAGAAGGAAGTTTGAGGAAATTCGATCGGAAAGTGGGTCAAAATGATAAAATCCGTTCCTAAGCTTAGGAACGGACCTCCTCTCCTGATCCGCACTGTTTGTATATATGAACATAATTTGTAAAACCAACCACGAATTTTGATACGTTTGTTATGCATAATTGTCAATCTCTTGATCGAATGTATGTGCATATCGATTAATCTAAATACAAGAAAGTGATGAAACATTTTCTATCGTTAATTGACCAAAAACATTGTGAAAAAGTAAAGAAGAAAACGTCAAAGTAAAAAAAATAAGAGCAAAAAGTTAAGGAAGAATAAGATAGTTTACCCAGCTAAGGTTTGGGGTTAACATCATTTTACCCCTGTAGTCTTAATTTTGAAAGTTTACCTCTTAAAGTTTCTAATTTTTATCAATCATGCTCAATTTTTGAAATTCTGTATAACTTAGACGTTAATTATAAATTTATAACTCACTTTAAGGGCAAATATAATAATCTAACAACAAAAATCATCTTTTAAAACATTTTTTTTTCTAAGATTACATAATAGCATTTAACGTTCAAATTGGTCGAAATTTCAGCAATTAGACATGATTGATGAAAATTGAAAACTTTAAGTGGTAAACTTTCAAAATTAAGAGTACCGGGGGGTGAAACGATGTTAGTCTCAAACCTCAGGTGGATAAACTGAAATTAATCTTTTTTTATTCAATGAAAACATGATATAATTTGGCAAATTTATAATGTGTTTTTATGAATTGGCACGACACTTAGGATTAAAGCACAAATATTAGGCCTTATTAACGAGGAACTTTCAGTCCTCCCGAAGAACCACGTGACAGTCTGACGTGGTTCTCCATTCCATTCAATGATTGACATGTGAATTTTCATAAGAAAAAAAATTTTTAGTTATTTTGGCAAACATCATTTTGGATTTTCTGTTGAATTATAAAATCCTAAACACTAAACTAATACCCTAAACATATACCCTATCCTCTAAACCCTATCCCTTAAATCCTAGTCCAAACTCACAAAAGACCCATGATAGTCATTTCACAAAATAAAGAAAACATTAGTTTATAATATAATTGTAACAAATTAACATGTCAAAATTTAATTGATAAGGGAGGATCACGTCAGATATTGCTACATGGTGCTCTAGGAGCATCTAAAAATTTCTCTTTATTAAGGCCACAAAACATTTTTTTTAATTATTTGTGAACCGTCTCAATAAGTGTACTGTTAATTTAATTTTTTGATTTCGATCAGTTTGTATGTACTAGAAAGATTGCACGCGCGATGCTGCGGTTACATCACTACTATAAGTGCATTATACATTACACAATTAGTATGCATGTACATGTTAAACAAATGGTTAATATAAGAAAAAGTTTGAAATTTGCAGTTCAGATCCTAAATCCTAAACTTTCAACCGCTCTTTATCAAAACATACCCAAAGGTTAATCATTAGAAGAAGATTTAATGCCCAGAGTTGCAATTGAACTTATACTTGAGATCAGAAAATTTTACATCCAATTCAAATTATGATGGTTGTTGTTTTGATTAGTTTGAGAAACCCAATTAGAGAGGTGAGGCTTACTTCTAATATGGCTGATGTTAAATTAGACTCAATCATCCAGCTCGATATGTATGCTATCATGTAATTTGAAGTTCTCCAATTAGATTTTGCCGGATTACGAAGGTTTCTGAGAAACATGAAATTTGGAAAAGATTATTATAGGAAGAACACGGGCGCATGCAGAGACAATGAAGAAGACGAAAGAAGATCGAAATTCGGAACGCATGCTCTCTGTTTTCATATCTCTTCTTTCGGCTTTATGTTCTCACTTTCTTTAGGACCTTCTCTCTCACTGTTTCTTTGTATGTGGCCACTGTACTAAAATGGCTGATGAAGAATGCAAGACCTAACAATAGTTCCTAATGAGGACCAGCCCACAACTATTTTTACTGTATATGAACAGTATCATGAATAGTGATCAAAAATAGTATATAGTAAAATTTCAAATGAAATAAACAAATATTTTCACCTACTTAAAATGAGAAACGTTACAACAAAAATTAGGAACATATCAGAGTGAAAATAAAGAGATACAAATAATAACAAGAAATTATTTGTTGCGGGTTCTCTAGAGTTTGTGCATAATAAGATTTGTATTCATAAGATAATTAATTAGCTTAAAATTCAACTAAGGGTAATTCCGGGGTAAATACCTCTTATGGTACTTGATCTTTGACCACTTGGACAATTAGATACATGATATTTAAAAAATGACACTTTGATACCTCAAGTTATGTTTAGTTAGACAATTTAGTACTTCCGTTAACTTTTTCGTTAAATATGAGAGAAAAATTGTCATTTATGTCATATTTATAAAATTATATATAAAAATATTTGTTTTGTGGTTAAATGACAATAATACTTGGGTCTTTATTATTTTATAGGTTTTTGATTTTTTTGATAGAACATGCATGAATTAATATTTTTGGTTAGGTTGATAAAATATGACATAATTTTATTTTATGTTAAGAAATATGTATTTGTGATATGAACACATATTAGTTGTGTGAGTGTTTAGATTAATTACACCATCTAAATTTTTTAAATATAAAATTCAATCATGTTGGGTTTATTTTAATGGTGATAACTGTGTCATGCCACCTCCAGATGCTTATCCGTGGTTACCAAATGCCAGTCCTAGGCCAACCATTTCCCTACTTAGTACATTAATAACTATCATGGCATCTCTGGTATTCTTATTGGCATATGCATAGTGAGTGGCTAGACAAAAGTAAGGTCTGTTACCTCGAGGAATTGTAGTATTTCCATCAAGTTCAGTTTGCATTAAGGCTTATGGAAATCCGGTTGATGGGGTCAAATGTGTTGGTGCTGTGACCTCTACAATACAAGTGGTTCAGGAGCACCTCCGGTTTGACAGTCGTTTTGAATAAAATATTAATTCATCTTTATATAGATAAATATTAGTTAAAATTTTGGATATATATTCAGACCTAATACACATGAAACCACTTAACAATGTTTTTTTATGTTTATATTGATAAATAGGACGTAAATAACAATTTTACTCTCATATTTAACTGAAAAGTTAACAGAACACTACCAGGATAAGCACTTTAGCCACATAAGCTTTGTAGTCTCCAAGTTGTCTGTAAATAAATAAATTTGTTGTCATATGTTACGATTATACAATGAACATGTACAATAAAAACATTAGGTGTAAAAAACATACCTTTCCATAGGATACATCCAAGTATAGTGTACTGGACCGGTAAGCAACAATTGCTCGGGAAGATGGATCATCAGGTGCGGCATGATGTCAAAAAAATTTGGAGGAAATATTCTCTCAAATTTACACATGATATAAATAATGTCCTGTTGCATTTCCCGGAGATCCGATTTTGTCACTTCCCTTGTGCATAACTTCTGGAAGAATCTTGACAACGCTACTAACGGCTCCACCACCTGACGGGGAAGGAAGGGTCGAATGAAAATAGGGAAGAGACGTTGTAGCAGAATATGACAGTCATGACTCTTTAACTCGTACATTTTATTGTCCCGAATGTTTACACACCGGGCTATATTTCCTGCGTAGCCTGAAGGATACTTCACAGAACTCAACCACCTGAAAATTACGTTCTTCTGTTCAGGCTTCACGGTGTACGGAGCTTGAGGCATTTTTTTCTTCCCTTCTTTCAACCACAAATGTCTTCGTATCTCCATTTTTTTAAGATCAATGCGTGCTTTCGGACCGTCTTTCGTCTTTCCCTCCAAGTTCAGCACGGTTCCCACCACACTGTCACACACATTCTTTTCTATGTGCATCACATCTAGGTAGTGCCTGATCAACAACTTACTCCAGTATGGGGGTTCCCAGAATATGCTCTTATGTGTCCAAAATTTATACCTGTCGGGTCTGTCAGGTATTGCCGCCACTATATTGGGATGATTGCTGAGCTGCCCAAAATCATACTCATTAAGCACTGCTAAAATTTCTTCCCCTGTCCATCTTCTAGGAGGCACACCAAGTTCTACAGTCCCATCAAATGCCTTGTCATCGAACCGCCATTCGTGATCATACGGAAGGAGAGTACGGTGACCCAATCTACATATCTTGTTGCAATGACTACTGCTCCCCTCATCGCTTAGGCACTCTGGACAAACCTTGTATCCCTTAACAACGTTGCCCGACAACATCCCACGAGCAGGAAAATCACTAATGGTACCAACAACCATAGCATGCATCTGGAACATCTCGTGCATGAACTTATCATAAGTGGGATGACCAACGTCCCAAAAAAACTTAAGCTCTTCAATCAAGGGTCTCAAATATACATCGAGACACTTCCCTGGATAACCGGGTCCCGGAATCAACAAACTCAACATATTGTATTCCTTCTTCATGCACATCCATGGAGGAAGATTGTATGGTACCAAAATCACCGGCCATACACTGTATTGAAGACTCATGTTGCCAAAAGGATTGAACCCGTCGGATGAGAGCCCGAGCCTCACATTTCGGACCTCAGACGCAAAATGAGGAAACTCCCTGTCTATATGCTTCAGGCCTCCCCGTCAGCAGGGTGTATAAGGGTATCTGCGCCTTGCAATTCCCTATCAGCGTGCCATCTCATAGATTTGGCCGTGTGTGATGACATGTACAACCGTTCCAGCCTATCCCTCAACGGGAAATACCGAAGTACCTTCATAGGTTTCCTATTGCCTGCAGGAGTCAACTTATACCTGTCACTCTGACATACTGGACATGTGTCAAGGTCACCAAGGTCATTCCCTTCTGGATCTTTACCCCAGAAGAGAACACAATCATATCTACATGCATGGATCTTGATGTAGAAAAGCCCAAGATCTTTCAGTATACATCGGACCTTATGATGAGTGGTAGGAAGACGATGACCGTGGGGCAGTATCGAAGCAGTGTACTGTAGATACTCATCAACAACCTTCACAGTCGATTTTGTCTCAACTTTAATCTTCATAACGTCCATCACACTTTCAAGAACCGTTTTCTGACAACCGGGGTACACAGGGGTCTGTTGGAAAGCAAGTAGTTTGTTGTACCTGTCAATACCAGCAGTGTTGACAACTCTAGGGAAGGGCTGCACCAGGTCAAACATATACGGTCCTTCAGAGCATACACCCCTCTCATAAGGAAACATATCGTTGATGAAGGCCGTTGTTGGATCGTTGGATGTACTGCCCGTCTCAGAAAATTGCCCATGATCATGCGGACCCCTTGATGATGTTTCACCGTGATATATCCAACATGTGTACTTCTCCCAAAACCCATTACTTTGAAGGTGCTGCCAAACCTTGTCAATTGGAAATTGATACATATCGCTGCGACACTGACATTTAGTACACGGACAATAGAAAATTGTATTCCCTTTAGCATTATTGATCACATATTCAATAAAACTAACAACTCTTTTAGCATATCTTTTGTCCCATTTTGGAAGCGAAATCCAACTCTTATCCATATCCTGAGAAAATAACATAATATATATGTATAAACGCTAATTAATTAAATTTACGAATCATTCAATTTATATTATATCTGCAGTTAACGTACAATTAATATATATATATATATACATGCATATATATAATAATTACTAATTAATATAATCAAATTAATATATATATATAACAACAACTTCATATATATTATCAAACCCAAATCGATCAACTCAATCACACTCAAAACACAATATAATCAACTCTAATTAAAACTCAAAATCAATGTGCATAACGAAAATAAAACTCTTAAATCAACTCAAAAACAAGATATATACATATACGTACCTATATATAGCGCCACAAACTAATTTCGGACAGATTTCGACAACACCCAACAATTTCGCCAACCCTAAAACTTTTTCTCCCGTTTTTTCTTTCAAATCAGCTACTGTCTAGATCTGGAAATATAAAGCATTTTAGCCGACGAAATTATATATATCGTCGGCCAAAGTTTTAAAATTTCGTCGGCTATAGTTCACAGACTATAGCCGACGAAAAAAACTATTTTAGCCGACGACACAACATTTCGTCGGCTAAAAGTCCACTTTAGCCGACGAAAATTTCACTTAGGCGACGAAAGTTTTTTTCGTCGGCTAAAATAGACTTTAGCCGACGAAAAAAAATTTCGTCGGCCTGTTAATTTTTTTTTCGTCGGCTATGATACTTATTCTGGTAGTGGAAGTACCAAACTGTCTAATTGAGTAAAACATGAGGTACCAAACTGTCATATTTTAAACATCGGGTACTAAATTGTCCAATTAGTCATACAACATGTACCATAGAAGGTATTTACCCTATTTAATTTGTTAAAACAAACTCCAATTGGTATTCCAATACCATAAAAAATCCAATTTCTTATATTTAAAAAAAGAATAAGAACACCCAAAGAAATTGACAACTTTTAAAAAAAATGACAACTTAAAAAAAACAAAACGCATGAGCATTTACAAAATTTCACAAATCCAAACCGGAGACATAATGGATACTTTACTGTAGATACTATTTGGTGAGATCTTATCAATTATTTGGTGAAATTAAATCATATTTATTGACTGGCATAGAGCAATAACTGGGCGATGGATGGAGCAGCTTACGTACCGCAACGCAGAAAAGAAAAAAAATATCTTCCACTGTTCTCTCGATCTCCATTATTAATTTTACCAAAACAACACTGAGTACACATCTACTGTTGCATGTGTAACATATAAATAACAATGAATGCATTTGATTAATGAATTTTTAGCAGAAATGAAGAATCATAGTATGAATATAATTAGAGATATATCGAAGAAAGCGTACGTATGTAACGTGGATCAAGAGGGAACGTGAATTGGTCTGCAAATTAAGACCGGCCTAGATAGAAGAGTTTAGATGAACTTTATGATTCACACACTATCTGGTCTGGAATAATGGTGCGGTTTAACTCACTTACCTACTGCAACAAATAACGTTTTTATGATATAGCAGTACGTACAGAGATACAGCAGCTCTCTGCTCCCTACGAATCATTTCGAATACAATTCAAAATACACGGTTATACCGATGCATGCATCTTTGTTTGTTAGGAGTAAATGAGACTGTGTTAAATAAGAAATTCAGTTTAGTTAGTACTGTGTTTAGTGTTACTGACACTAACTTAAATGAGCTTACGTAACATCTTGTTTTCATTTTAACCTCTTTAGATGGTGTTATTATGCGTAATCCAATATGACATCCTTAGATAATACCATCTTTCTAAAACATAAATCAACCAAACTATAATCTAATTTCATGCAACATCAAACCTGAGTTAGTATTAGTGCAACTTAAAACACCATACAGGAGTCTACAACAGACTTACAAAATAAAGAGGTCTAATGTAATCATGAGTACCAAACATGCTGTGAAGGTACATACTGCTGCCCGATCTTAATTGTGAGAGGATTCGTGTTGGAGGGTATGGCTCCATCGGCCATGGTATGCAGCAGAAGCATTGGCTTTTAGGGAAGCTCCCTAACGTATTATATCATGGGGTTCTAGAGATGAATGTTTAATCAATTGTTTGGTTCCTGATTGGAGATCGAACTGCTTCCAAGTTTGGTAGCTTTGCCGGAAGGTTAGTTGGTCACTCCTGGACTGGACCATGTATGCCAGCAGTCAGCAGAGGAGAGGTGCTAATGATCCAAGCTGCACATATTCTAGCTAGCTTTTCGATCAGCGGAGGACCATTGTAATATTATTATTGTGAAGCTTGACTACGTATATGTACTGTTGGTCCTCGATCGATCATCCCAAAATGAAACAGTAAGGGAAAAAGCTATTCGATCGACACCGCATGCATACATGCACATGGCGGCATTTAAGTTTCGAACATGAAAGAAACTCCATCTATTAACTCGGTAATATCATGTGCGTACGTAACTACTCATGCCGATCCAAAGAGAAATGGATTATCGCTAGCTGTCTGTTCAAACGATCTTCGATCATTTTCGGTGGTGGCAAATCTAGTATCCGAAATCTATCTAGATTAGTTTTACAGGTGCAATTTTTTTGAAACCCATAATTTGTGTTAAAAGTCTATTTTTCAATGAACTAAAAATGATATATATATATATATATATATATAACCAAATTCTCCCATCGCAATCATATATACCCAAATTCCCAATGCTTCTCCAGATCCCAGTACCATTTAAATGTAGATGAATACAAAATAATTGAAAACTATGATTGGAGAATAGCAGAAAAAACCAAATCAAGATTCATAAGTTAACATGAACTGAGATCAGCGAGCAATGAGAAGAGGAGAAGCGGATCGGCTGTGTCATAATGAAGAGTAGAACAATGAAGACTTGCATACAATTTTTTTTCCTTTTTCCTGGTATAGCTATCTGTACATATTTTTTTATGGGTAAGTGACTAAAGGGCTAGCTCATCTCACTTAACCGAAAGTTTATTGATATAAAAATAATAGGTACAAGGGAAGGGGACTAGGCCAAAATCTCCTCTAACAAGATTCACTACAAAAAAAAGGCCATTGGGCGACGAAAAGAGCTGAAACAGGGCGACGAAAACAAATTTCGTCGCCTAAGAGGAACTTAAGGCGACGAAAATATGTGTCGTCGTCTCAGAGCCAAAAATCGTCGCCTAAGGTAAAATTTAAAGCGACGAAAACTGAAATCGTCGCCTAATTAAGGTCATTCCTTCGTCGACGACAGGAAGTTTCGTCGCCTAGAGCCTAACCGTCGTCGCCTAAGAGGTATCTCTTATGCGACGACATCTTTGTCGTCGCCTAAGAGGGTCATTCTTAGACGACAACAAATATGTCGTCACCTAAGGTCCGAAAACTTTAGACGACGACGTCCTTTCGTCGTCTAAGAGTGACCCTCTTAGGCGACAATTTTTTAAAAAACTTTAGGTGACGGATTTTTTGGTTGGTCGCCTAAGAGTCCTTATATTCTGAAATCTGGACAGCAGTTCACTCGGGAAAAAGAAGGGAAGAAAATTTCTTGTGTTGTCGAAATTGTTGGGTGTTGTCGAAATCTGTCCATACTCAGTTTGTGGAGCTATATATAGGTACGTATATGTACGTGTATATATGTTGTTTTTGAGTTTTATTTGAGTTGAATTGATAGATTTTGAATTTTATTTGAGTTGATGAATTGATAGATCTTGAGTGTGTGATTTAGTTGATCGATTTATATTTTAAGTATGTTGATTGATTATGAATTTGTGTTGATGTAGTTGCATTAATTGGCTGATATATTTTTACATTTTGATTAATGTTATATTGAATATATATATATATACCCCCGCAGTGCCCCCCTCAGCCTCCCTTCTCCTCCTCCTAGCTTCGAATTCGAAGGTACCTATCCGAATTCAAAAATTGTTATAATTTTGTGTTTAATTTGTTATAATGTTGTTTATAATTTGTTATAATTTAGTAGAAAAATTATGATAATTTTGTGGTGAATTAATTGTAAATTGATGGAGGGTTTGTAATATATTTGTGATAATTTTGTGGAAAAATTGTGATAATGTTGTGGAAAATTTGTGAAAATTTGTGGATTATTTTTTGTAAATTGTGATAATGTTGTGGAAAAATTATGGTAAATTAGTAAAAAATTAAGTGTAAGTTTGTGATAAATTAAATGGAATTTTTAAGGAAAATTTGTACAATATTTTATGGAAAAATTTGAGTATGCCAGGAGAGCCTTCACATCAGCTCTAAATGTCTATGAAGACGCCCGGGAGCAGTATAATGAAGCGCGTAATGCAGCCTAGGAAAACCATCAGATGCAGTTAGGGCAGTGGTTTCAGGACTGTCTATATGCTCAGTCAACAGGACAAATTCCTTCTCCCATGCCGATGCGTCCCATTCTGCCTCTGCCACCAGAACGTCCTCAGCTTCGGAAACCACAAGAATTGGATTTCATGATCGATTTAGTTGATATCGAATTTACTTTTGACTAAATTTACGTATTTGTACGTTTATGAACAATTTAGATAATTTGTAATGAAAAATTTATTTTTTTGTTCTTGAAATTTTTTGTGTTGTTATTTATATTTTATAAAAAATTACAAAACTAAATAAAAAAATACAGAAAATACTTCAGGCAACGAAATAGGTATATTTCGTCGCCTAAGAGAGGTTTAGGAAACGAAACCATTTCGTCGTCTTAAGATCACTTAGGAAACCTCTCTTAGGCGACGAAATATACCTTATTTCGTTGTCTGAAGTATTTTCTGTATTTTTTTATCTTAGGAAACGAAACCATTTCGTCGTCTTAAGATCACTTAGGCAACGAAATATACCACTTTCGTCGCCTAAGAGATTTTTTAATTTTTTTTAAAATATAAGACGACGAATATACACGTATTGTTGCCCAAGATAGAACACTTAGGCAACGAAACTGGCGTCGTCACTTAAGATCTAGACTCTTAAGCGACGAACAATTTTTCTTCACTTAAGAGTCTTACTCTTAAGCGACGACGCCAGTTTCGTCGCCTAAGAGCAAGACTCTTAAGCGACGAAAAGTTGTTCGTCGCTTAAGAGTCTAGATCTTAGGCGACGACGGCTGTTTAGGCAACGAAATGTGTGTCGTCGCCTTAACATAACTCTTATGCGACGACGCCTGTGTCGTCGCCTAAGAGTGAGCCTTAGGAGACGACAGGGATTTCTTTCGTCGCCTAAGATCTTGGGCGACGGACTTCTTGCGACGACACCTTAGGCGACGACGCTTCGTCCCCTAAGATCTTGAGCGACGAAATTGCTTCGTCGCCCAAACACTTTGTTTTGGTAGTGATTCAACAATGTGGGCATCCCCGTAGCTTGAAAGCAACCAAACAATAATAAAGTTACAAACCATTTTACAACAAGAAACCTATGACAAGAAAAAGGAATAATGTCAAAAACAAGAAAAATGACCAAACCAAGGCTTAGTTTGGGATTGCTGCAACATTTTTGAAAAATTCCTTCTGTTGTACTATGAATATAATCAGCTATGAATTAAAATACTAAACTGTTTGGTAAATGATACTTTTAAAAATGTTGTCAATACATCAAATGTAATTTTTGTGTTTTTATTGACAGCAGCTTTTAAAAGTAACCTGGAGGCAGTTTCTAAAATCTACTTCCGCAGACCTACAATTTTCAAAAAAGCAGTTTTCATTGATTTACCAAACACAATTAAATCTAAAAGTTTGGATTGAAGCTGATTTTTTTTAAAAAGTGAAGCTATCACTACCAGAAAAAACACTTTAGTTGACAAAATGACTAAAAAATAGGCCGACAATTTTTTTGTCTTCTATACTATACTTAAGCAGACAAAACAAATGTCGTCAGCTATTGTTTTTACTTGCCGGCTAAAGTTTTTATTCTTTAGCTAAAGTATTTTAGCAGACGAAAAAATGTCATCGGCTATTGTCAAAAAAGTCATCGGCTATTCTCAACTTTAGCCGACAAAATTTTTTCTTTAGCCGACGAAATTATAGACTTTAGTCGACGACATTAGACTTTAGGCGACGAAGATTGTATAATTTAACCGGCGAAATTATTCTTTCGTCGGCTTAAGTTCTTTACATTTACAGATATGGGCAACAACTCTTCTCCCCTGTGAAATTAGACTTTTGGCCACTATGCTCCTCCGTCACGCCGTTCTAGCTCCCTGCACCGGTCAGGTTCTTTTCGTCTTCTTCTCTAATTTCTTTCTAGGTTAGAGTTTGAACTTGTAACACTGTCATGTGAGAGAAATCACGTCAAGAAGTTCATTCTACATAGTGTTCTTCCTCTGTCGAAATCTCTCACCTCTGGTTACCAATCCAAGAACCCTATATATGGTTTTGAATGTCTCTATTAGTACAACATTTCTCTAGATTTTGAAAGCTCATTCATTGTGTGTGAGGAAAATAGACGAATTAAAGATTTAGAGTACTAAATTGGGGATTATTACATTTCGAATCGATTGATCTATTTAGGCTTAGAATAGGTCTTCGACTTCTTCTAGAAAGTTGTTTGAAATGTTGAGAGAAAGATTTTGTTAAATTTTGGTGGCGATTGGAGGTGGCTGGAGGTTAGCCATCGACCGACCGCCGCCGGTGGTGGAGCTGTCACTTTTTGGACAGTTTTTCATGCAAAACTAATTGTAAAAAAATAAGAGGAGTTCAATGGTGTGAAGTTTGTATTTTTCAGAGGAGTTTACGTTAGGTTTGAGGTTTTATAAGATTTTTATTTTTTGGTGATTAATTTGCCAGCAACCGGAATTTAATTGTGATGAAGGTTGTTAGCAGAAATTGTAGAAATTAGGTCTTGCATTTAGATTTTGATCTAGGGAGAATGGCGTAGGGATGATTAATTTCTTGTAACTTATTGTTGAAGATTTTAATGGTGGTATCGGGTTTTGAAATCTCGTTTTGTACAGGACAAGGGAAGACATCTCATTTGAGTAACTAGCTTTGGTAGCTATAAGGTATACAACAAGAAACTTCAATAATGTATTTTTTTTTAGTTTTTTTTTGTGTTTATATGCTGTGTATAATAGTGTGGTATTTATAATTTCTTCATATAAATGCAGGAGTTAGTAGTCATTATGAATGTCTTTAGAAAAAAGAAGGGATCAATGGGCCAAGTCTCTAGCGACTAGGGGTGGCCATACGAAACCGAAAACCGAAAAAATCCGAACCGAAACTGAAAAAAACCGAACCGAAAAAAAAAACCAGACCGAACCGAGTATGTATGGTCCGGTTTCCGGTTTGAGGTACGTAGAAACCGGACCAGACCGAAAAACTGAAAAAAAAAAATAAATAATTAAATAAACTGATGAATTAAAATGACTTTAATTATGTAGTAGGAAGGAAAAAGACTTTAATTATGGAAGAAAAATTATCAAAAATCTCATAATATAAGATGTGTTAGGAATGGTGAAATACGGCTATGGTTTAAAAATCATGTAATTCAGGCAATGTCTCGGTGCCAATAGTACCGGTCAAACCTATTTACAATTATTTCCTTTGAGGAGCCCTATCGTCGGAAGGTAAATGTCACAAAATTTTTATATGGGCGGTTGCGTCTCATCTACGTGAGTGTTTTTCGTGTAGAAAGTTTGACAAAAATACTTAATATAGAGGTAGATATGAGTGTTTTCGTGTGATAATTGACGAGGATCAAGATTGACCGTTTCGATCGAGCCCTTTTTTTTGTCGGATCCAGTTGAATTTTTTTCCACATACATATTTCGTCATAATGATCCTATCTGACGGTCGAATTTTAATTTTTGACTTTTAGTCATCGGAATCACAATATGCATACTAATGTTGGATAACTTGTTTATTAGGTTTTTAGCAAATGCACAACTTTATGAACCAACTCTACATAAAAGCAAAATTCTCAAAAAACTCGTGAAATAAGATGTGTTTGGAATGATGAAATACAGCTCTGGTTAAAAAATCATGTAATTCGGGTAACGTCTCGGTGCCGATTGTAGCGGTCAACCCTATTTACCTTTATTATTCCCTATGGGGAGCCCTATCGTCGGAAGGCAAATGTCCCAAAATTTTTATATGGGCGGTTGCGTCTCATCTACGTGAGTGTTTTTCGTGTAGAAGGTTTGACAAAAATACGTAATATAGAGGTAGATATGAGTGTTTCCGTGTGATAAGTGACGATGGATGAGGGTTGACCGTTCCGATCGAGCCCTTAACTTTGTCGGATCCAGTTGAATTTTTTTACACAGACATCTTTTGTCATAATGATCATATCTGAAGGTCGAATTTTAATTTTTGACTTTTAGTCATCGGAATCACAATATCCATAATAATGTTGAATAACTTGTTTATAAGGTTTTAAGCAAATGCAAAACTTTATGAACTAACTCTACGTAGAAGCAAAATTATCAAAAAACTCGTGAAATAAGATGTGTTCGGAATGATGAAATACAGCTCTAGTAAAAAAATCACGTAATTCGGGTAACGTCTCGGTGCCGATTGTAGCGGTCAACCCTATTTACCTTTATTATTCCCTATGGGGAGCCCTATCGTCGGAAGGCAAATGTCCCAAAATTTTTATATGGGCGGTTGCGTCTCATCTACGTGAGTGTTTTTCGTGTAGAAGGTTGACAAAAATACGTAATATAGAGGTAGATATGAGTGTTTCCGTGTGATAAGTGACGATGGATCAGGGTTGACCGTTCCGATCGAGCCCTTAACTTTGTCGGATCAAGTTGAATTTTTTTACACAGTCATCTTTTGTTATAATGATCATATCTGACGGTCGAATTTTAATTTTTGACTTTTAGTCATCGGAATCACAATATGCATACTAATGTTGTATAACTTATTTATTAGGTTTTAAGCAAATACACAACTTTATGAACCAACTCTACATAGAAGCAAAATTATTAAAAAACTCGTCAAATAAGATGTGTTCTGAATGATGAAATACAACAGTGGTTAAAAAATCACGTAATTCAGGTAACGTCTTAGTGCCGATTGTAGCGGTCAACCCTATTTACCTTTATTATTCCCTATGGGGAGCCCTATCGTCGGAAGGTAAATGTCCCAAAATTTTTATATGGGCGGTTGCGTCTCATCTATGTGAGTGTTTTTCGTCTAGAAGGTTTGACAAAAATACGTAATATAGAGGTAGATATGAGTGTTTCCGTGTGATAAGTGACGATGGATCAAGATTGACCGTTTCGATCGAGCCCTTAACTTTGTCGGATCTAGTTGAATTTTTTTCAACAGACATCTTTCGTCATTATGATCATATCTGAAGGTCGAATTTTAATTTTTGACTTTTAGTCATCGGAATCACAATATACATACTAATGTTGTATAACTTGTTTATTAGGTTTTAAGCAAATGCACAACTTTATGAACCAACTCTACATAGAAGCAAAATTATCAAAAAAATCGTGAAATAAGATGTGTTTGGAAAGATTAAATACAGCTCTGGTTAAAAAATCACGTAATTCGGGTAACGTCTCGGTGCCGATTGTAGCGGTCAACCCTATTTACCGTTATTATTCCCTATGGGGAGCCCTTTCGTTGGAAGATAAATGTCCCAAAATTTTTATTTGGGCGGTTGCGTCTCATCTACGTGAGTGTTTTTCGTGTAGAAGGTTTGACAAAAATACGTAATATAGAGGTAGATATAAGTGTTTTCGTGTGATAAGTGACGATGGATCAGGGTTCACTGTTTCGATCGAGCCCTTAACTTTGTCGGATCCAATTGAATTTTTTTCCATAGACATCTACACATTAAACCAAATTCATCAAAAATGACAATGTAAAGGTACGGTGAATCATAAGAGAAATAACCAAGTCTTATCCAAAATCGGTTTTACAACACTTAAGCACAAATTTCTGTATAAAGACACATATTAACCATTACTCTACAGAAAAACCCTTTTGACTCAAAATAAGTAAAAACGACCTTACTAAGGAGCAAACAAGGTACAAACGAGGGTCAAAACACATTAAAAACATAGCGTAAAACGCACTTATCAAACTACCCCACACTTACCCTTTGCTAGTCCCTTAGCAAACTGACTCTAAAACTAAAACAAAAACAAATGACTTAAAAACTTCTAATACCCTTAAATGATTTGTCTCAGGATCTTTATCATGCATAACCTTCAAGTTAGAACATTCGAATGAAAAGCATAATTGCATAGGTTCATAAGCATGTATCATAGCATGAACAAGTAAGATATGAGATCATATAGGACAAACATGTATGATAACCGTTTCACCTCACAATAGCATACTCTCTTCTTTTTCACTCATCCATGGTATTCACTCAATCGTATATGCAAGGGAAAAGATGATAAGATAACAAATAACTTGCATATTTCATCAAATAAAAGCACTTTGTGAATAGAAATTCATGGAAAAACCTCATATAACAACTATGTGCAATAATGGACCAAAACCATATGCTTGACTCATGAGAAAATCTCCACAAATCAAATTTAGCTATCTTAAGAATCATGAATTAATCTCAATAATATGGTTGTAATGGGGCTTGGTTTCATAAGGTAGGAATTTTTAGATAAGTGGTGCTATAAGAAATCACCAAGACTTTAGCAAATCTCGCTCCTCCTCATGTCTTCACTTCAAGGGTCGAATTTCTTCATGTTGGACCCATACGTCATTCTTGACTTCTCCCCATATTGTGAACAGGACAAAGATCACATAAACACTTTTAGACCTTCAAATAATCACAACTCCAAATCCATAATTTACAAACCACCAAAACTTTGTGCCTTGAACTTTTGATCCAAAATTTCCTTTCTTTTTCCGAGTTTTTTTTTCTTTTTTTTTTTCGGAAATTTTTTTCATAATTTTTTTTCGGATATACACATTTCGGCACATATACAATACAAAACATTGGTGTTTAACCCCACACTTGCTCTTTATTACCTTGTCCACCCCACACTTGCTCTTCAGCATCACGCATTACAGCTCCATCAGAAGTACTTTGCCAAGTCTTGATAACAAGGTAAAGGTTTAGCTATTCTAAGCAAAGGAATTCTGTTTAAAGGTGATGAAATAAAAGGCTCAATGTAAGCTCAAAGGGGTTAACTAAAGAGTCCCACGATTGGCACAAAATAGGCATAAGTTTTATTTGGCAATGGTGGTGATCCTAATGAGATTTAATTCAATCATATTCAAAATCAAGACATGTTATGATTATAAAGCTTTGACAATCACATAAGCAAGTTCTAGTAAATTCTAGAGTCCATTAAAAAGCTATAGCACATAGTTATTGAATATGCAAAGAATGATGAGGTTTCAAAAGATAGTGAAAAAGTAGTGAAAATTTGAAAAAATTTAGACAAAATCGGCATAGAATTCACTCAAGAAAGAAAGTTTTTTAGGCTCAAAAGCTCACATAGGTTATTTTGGAACAATCTAATCAAACATGCATACTTTATTATCAATCAAATCTCAAATATTCATACTAATTCACATATCTTTGAAACTTGCGATTTCTTAAGATAAATGTTAAACCGTCAATCATGCATTCAAAGATGTAGTTCATCATAGACTTTTAAGGGTATATCTTAAGACTCGAAAACAAATAAAACATTTTTAAAAACAAAAATTAAATTTTGAAACATTTTTTTTATAAAAATTACAGAAAATATTAAAAATTGGAAGAAAATTTCGACATAAATTGAAAATAAAAAATTTCGAGAAAGTTGAAAAACATAAAAATAAAAATATGTTACTATGTAACCTCTACCCCACACTTAGAAAATTACATTGTCCTCAATGTAAAACCAAAATAATGTCATAATTTCCTAAGCATGTGTCTAAGTCACATAATAAACCAAAATAACAAAATAATTCAACCATAAAAGTGAAGGGATTAGATAAATGCAAACTCTCGTTGATGGCTCCTCCACAACTACGGTTGAAATGTGTTGCCTCTCATGCAGCGCTTAATGTTTATAGTCTATCAGCCTAGACTCTTCTCCTATTGCTTTAGAAAACGTCATTCTGGATTTGGTGGTGACTCAGTTACACAAATCTCCTCTGTTACATGTTCCTTGAATGCGTTGTAATAAGGTTTAAGTCGATGACCATTGACTTTAAACTTATTTCCTAAAGTAGCGCTTTGAATCTCAACTGTACCATAAGGAAACACATTAGTAATAACAAAGGGTCCTTGCCAACGGGAACGAAGCTTACCTGGGAAAAGTCTAAGTCGTGAATTGAACAACAGGACTTGATGTCCTATTTCGAATGTCTTTCCCCGTATCATGTTGTCATGATACGCTTTCTTTTTTGCTTTGTATGTCATGGCAGATTCATAGGCGTCGTTTCTGATTTCTTCAAGCTCGCAAATTTGTAACTTCCTATGTAATCCAGCCTCGTCTTTGGCCATATTGAATTTCTTAACTGCCCACCACGCTTTGTGCTCCAACTCCATTGGAAGATGACATGCCTTGCCATAAACAAGTCTAAATGGCGACATCCCTATCGGCGTCTTGAACGCAGTCCTGTAGGCCCACAGTGCATCGTCCAAGCGATCACTCCAATCTGTCCTTGTTGGTCCTATAGTCTTCTCCAAAATCTGCTTAATTTCTCTATTGGATGTTTCGGCCATGCCACTTGTTTGAGGATGATATGGCGTTGATACTTTGTGGGTGACTCCATATTTCTTGAGCAAAGCCTCAATGGTTCGGTTGCAAAAGTGTGATCCACCATCACTTATCAAAACTCGTGGAGTTCCATACCTAGCAAAAATGTTAGTTTTGACAAACTCTGCAACAGCTTTAGAATCATTTGTCCTGGTGGCTTTTGCTTCCACCCATTTCGACACATAATCAACATCCAATAAAATGTAAAGAAAGCCTTTAGATGAAGGAAAAGGTCCCATGAAATCAATACCCCAAACATCAAATATTTCGACAACAATGATAGGATTCAGGGGCATTTGATCTCTCTTACCTAAATTACCTGTTCGTTGGCAACGATCACATGAAGTACAGGTCGCGTAAGCGTCTTTGAATATCGTTGGCCAATAGAATCCGGCTTCCAACACTTTTTTTAGCAGTTCTTTTTGGTCCAAAATGTCCTCCACACGCCTCCTTGTGACAAAAGTCTAAGATGGACTGATGCTCGTCTTCGGAAACACAACGTCGCATGACTTGGTCTCCACAGTGGCGCCATAAGTATGGCGCATCCCATGTGTATTGTCGAGCGTCTTTCTTGATTTTCAACCTTGTATGATTCGACATAGATGAAGGAAAATTCCTTGTCACAATGTAGTTTACCAAATCGGCATACCAAGGCACCTTGACGTCCAATCGAAACAGTTGTTCATCAGGGAAGGTTTCTGACACAGGTATGGCATCCTTATCACGTACAATTCGGCTCAAATGGTCAGCTACCACATTTTCGGATCCCTTCTTGTCTCTTATCTCTATGTCGAATTCTTGGAGAAGGAGAATCCATCGTATGAGTCGTGGCTTGCCCGTCCTTCTTTGTCATTAAGTACCTCAAAGCTGCATGATCATAATAAACAACAACTTTAGAATTCAAAAGATAAGATCGAAATTTTTCTAAAGCAAAAATAACAGCTAAGAGTTATTTTTCCGTTGTGGTATAATTGAGCTGGGCATCGTTGAGTGTCCGTGATGCATAGTAAATGACGCATGGCTTCTTGTCCTTGCGTTGGCCGAGCACAGCTCCCATGGCATAGTCCGAAGCGTCACACATCAACTCAAACGGCATATTCCAGTCTGGTGGCGTCATTATTGGGGCAGAAGTAAGCAAATTCTTCAAGTGCACGAACGCATCCTCACACTCTTGAGACCATGAAAATGGCACATCTTTCTGCAATAAGGAAGTAAGTGGTTTTGCCACCAAAGAAAAGTCCTTGATGAACCTCATATAAAAACCTGCATGGCCAAGAAAAGAACGAACCTCTCTCACCATTGAAGGTGAGGGTAAGTGATGCATAATATCAATCTTAGCTTTATCAACTTCTATTCCTTTAGCAGAGACAATATGGCCTAAAACTATACCTTGATTTACCATGAAATGATATTTTTCCCAATTGAGTACAAGGTTAGTTTCTACACACCGGTTTAAAATCTTTTCTAGATTCTCTAAGCATGCATTGAAATCTTTGCCATAAACACTAAAATCATCCATGAAAACTTCAATGATATTTTCGATGTAATCAGAGAAAATATTATACATACAACGTTGAAACGTACCTGGGGCGTTGCACAATCCAAAAGGCATACGACGGTAAGCAAACGTACCAAAAGGACATGTAAACGTTGTCTTTTCTTGATCGTCCGGATGTATCATGATCTGGTTGTAACCACTGTAGCCATCTAAGAAGCAGTAGAATTGATGACCAGCAAGTCGCTCCAACATTTGGTCCATGAATGGCAAAGGCATGTGATCCTTGCGTGTGGTTGCGTTGAGCCTCCTATAATCGATACACATTCTATGCCCTGTCACCAAACGTTGTGGCACTAACTCATTCTTTTCATTCTCTACAACTGTCACTCCACTCTTCTTAGGTACTACTTGGACGGGTGAGATCCACTGACTATCCGAAATGGGATAAATCACTCCACAATCTAGCAATTTAATCACCTCGTCTTTGACTACTTTCATCATTGGCGGATGCAATCGGCGCTGAGGTTCCCTAGTAGGCTTGGCGCCATCCTCAAGCAGAATTCGATGAACACATTTGGTTGGGCTGATTCCCTTGATGTCTGCCAAAGTCCAACCGATGGCAGCTGTGTTCCTTTTCAAAACCGTAATTAGCTTGTCTTCTTGTTGCTTTGTCAACGTTGATGACACAATAACTGGTAGAGTGTCCTCATCTCTAAGAAAAACGTATTTCAAATGTGAGGGAAGAGCTTTTAGCTCTAACTTAGGGGCTTGTTCCACAGATGGTAATGATAAGTGCGTTTTACGCTATGTTTTTAATGTGTTTTTACCCTCGTTTGTACCTTGTTTGCTCCTTAGTAAGGTCGTTTTTACTTATTTTGAGTCAAAAGGGTTTTTCTGTAGAGCAATGGCTAAAACATGTATTTATACAGAAAAGTGTGCTTAAGTGTTGAAAATTCGATTTGGAACAAACACTTGGTAATTTTATCATGATTCACCGTACCTTTACATTGTCATTTTTGATGAATTTGGTTTAATATGTAGATGACATGTAAATGAGCATATTATATCAAGAATCATGAAGATTGGACTCATGGAGGACAACAAAAGAAGCCATGGAAAAGAAGAAACTCCGAAACATAAGGTTTTGATCCGAGCAGGAATTTCCAGAAACCATAACTCAACTTCAAAAATTTCCCTAGGACGATCCATGAGGAACCAGGGAACGTACCATATATGGATGGAAAGCTGTGGATGTCTAGTTTCTAAATCTTTTGGAATCGCAGCAATCCGAGTTCTGAGGAAGAAGTTATGTCGGAAACAATGGCCGGAGGTCAGTCTCGCGAATGAAACTCTCCCGCGAATGAAATCTTATTCGCGAGCAGAAATCTCTCCCGCGAACAGAAATCCTACATCAACTTCGGAAAATCATATCTAAATATCCAGGAGGAATCTGAGGACGAGCCTTATATCATTGGAAAGCTACGGAAGTCTAGTTTTCAGATCTTCTTGAATCACAGCATTTGGAGTTCAGATGAAGGAGTTATGATCAAAACAATGGACGGAGGTCAAGCTGCAAAACTGGGCAGTTTCTGCCTAAGTTGTCACACGAGTTTGGGAGGATGTTTCTTCACCAAAATTCTTCCCAAGCATGTCAAAGGACTTAAGAGAAGCTTAATGAAGTCATGGGAAGCTGCATTGAAGAAGGAGATTCGAAGAAGTCATCATGGCAGCCGAAACAACCAAGTATGGAGCTTTTCCGGTCAAACCGGGAAAGTCTGTCCTTGCCGAGTTTGTCCATGATTTCGGCTGCCTATGAGCCCAAGAACTTGTGTATAAGGCCTACATGGATCCAATAACATGTAGAGGAGTCCAAGAAATCAGAAATCCAAGGTCCAAGTCGAAATCTTTGTCCAAAGATAAAAGGAGGAAACCCAGCTCAACAAGGAAGGTGTCTCCTTGAAGTTCCTGAATTCTCTAGGGTTTCTCTTCGAAATTTTCTGTATAAATAGGACCTATGTACATCAAATTTCGTGTCTTTCAATTGCTCTAAGCCTTAGTATAGCCAAGCTCTACTTAAAAACCCTCCCTACACAGAAACACCATAGCCTTGCCGCCGCCAACCCCTTGCTGCCGATTGCATAGCTTTGCCGCCACCAATCCATTCTTCAATCCTTGCCAACTCTTAGGGTAGGTTTAGGTATGAATACAATCAAGGTTTATGTGTGTATCTACTGTATGGATGATGGTTATTTATATAAATATTTGTATTGGTTTTTGGTTTTACGTTATAAACATGTTTACTTGTTCTTCTTTGTGATTTTCATGTGATTGTGTTTATAATTGTAATGATTTAGATTGCATGTGAGGATTTTGATTTAGTTTAAGTTGTTTATGTTTGTGTTTAGTAGTTGTCGAATTGATTTATTGCTTACCTGATCACGTAATCAAACCTGAAGATAGTCTAGAGCTCAGATGTTTCTAAGGGGGGAGTTTAATCTGCCGTAGTATTCTAGGTTGAGTTCACCGGGTCGGGCTCTCAATTTTAGTTGCTGCATAGGGTTGCTAGGGTAAGTGATTTACATGCTAATAGGATGAGTGACGTCATGCCTAGGATCATGTCTCCAACGACTCATGAACGGTAAGTGTATTTTGTGTTAATGTGATGCGGGTCGTAAGCATTAAACAGGATGACACATAAACTTAGGATGATGCGTGTCGTAAGTTCTAAGTTACATGAGAAGTCTAAATAGTTGGAATTAATTTGCATCTATGATAACATAAACATAATAACTTGATCTTTCATAAAACTTATGTGTTCTCTAATCGGTGTTTGCTATATTTTGTGCTTGAGTATTGATTGACCAATGTATGTAAATATTTCTGTTTTATTTTCTTTAAATTTCGAACCAACTCATAAAAATTCCCCATAATATTTTGTATATATGTTTATACTTGTATAGTTGTGACAGAATTGTACTTGTATGTTTATTTTACATTTGTGAAAATACTAACGATTTGTTTTGATGTAGAAATATAAGTCCTTCCCTAGTGTTCCCGGTTAGAACGATCCCTACTTACAGTTACTACAATGATAGGGTTTTTTAAATTGCATGTCATGTTATGACACGTCAATTTTTGGCGCCGTTGCCGGGGATGCTAAAAAGGATTTATGTTTTGTATATATATGTTTGTGAATTAACCTTGTTTTCTTGTAGGTGCCGAAGCATGTGTGTGCCAAAACACATATGTTTTGAATGTATATTGTGTATTGCCAATTTGTACATTGTATATTTGTGTATGTGCTGAACTTGTATGTATCATATTTTCATGCCATATGTGTTGTAATTATTGTAACTTAGTAAATATTTAGGAGGTTTATTGTTTCATATGTGTTTGAATTTTATTGTGGTTTTTAAAGTGTAACATGTAGGGAGAAGCCGCATTTGTTAATCTTAGCCTAAACCCTTCATGTTATTTGCGGATTTCATGAGGTTGAGGGCGGCTTTGATTAACACTTGTCGAGTGGTCTAGTGACCTGAGTTTGTTCCTAGCTGAGTAAGGGGCCGTTCTGTCATAGATATGGAATTCAGGTTTGTTCAATTGGATCTCAAGATCATGACTGACCACTCTTCTCGGTGAAGGGGTCGATAGGGGTCCGCCTCCTTGATCACAAACGAGTCCTGCCTGGTTCTTGTAGGGGGTTCGCCCCCCGTGACATTGACACTTGCCTTCTGAAACCACGGAATCCGCTCGAACTAGCCAAATGCTTGGGCCGAAGCATCACCACACTTTAAACGCTAGAATTTACTTAGACATGTATGACGCCATGAACTTCAAATTAATTTGACTTTAATGTTTGAGGTATATCGGACGAAGCATAACACTACCTTGGGCTGTATCAGTCCATTGCACAGTGGTCTTCCCTGCTCCACGTACCTTGAGAATTAAAGTTTAATAAAATCAAGTAGAAAACATTTTAGGGTGAGAAGTCATCACATTATGTTTTTATCATGATTTTTGTCTATATGTAACTATGAATGCCATGTGTGTTTCTAACTTATACGTATGCCTTGTTGATAAATGTCATTGTTTGCCGTGTGTATGTGTGAATGCCGAGCTCGAGATATTGTTTGCCGTGTGTGTGTATGTGTTTTTGTCCAATTTTTATGTTCGTTACAATTTTGTGTGATGCCATGGTTAGTTTATATGTTATGTGTGTTTCTGATATGTCATGTTTGTGTGTGTGTTATTTAAGTATGTTAATTTTATCTTATTCATAATTCTTAGTTAGTGTCGTTTTGTTTTTCGAAATTTTTTATGACTTACTAACTTGGTCTTGGCCAATTGTGCCATCCTGTTTTGTAGGTGAATGAGCGGTTCTGACACTTGGACACGAGACATCAACAACCGACTTATACGTGTCCGAGAGGAGCTTGCCATCAACATACCATCAACATCTCATCACTCAACACCGAATTCATCACCACCACACTCATTTGAATTGAGAATGACTTCACTCAGGGAAGAAAACGGCCAAGTTAATGGAACAGGGGTCAGGCCAGCAAATGTCACTTATCCTGCTGTGGAAACAGGGAAAACGGCTGACTTTGAACTCAGAGGTGGTTTCTTCCACCAACTGCCGAAATTTCATGGACTGAGTGGAGAGGATCCGAACCGACACTTGCAACAGTTTGAATATTGTTGTGACATTATGTGCCCTAGAGGAGCTGATATGCAACTTGTCAAAATGAAAGCATTTCCGTTTTCATTAGAGGATAAAGCTAGGGAATGGTTCTTTGCAGTGCCAGCTGGACGAATTGTGTCATGGGCCACTATGATGAAAGAGTTTCTCCTCAAGTATTTTCCTTCGTCGAGGGTGACGCAAATTAGAAAGGAGATAACTTCTATCAAGCAAGACATTGATGAGTCTTTCGAAACGTATTATGAGAGATATAAGGCATTGGTTGCTTCGTGTCCAAACCATGGGATACGTGAGGGACTTTTGCTACAGTACTTTTATGAGGGACTTCGCCCTATGGAAAGACAGTTTCTAGATTCAGCAGCTGGAGGGTCTTTGATGGAGAAAAGTAGAGAAGAGGTCAGTACCTTGTTGGAAATGCGAGCTACAAACAATCAACAATTTGGTTCGTTTTCATCAAGGCGTGTGAATGAGACAAACACTCATGGGGAGTCTAATACCATTGCCGAGCTAAAAGATGACTTGAGTAAGTTGACTCTCATGGTTTCGAACCTGGCCAAGAATAGAGGGATACAAGTCTGTGGAGTATGTAGCATGGAAGGACATACATCCGATCAGTGCACTCAAGTAAATCCGAACTTTGAGGATGTCAATGCCGTCGGTTTTCAAGGACAATTCGGCAACTTCCAAGGTCAAGGGGCTCAAACACGTTTTCAGAATTTCAATCCAAGGGCCAACGATCCAAACTTCCGATGGAGCAACAACAACAACGTGTTGAATCCACAACCAAACGCACAAGGGCAGCAACCAAGTACTTACATGGCACGGCCTCAAGGCAATTTCATGCCAAGGCCATACCAACCCTACCAACAAGGAGGACAGCCGAGTGGGCAGCAAAATTATGATGAGATCTTCAAGAACATTGCCACTTCGACACAATCTTTGTTGGCCACAACTCAAACCAACACCAAGGACATTGCCTTGATGTCGAAAGACATTATGGAATTAAAGAATCAAATGGGGCAAGTTGTGGACTTCATGGGGAAATTCAATGAACAAGGGAGGTTGCCAGGAGGTGTCATCAAGAATCCCAAGAACGAGCAAGCACAAGTTGTTGTCACAAGAAGTGGGAAAACCTTGTTGTCACCACCTTCAAAGCCTAAAACCACAAAAGGACTTGGAGTGTTGGACATGAGTGATGAAGAAGGTGATGCCGAGCTCATGATGCAAGAGAATGCCGAGCATAATGCCAATGCCGACACACATGGACAAGATCAAGGAAAAACCGTGCGAAACAAAGAAGCTGAGCCAAGCAAGGCAGACTTGGACGCAATGAAAAAGAGGGATCTTGAAAAAGATCCGGCAACTTCAACGAAGGAAGGTATGATTTCAAACCCTAGTGATTTAGTTAATACTAATCAATCTTCTTCTCTACTTTTTCCTTCTAGGTTCACTAAGAGCAAAAAGGATAAATCCGACGAAGAAGTGTTGGATGTCTTTCGAGAAGTGAATGTCAACCTACCCTTGTTGGAGTGCATCCGACAAATACCTAAGTATGCTAAGTTCTTGAAGGAGCTTTGCACATCAAGGAGACACACAAGGGAGAAACAAGTTGTCAAGATGAGTGAGACGGTCTCTGCCGTCATTCAACGAAAAATGCCGCCCAAGATGAAGGATCCAGGGAGTTTTTCTATCCCTTGTGTTATTGGTTGTACTTGTTTTGAGAATGTCATGCTAGATCTAGGAGCTTCAATTAATGTTATGTCACTAAATCTTTATAAGTCTCTAGATCTAGGACCTCTTAAAACCGACAATGTTGTGATCCAATTGGCGGATCATTCTAACAAGTACCCTGAGGGGTATGTTGAAGATGTTCTTGTGCAGGTTAACCAGCTGATATTTCCTGCAGACTTTTATGTGCTAGAAATGGAGGAGTCATCTACAAACTCGACACAGCTATTGTTGGGACGACCCTTCATGCGAACAGCAAGAACGAATATCGACGTTGCTGAAGGTAATTTGACAATGGAGTTTGATGGCGAGCTGATCAAGTTCAACATTTTTGACGCCATGAGACATCCAAGTGCCGAAAGGGAAGAAACAAACAGCAATGCCGAGCTATGTCAAGAGGGGAATGCCGAAACTTCATGGAGGTTTGGTGGTGTTGCACCGTGTGCAATGACCACCCACCAAGCATAGCAATTAGCCATCGAGCAAGGGGCCGGATTTGACAAGTTTGGAGAACGGGATGAGGAGGCTTTGAAAAATTTAGAGCCGTCCATACTTGAAGTTGTGAAGGAGCTTGAGTCACAACCACCTACCAAAAGGTATAATTCTCCTTTGTCAATTCCAATTTCTACTAATAAGTTGTTACCATCTGTGAAACAGGCCCCTGAGTTAGAGCTCAAAGCTCTTCCCCCACATTTAAAGTACGTTTTTCTTGGAAAAGATGACACTTTACCAGTTATTGTGTCATCAACGTTGACAAAGCAACAAGAAGACAAGGTAGTTGCGGTTTTGCAAAGGAACACAGCTGCCATTGGCTGGACTTTGGCAGACATCAAGGGAATTAGCCCGACAAAATGTGTTCATCGAATTCTACTTGAGGATGGCGCCAAGCCTACAAGGGAGGCTCAAAGACGTTTGCATCCACCAATGATGAAGGTTGTAAAGGACGAGGTGATCAAGTTATTAGATTGTGGTGTCATATACCCAATCTCGGATAGTCAGTGGATATCACCAGTTCAAGTTGTGCCAAAGAAGAGTGGAGTGACGGTGGTAGAAAATGACAAGAACGAATTAGTGCCACAACGTTTGGTGACGGGACATCGCATGTGCATCGACTATAGAAGACTTAACGCAACAACACGCAAGGATCACATGCCATTGCCTTTCATGGACCAAATGTTGGAGAGACTTGCCGGTCATGAGTTCTACTGCTTCTTAGATGGCTACAGTGGTTACAACCAGATCATGATACACCCGGATGATCAAGAAAAGACAACGTTTACATGTCCCTTTGGTACGTTTGCTTACCGTCGTATGCCTTTTGGATTATGCAACGCCCCAGGTACGTTTCAACGTTGTATGTATAATATTTTCTCTGATTACATCGAAAATATCATTGAAGTGTTTATGGATGATTTTAGTGTATATGGTAAAGATTTCGATGCATGCTTAGAGAATTTAGAAAAGATTTTAAACCGGTGTGTTGAGACTAACCTTGTACTCAATTGGGAAAAATGTCATTTCATGGTAAATCAAGGTATAGTTCTAGGCCATATTGTCTCTGCTAGAGGAATAGAAGTTGATAAAGCCAAGATTGATATTATGCATCACTTACCCTCACCTTCAACGGTGAGAGAGGTTCGTTCTTTTCTTGGCCATGCAGGTTTTTATAGGAGATTCATCAAGGACTTTTCTTTGGTGGCAAAACCACTTACTTCCTTATTGCAGAAAGATGTGCCATTTTCATGGTCTCAAGAGTGTGAGGATGCGTTTGTGCACTTGAAGAATTTGTTGACTTCCGCGCCAATAATGACGCCACCAGACTGGAATATGCCATTTGAGTTGATGTGTGACGCTTCGGACTATGCCATGGGAGCTGTGCTCGGCCAACGCAAGGACAAGAGGCCATGCGTCATTTACTATGCATCACGGACACTCAACGATGCTCAGCTGAATTATACTACCACGGAAAAAGAACTCTTAGCTGTTATTTTTGCTTTAGAAAAATTTCGATCTTATCTTTTGAATTCTAAAGTTGTTGTTTATTCTGATCATGCAGCTTTAAGGTACTTGATGACAAAGAAGGATGCTAAGCCAAGGCTCATTCGATGGATCTTACTACTCCAGGAGTTCGACATTGAGATAAAGGATAAGAAAGGATGCGAGAATGTTGTAGCAGACCATCTTAGCCGAATTGTGCATGAGGAGGATGCCATTCCTATGTCCGAATCGTTCCCGGATGAACAACTGTTTCGAATGGAAGTTAAGGAACCATGGTATGCCGATTTGGTGAACTTCATAGTGACAAGGACTTTTCCATCAACTATGCCGAACCATAAAAGGATCAAAATCAAGAAGGAAGCTCGACATTACATATGGGATGCGCCATATTTGTGGAGACAATGCGGGGACCAAGTCATTCGACGTTGTGTGCCAGATGAGGAGCATCAATCCATCTTGAATTTTTGCCATAAGGAGGCATGCGGAGGACACTTTGGACCAAAAAGAACAGCTAGAAAGGTGTTGGAAGCCGGTTTCTATTGGCCAACGTTATTCAAAGACGCTTATACAACATGTGTTTCATGTGATCGTTGCCAAAGAACAGGTAACTTAGGTAAGAGAGATCAAATGCCCTTAACCCCTATCATGGTTGTCGAAATTTTTGATGTTTGGGGCATTGATTTCATGGGTCCTTTTCCTTCATCTAAAGGTTTTCTTTATATTTTATTGGCGGTTGATTATGTGTCGAAATGGGTGGAAGCAAAAGCCACCAGGACTAATGATTCTAAAGTTGTTGTAGAGTTTGTCAAAACTAACATTTTTGCTAGGTTTGGAATGCCAAGAGTTTTGATAAGCGATGGTGGATCACATTTCTGTAATCGAACTATTGAGGCTTTGCTCAAGAAATATGGAGTCACCCACAAAGTATCAACGCCATATCATCCTCAAACAAGTGGCATGGCTGAAACATCCAACAGAGAGATCAAACAGATTTTGGAGAAGACTGTAGGACCAACAAGGAAAGATTGGAGTGATCGATTAGACGATGCACTATGGGCCTATAGGACTGCGTTCAAGACGCCGATAGGGATGTCGCCATTTAGACTTGTTTATGGCAAAGCATGTCATCTTCCAGTGGAGTTGGAGCACAAAGCGTGGTGGGCAGTTAAGAAATTCAATATGGCCAAAGACGAGGCTGGATTACATAGGAAGTTACAAATTTGTGAGCTTGAAGAAATCAGAAACGACGCCTATGAATCTGCCATGACATATAAGGCGAAGACGAAGGCGTATCATGATAACATGATACGAGGGAAGCATTTTGAAATAGGACAACAAGTCCTTCTGTTCAATGCTAGACTTAGACTTTTCCCAGGTAAGCTTCGTTCCCGTTGGCAAGGACCCTTTATTGTTACTAATGTGTTTCCTTATGGTGCAGTCGAGATTCAAAGAGCTACTTCGGGAAATAAGTTTAAGGTCAATGGTCATCGACTTAAACCTTATTACAGCACATTCAGGGAACACGTAACCGAGGAGATTTGTGTGATGGAGCCACCAACAAATGCAGAATGACGCCATCAAAAAGGAAGAAGAAGTCTAGGCTGACAGACTATAAACATTAAGCGCTGCATGAGAGGCAACTCATTTCAACCGTAGCAGTGGAGGAGTCATCAACGAGAGTTTGCATTTTTCTAAATCCCTTCACTCTTATGGTTGATATTTTGATTTATTTATGTGTTTATTATGTGACTTAGACACATGCTTAGGAAGTTATGACATGATTTTGGTTTTACATTAAGGACAATGTAATTTTCTAAGTGTGGGGTAGAGGTTACATAGTAACATATTTTATTTGTGTATTTATTTTTCAATTTATGTCGAAATTTTCTTCCAATTTTTAATATTTCCCGTAATTTTTTTTATTATAAAAATAAAAATAAAAAAAATTTCGAAATTTAATTTTTGTTTTGTGTCTTAGGATATACCCTTAAAAGTCTATGATGAACAATATCTTTGAATGCATGATTGACGGTTTAACATTTATCTTAAGAAATTGCGAGTTTCATGGATTTTGTGAAGTGGTATGAACACTTGAGATTTTTGAAGAAAAAGTATGCATGTTTTGATAATTTATGTGAGAATTCGAGCCAACATACTTTCTTTTTGAGTGATAAATACCATAATTTTCGAAATTTCACTATCTTTTAAAACCTCATTATTCTTTGCATATTCAATGACTATGTGCTATAGCTTTTTAATGGACTCTAGAATTTACTAGAACTTGCTTATGTGATTTTCAAAGCTTTATAATCATAAATTGTCTTGATTTTGAATATGATTGAATTTAATCTCATTAGGATCACCACCATAGCCAAATAAAACTTATGCCTATTTTGTGCCCGTCGTGGGACTCCTTAGTTAACCCCTTTGAGCTTACATTGAGCCTTTTATTTCATCACCTTTAAACAGAATTCCTTTGCCTAGAATAGCTAAACTTTTACCTTGTTATCAAGACTTGGCAAAGTACTTCTGATGGAGCTGTATTGCGTGATGCTGAAGAGCAAGTATGGGGTGGACAAGGTAATAAAGAGCAAGTGTGGGGTTAAACACCAATGTTTTGTATTGTATATGTGCCGAAATGTGTATATCCGAAAAAAAAATTTTTGAAAAGAAAAATTTCCGAAAAAAAAGAGAAAAAAAAGAAGAAATCGGAAAATAAAAGAGTTTCGGATCAAAAGTTCAAGGCACAAATTCTTTTATGGTGTGTTGTAATGTTTTGTGAATTTGGAGTTAGTGATTATTTGAAGGTCTAAAGGTGTTTATATGACCTTTGTCCTGTTCACAATATGGGGAGAAGTGTATGATGACGTATGGGTCCAACATGAAGAAATTCGACCCGTGAAGTGAAGACATGAGGAGGAGTGAGATTTGCTAAGTCTTGGTGACATCTTAAGATCACCATTTATCCTAAATATTCCTACCTTATGAAACCAAGCCCCATTACAACCATATTATTGAGATTAATTCATGATTCTTAAGATAGCTAAATTTGATTTGTGGAGATTTTCTCATGAGTCAAGCATATGGTTTTGGTCCATTATTGCACATAGTTGTTATATGAGGTTTTTCCATGAATTTCTATTCACAAAGTGCTTTTATTTGATGAAATATGCAAGTTATTTGTTATCTTATTATCTTTTCCCTTGCATATACGATTGAGTGAATACCATGGATGAGTGAAAAAGAAGAGAGTATGCTATTGTGAGGTGAAACGGTTATCATACATGTTTGTCCTATATGATCTCATATCTTACTTGTTCATGCTATGATACATGCTTATGAACCTATGCAATTATGCTTTTCATTCGAATGTTCTAACTTGAAGGTTATGCATGATAAAGATCCTGAGACAAATCATTTAAGGGTATTAGAAGTTTTTAAGTCATTTGTTTTTGTTTTAGTTTTAGAGTCAGTTTGCTAAGGGACTAGCAAAGGGTAAGTGTGGGGTAGTTTGATAAGTGCGTTTTACGCTATGTTTTTAATGTGTTTTGACCCTCGTTTGTACCTTGTTTGCTCCTTAGTAAGGTCGTTTTTACTTATTTTGAGTCAAAAGGGTTTTTCTGTAGAGCAATGGCTAAAACATGTATTTATACAGAAAAGTGTGCTTAAGTGTTGAAAATTCGATTTGGAACAAACACTTGGTAATTTTATCATGATTCACCGTACCTTTACATTGTCATTTTTGATGAATTTGGTTTAATATGTAGATGACATGTAAATGAGCATATTATATCAAGAATCATGAAGATTGGACTCATGGAGGACAACAAAAGAAGCCATGGAAAAGAAGAAACTCCGAAACATAAGGTTTTGATCCGAGCAGGAATTTCCAGAAACCATAACTCAACTTCAAAAATTTCCCTAGGACGATCCATGAGGAACCAGGGAACGTACCATATATGGATGGAAAGCTGTGGATGTCTAGTTTCTAAATCTTTTGGAATCGCAGCAATCCGAGTTCTGAGGAAGAAGTTATGTCGGAAACAATGGCCGGAGGTCAGTCTCGCGAATGAAACTCTCCCGCGAATGAAATCTTATTCGCGAGCAGAAATCTCTCCCGCGAACAGAAATCCTACATCAACTTCGGAAAATCATATCTAAATATCCAGGAGGAATCTGAGGACGAGCCTTATATCATTGGAAAGCTACGGAAGTCTAGTTTTCAGATCTTCTTGAATCACAGCATTTGGAGTTCAGATGAAGGAGTTATGATCAAAACAATGGACGGAGGTCAAGCTGCAAAACTGGGCAGTTTCTGCCTAAGTTGTCACACGAGTTTGGGAGGATGTTTCTTCACCAAAATTCTTCCCAAGCATGTCAAAGGACTTAAGAGAAGCTTAATGAAGTCATGGGAAGCTGCATTGAAGAAGGAGATTCGAAGAAGTCATCATGGCAGCCGAAACAACCAAGTATGGAGCTTTTCCGGTCAAACCGGGAAAGTCTGTCCTTGCCGAGTTTGTCCATGATTTCGGCTGCCTATGAGCCCAAGAACTTGTGTATAAGGCCTACATGGATCCAATAACATGTAGAGGAGTCCAAGAAATCAGAAATCCAAGGTCCAAGTCGAAATCTTTGTCCAAAGATAAAAGGAGGAAACCCAGCTCAACAAGGAAGGTGTCTCCTTGAAGTTCCTGAATTCTCTAGGGTTTCTCTTCGAAATTTTCTGTATAAATAGGACCTATGTACATCAAATTTCGTGTCTTTCAATTGCTCTAAGCCTTAGTATAGCCAAGCTCTACTTAAAAACCCTCCCTACACAGAAACACCATAGCCTTGCCGCCGCCAACCCCTTGCTGCCGATTGCATAGCTTTGCCGCCACCAATCCATTCTTCAATCCTTGCCAACTCTTAGGGTAGGTTTAGGTATGAATACAATCAAGGTTTATGTGTGTATCTACTGTATGGATGATGGTTATTTATATAAATATTTGTATTGGTTTTTGGTTTTACGTTATAAACATGTTTACTTGTTCTTCTTTGTGATTTTCATGTGATTGTGTTTATAATTGTAATGATTTAGATTGCATGTGAGGATTTTGATTTAGTTTAAGTTGTTTATGTTTGTGTTTAGTAGTTGTCGAATTGATTTATTGCTTACCTGATCACGTAATCAAACCTGAAGATAGTCTAGAGCTCAGATGTTTCTAAGGGGGGAGTTTAATCTGCCGTAGTATTCTAGGTTGAGTTCACCGGGTCGGGCTCTCAATTTTAGTTGCTGCATAGGGTTGCTAGGGTAAGTGATTTACATGCTAATAGGATGAGTGACGTCATGCCTAGGATCATGTCTCCAACGACTCATGAACGGTAAGTGTATTTTGTGTTAATGTGATGCGGGTCGTAAGCATTAAACAGGATGACACATAAACTTAGGATGATGCGTGTCGTAAGTTCTAAGTTACATGAGAAGTCTAAATAGTTGGAATTAATTTGCATCTATGATAACATAAACATAATAACTTGATCTTTCATAAAACTTATGTGTTCTCTAATCGGTGTTTGCTATATTTTGTGCTTGAGTATTGATTGACCAATGTATGTAAATATTTCTGTTTTATTTTCTTTAAATTTCGAACCAACTCATAAAAATTCCCCATAATATTTTGTATATATGTTTATACTTGTATAGTTGTGACAGAATTGTACTTGTATGTTTATTTTACATTTGTGAAAATACTAACGATTTGTTTTGATGTAGAAATATAAGTCCTTCCCTAGTGTCCCCGGTTAGAACGATCCCTACTTACAGTTACTACAATGATAGGGTTTTTTAAATTGCATGTCATGTTATGACACGTCAATTTTTGGCGCCGTTGCCGGGGATGCTAAAAAGGATTTATGTTTTGTATATATATGTTTGTGAATTAACCTTGTTTTCTTGTAGGTGCCGAAGCATGTGTGTGCCAAAACACATATGTTTTGAATGTATATTGTGTATTGCCAATTTGTACATTGTATATTTGTGTATGTGCTGAACTTGTATGTATCATATTTTCATGCCATATGTGTTGTAATTATTGTAACTTAGTAAATATTTAGGAGGTTTATTGTTTCATATGTGTTTGAATTTTATTATGGTTTTTAAAGTGTAACATGTAGGGAGAAGCCGCATTTGTTAATCTTAGCCTAAACCCTTCATGTTATTTGCGGATTTCATGAGGTTGAGGGCGGCTTTGATTAACACTTGTCGAGTGGTCTAGTGACCCGAGTTTGTTCCTAGCTGAGTAAGGGGCCGTTCTGTCATAGATATGGAATTCAGGTTTGTTCAATTGGATCTCAAGATCATGACTGACCACTCTTCTCGGTGAAGGGGTCGATAGGGGTCCGCCTCCTTGATCACAAACGAGTCCTGCCTGGTTCTTGTAGGGGGTTCGCCCCCCGTGACATTGACACTTGCCTTCTGAAACCACGGAATCCGCTCGAACTAGCCAAATGCTTGGGCCGAAGCATCACCACACTTTAAACGCTAGAATTTACTTAGACATGTATGACGCCATGAACTTCAAATTAATTTGACTTTAATGTTTGAGGTATATCGGACGAAGCATAACACTACCTTGGGCTGTATCAGTCCATTGCACAGTGGTCTTCCCTGCTCCACGTACCTTGAGAATTAAAGTTTAATAAAATCAAGTAGAAAACATTTTAGGGTGAGAAGTCATCACATTATGTTTTTATCATGATTTTTGTCTATATGTAACTATGAATGCCATGTGTGTTTCTAACTTATACGTATGCCTTGTTGATAAATGTCATTGTTTGCCGTGTGTATGTGTGAATGCCGAGCTCGAGATATTGTTTGCCGTGTGTGTGTATGTGTTTTTGTCCAATTTTTATGTTCGTTACAATTTTGTGTGATGCCATGGTTAGTTTATATGTTATGTGTGTTTCTGATATGTCATGTTTGTGTGTGTGTTATTTAAGTATGTTAATTTTATCTTATTCATAATTCTTAGTTAGTGTCGTTTTGTTTTTCGAAATTTTTTATGACTTACTAACTTGGTCTTGGCCAATTGTGCCATCCTGTTTTGTAGGTGAATGAGCGGTTCTGACACTTGGACACGAGACATCAACAACCGACTTATACGTGTCCGAGAGGAGCTTGCCATCAACATACCATCAACATCTCATCACTCAACACCGAATTCATCACCACCACACTCATTTGAATTGAGAATGACTTCACTCAGGGAAGAAAACGGCCAAGTTAATGGAACAGGGGTCAGGCCAGCAAATGTCACTTATCCTGCTGTGGAAACAGGGAAAACGGCTGACTTTGAACTCAGAGGTGGTTTCTTCCACCAACTGCCGAAATTTCATGGACTGAGTGGAGAGGATCCGAACCGACACTTGCAACAGTTTGAATATTGTTGTGACATTATGTGCCCTAGAGGAGCTGATATGCAACTTGTCAAAATGAAAGCATTTCCGTTTTCATTAGAGGATAAAGCTAGGGAATGGTTCTTTGCAGTGCCAGCTGGACGAATTGTGTCATGGGCCACTATGATGAAAGAGTTTCTCCTCAAGTATTTTCCTTCGTCGAGGGTGACGCAAATTAGAAAGGAGATAACTTCTATCAAGCAAGACATTGATGAGTCTTTCGAAACGTATTATGAGAGATATAAGGCATTGGTTGCTTCGTGTCCAAACCATGGGATACGTGAGGGACTTTTGCTACAGTACTTTTATGAGGGACTTCGCCCTATGGAAAGACAGTTTCTAGATTCAGCAGCTGGAGGGTCTTTGATGGAGAAAAGTAGAGAAGAGGTCAGTACCTTGTTGGAAATGCGAGCTACAAACAATCAACAATTTGGTTCGTTTTCATCAAGGCGTGTGAATGAGACAAACACTCATGGGGAGTCTAATACCATTGCCGAGCTAAAAGATGACTTGAGTAAGTTGACTCTCATGGTTTCGAACCTGGCCAAGAATAGAGGGATACAAGTCTGTGGAGTATGTAGCATGGAAGGACATACATCCGATCAGTGCACTCAAGTAAATCCGAACTTTGAGGATGTCAATGCCGTCGGTTTTCAAGGACAATTCGGCAACTTCCAAGGTCAAGGGGCTCAAACACGTTTTCAGAATTTCAATCCAAGGGCCAACGATCCAAACTTCCGATGGAGCAACAACAACAACGTGTTGAATCCACAACCAAACGCACAAGGGCAGCAACCAAGTACTTACATGGCACGGCCTCAAGGCAATTTCATGCCAAGGCCATACCAACCCTACCAACAAGGAGGACAGCCGAGTGGGCAGCAAAATACTGTCCTTGGCATCATGGCAGCCGAAACAACCAAGTATGGAGCTTTTCCGGTCAAACCGGGAAAGTCTGTCCTTGCCGAGTTTGTCCATGATTTCGGCTGCCTATGAGCCCAAGAACTTGTGTATAAGGCCTACATGGATCCAATAACATGTAGAGGAGTCCAAGAAATCAGAAATCCAAGGTCCAAGTCGAAATCTTTGTCCAAAGATAAAAGGAGGAAACCCAGCTCAACAAGGAAGGTGTCTCCTTGAAGTTCCTGAATTCTCTAGGGTTTCTCTTCGAAATTTTCTGTATAAATAGGACCTATGTACATCAAATTTCGTGTCTTTCAATTGCTCTAAGCCTTAGTATAGCCAAGCTCTACTTAAAAACCCTCCCTACACAGAAACACCATAGCCTTGCCGCCGCCAACCCCTTGCTGCCGATTGCATAGCTTTGCCGCCACCAATCCATTCTTCAATCCTTGCCAACTCTTAGGGTAGGTTTAGGTATGAATACAATCAAGGTTTATGTGTGTATCTACTGTATGGATGATGGTTATTTATATAAATATTTGTATTGGTTTTTGGTTTTACGTTATAAACATGTTTACTTGTTCTTCTTTGTGATTTTCATGTGATTGTGTTTATAATTGTAACGATTTAGATTGCATGTGAGGATTTTGATTTAGTTTAAGTTGTTTATGTTTGTGTTTAGTAGTTGTCGAATTGATTTATTGCTTACCTGATCACGTAATCAAACCTGAAGATAGTCTAGAGCTCAGATGTTTCTAAGGGGGGAGTTTAATCTGCCGTAGTATTCTAGGTTGAGTTCACCGGGTCGGGCTCTCAATTTTAGTTGCTGCATAGGGTTGCTAGGGTAAGTGATTTACATGCTAATAGGATGAGTGACGTCATGCCTAGGATCATGTCTCCAACGACTCATGAACGGTAAGTGTATTTTGTGTTAATGTGATGCGGGTCGTAAGCATTAAACAGGATGACACATAAACTTAGGATGATGCGTGTCGTAAGTTCTAAGTTACATGAGAAGTCTAAATAGTTGGAATTAATTTGCATCTATGATAACATAAACATAATAACTTGATCTTTCATAAAACTTATGTGTTCTCTAATCGGTGTTTGCTATATTTTGTGCTTGAGTATTGATTGACCAATGTATGTAAATATTTCTGTTTTATTTTCTTTAAATTTCGAACCAACTCATAAAAATTCCCCATAATATTTTGTATATATGTTTATACTTGTATAGTTGTGACAGAATTGTACTTGTATGTTTATTTTACATTTGTGAAAATACTAACGATTTGTTTTGATGTAGAAATATAAGTCCTTCCCTAGTGTCCCCGGTTAGAACGATCCCTACTTACAGTTACTACAATGATAGGGTTTTTTAAATTGCATGTCATGTTATGACACGTCAGGTAACAATTTGTTAGTAGATAATAGAATTGGCAAGGGAGAATACTTATCGTAAAGTGGTTGTGAATCAAGCTCCTTCACAACTTCAAGTATGGACGGCTCCAAATCTTTCAAAGCCTCCTCATCCCGTTCTCCAAACTTGTCAAATCCGACCCCTCGCTCGATGGCTAATTGCTATGCTTGATGGGTGGTCATTGCACACGGTGCAACACCACCATACCTCCATTCACTTCCGAATTCTTCCCCATAAGTTTCGGCATTGTTGCTTTCTCCATTGTTGAGTTCGGCACTAGGGTGCTTCATGGCATCGAAAATGTTGAATTTAATCACCTCACCATCGAACTCCATTGTCAAGTTTCCTCCAGCAACATCGATGTGTGTTCTTGCTGTTCGCATGAAGGGCCTTCCCAACAACAACTGTGTCGAATTTGTAGATGACTCCTCCATTTCTAGCACATAAAAGTCAGCAGGAAATATCAGTTGGTTAACCTGCACAAGAACATCTTCAACATACCCCTCGGGGTACTTGTTAGAATGATCCGCCAACTGGATCACAACATTATCAGTTTTGAGAGGTCCTAGATCTAGGGACTTATAAAGATTCAGTGACATAACATTAATTGAAGTGACGTGTCAGAGTTGACCTGCAATTTAAAACCCTATCGTGTAGTATGTGCAAGTAGGGATCGTTCTAACCGGGGACACTAGGGAAGGACTTAAATTCTGCAAAACGAAAACGTTAGTAATATTCACACATTATATACATATATACAATTTCGACAATGGGGATTATATGAAGTGATTCGAAAATAAAAGACACTTATTTACAAAACATGGTCAATCAATACTCAAGCACACAACATAACAAACACCGAAATAAGCATACAACAATTTCATGCAAGATTAAATAGTATCATATGTTTTAACTGATTTCAACCTCTTATGACTTCTCATGTGTTTTTAGGAACTTCAAATATGCCTGAACCTAAAACATATATGTGTTACCTTGTTTAAACTATCAACTATGCCTAATCTAAACAAGATACACTTACCGTTCTGGAGTCGGTTGAAGACATGATCCTAGGTATGGCGTCACTCATCCTATTAACATGCAAATCACTCACCCTAGCAACCCTTTGCAGCAACTAGAATCAAATTATCAAATTATGCCTAACTTGATCCTAGATTACTACGGCTTATTAAACTCCCCCCTTAGAAACGTCTTGGCCTAGACTATCTTTAGGTTTGATTACAAGATCAGGTGATGATTAATCAATTAACACATACTACACACAAGAACACACAACAACTTAATCTAAATCATGAAACTAAAATACACTTAGAACGTTATACATCACACATGGTTTCAAGAAAATCACAAAGAAGAACTTAAGAACACATGCAACGTATAAAACCGAAAACCATAAAATAATTTATAATAAAACATGATAAAACACAGTAGATTATTACACAAAACCTTGATGAACTTCATTCCTAGACTACCTATATAGATCGGCTAGGGTAGAAGGTGGAATCGGCGGCAGATGAAAGCAATTGTCGGCGGTTGGTGCGGCGGCGGCAGCTTGTGCAGTTTCTGTGTTTAGGGTTTTTAGGTAGAGCTTGGCTATACTAAGGCTTAGAGCAATTGAGAGACACTAAAATTGATGTACATAGGTCCTATTTATACAGAAAATTTCGAAGAGAAACCCTAGAGAATTCGGGAGCTTCAAGGAGACACCTTCCTTGTTGAACTTGTAATCCTTTTTGGGCTTGGTTTCTTCTTTCTTCTTTGACAAGGATTTCGACTTGGACCTTGGATTTCTGATTTCTTAGACTCCTCTACATGTTATTGGATCCATGTAGGCCTTATACACAAGTTCTTGGGCTCATAGGCAGCCGAAATCATGGACAAACTCGGCAAGGACAGACTTTCCTGGTTTGACCAGAAAAGCACCATACTTGGTTGTTTCGGCTGCCATGATGACTTCTTCGAATCTCCTTCTTCAATGCAGCTTCCCATGACTTCATTAAGCTTCTCTTAAGTCCTTTGACATGCTTGGGAAGAATTTTGGTGAAGAAACATCCTCCCAAACTCGTGTGACAACTTAGGCAGAAACTGCCCAGTTTTGCAGCTTGACCTCCGTCCATTGTTTTGATCATAACTCCATCTGAACTCCAAATGCTACGATTCAAGAAGATCAGAAAACTAGACTTCCGTAGCTTTCCAATGATATATGGCTCGTCCTCAGAATCCTCCTGGATATTTAGATATGATTTTCTGAAGTTGATGTAAGATTTCTGTAAATTTCTGCTCGCGGGAGAGATTTTACTCGCGGGAGAGATTTCACTCGCGGGAGAGATTTCACTCGCGAGACTGACCTCCGGCCATTGTTTCCGGCATAACTCCTCCCTCAGAACTTGGATTGCTGCGATTCAAAAATATTTAGAAACTAGACATCCACAGCTTTCCATCCATATATGGCACGTTCCCTGGTTCCTCCTGGATCGTCCTAAGGAAATCTTTGAAGTTGAGTTATGGTTTCTGGAAATTTCTGCTCGGATCAAAATCTTATGTTTCGGAGTTTCTTCTTTTCCATGGCCTCTCTTGTTATCCTCCATGAGTCCAATCTTCATGATTCTTGTTCTCATATGCTCATTTACATGTCATCTATAATATAAAGAATGACAATATAAAGGTACGGTGAATCATAAGAGAAATAACCAAGTCTTATCCAAAATCGGTTTTTACAACACTTAAGCACAAATTTCTGTATAAATACACATATTAACCATTACTCTATAGAAAAACCCTTTTGACTCAATATAAGTAAAAACAACATTACTAAGGACTAAACAAGGTACAAATGAGGGTAAAAACACATTAAAAACATAGCGTAAAACGCACTTATCATGAAGCTCCTAGATCTAGCATGACATTCCCAAAACGAGTAGAACCAATAACACAAGGGATAGAAAAACTCCCTGGATCCTTCATCTTGGGCGGCATTTTCCTTTGGAGAACGGTAGAAACCGTCTCACTCATCTTGACAACTTGTTTCTCCCTTGTGTGCCTTCTTGTTGTGCAAAGCTCCTTCAAGAACTTAGCGTACTTTGGGATTTGTCGAATGCACTCCAACAAGGGTAGATTGACATTCACTTTTCGAAAGACATCCAACTCTTCTTCGTCGGATTTATCCTTTTTGCTCTTAGTGAACCTAGAAGGAAAAGGTAGACAAGAAGATTGATCAGTATTAACTAAATCACTAGGGTTCGAAATCATACCTTCCTTTTTTGAAGTTGCCGGATCTTTTTCAAGATCCCTCTTTTTCATTGCCTCCCAGTCTTCCTTGCTTGGCGTAGCTTGCTTGTTTTGCACGGTTTTCCCTTGATCCCGGCATTGGTGCTCGGCAGTGGCATTGTGCTTGCTTCCATTCTTGGCATCCTCTTGCATCATGAGCTCGGCATCACCTTCTTCATCACTCATGTCCAACACTCCAAGTCCTTTTGTGGTTTTAGGCTTTGAAGGTGGCGACAACAAGGTTTTCCCACTTCTTGTGACAACAACTTGTGCTTGCTCATTCTTGGGATTCTTGATGACACCTCCTGGCAACCGTCCTTGCTCATTGAATTTTCCCATGAAGTCCACAACTTGTCCCATTTGATTCTTTAGTTCCATAATGTCTTTGGACATCAAGGCAATGTCCTTGGTGTTGGTTTGAGTTGTGGCCAACAAAGATTATGTCGAAGTGGCAATGTTCTTGAAGATCTCATCATAATTTTGCTGCCCACTCGGCTGTCCTCCTTGTTGGTAGGGTTGGTATGGCCTTGGCACAAAATTGCCTTGAGGCCGTGCCATGTAAGTACTTGGTTGCTGCCCTTGTGCGTTTGGTTGTGGATTCAACACTTTGTTGTTGTTGCTCCAACGGAAGTTTGGATCATTAGCGCGTAGATTGAAGTTTTGGAAACGTGACTGACCCCCTAAACCTTGGACATTGCCGAATCCTCCTTGGTAACCCACGGCATTCACATCTTCAATGTAAGAGTTCACTTGGTTGCATTGCTCCGATGTATGTCCTTCTAAGCTGCACACACCACAAACTGACACATTCTTCTCCTTTGCTAATTTCGACACCATCAATGTCAACTTGTTCAAGTCTTCCTTCAACTCATTTATGGCACTTGACTCGTCATGATCACTTATCTTGTTGGCACGTCTTGTTGCAAATGAGCCGAATTGTTGATTGTTGGTTGCTCTCATCTCCAACAAGTTGCTGGCCCCTTCTCTGCTTTTCTCCATAAGTGAGCCACCAGCTGCTGAATCTAAGAATTGTCTTTCCATAGGGCGCAGGCCCTCATAAAAATACTGAAGCAGCAGGCCCTCACGGATGCCATGATTGGGGCATGACGCCACAAGTGCCTTGTACCTCTCATAATATGCATCGAAAGACTCATCCACATCCTACTTAATAGTGATCTCCTTTCGAATTTGTGTCACCCTTGACGATGGAAAATATTTAAGGAGAAACTCATTCATCATAGTAGCCCATGACGTGATCCGTCCAGCTGGCACTGCAAAGAACCACTCCCTAGCTTTATCCTCTAGTGAAAACGGAAATGATTTCATTTTCACAAGTTGCAAGTCGGCTCCTCTAGGGCACATGATGTCGCAACTAAACTCAAATTGTTGTAAGTGTCGGTTCGGATCTTCTCCACTTAACCTATGAAATTTCGGCAGTTGATGGAAGAAACCACCTCTTAGTTCGAAGTCAGCTGTTTTTCCTGCTGCTACAGCTGGATAGGTGACATTGGCTGGCCTGACTCCTGTTCCATTAACTTGCCCATTTTCTTCCCTGAGTGAAGTCATTCTCAATTCAACTGGCGAGTGTGATGGTGATGCGTGTTGTGATGTAGATGGAATGTTGATATGGAACTCGTTGCTGACACGTCTAAGTCTGTTATTTGTGTCTCTTATCCAAGTGTCAGAGTCGCTCATTCACCCTGCAAATATCGGCATAATTGGCCAAGATCAAGTTAGTAAGTACATAAGGAAAAATGAAAAACAAAACGACACTAACTAAGAAATATGAATAGGTTTCGGCAACTAAGGTGAAATTGACATAACTTAAATAACACACACACAAACATGACATATCAGAAACACACATGACATATAAACTAACCATGGCATCACACAAATTTGTAACGAACATGAAAATTAGACAAAAACACATACACACACGGCAAACACATACACACACACACGGCAAACCAATTTCGAGCTCGGCATTCACACACACACACACACACACAGCAAACCAATTTCAAGCTCGACATTCACACACACACACACACACACGGCAAACACTTACATTTATCAACAAGGTACAAGTATAAGTTAGAAACACACACGACATTCATTGTTACAGATAGACAAAAATCATTACAAAAACATAATGTGATGACGTCTCACCCTAAAATGTTTCTACTTGATTTTATTAAACTTTAATTTTCAAGGTACGTGGAGCAGGGAAGACCACTGTGCAATGGACTGATACAGCCCAAGGTAGTGTTATGCTTCGTCCGATATACCTCAAACATTAAAGTCAAATTAATTTGAAGTTCATGGCGTCATACATGTCTAAGTAAATTCTAGCGTTTAAAGTGTGGTGATGCTTCGGCCCAAGCATTTGGCTAGTTCGAGCGGATTCCGTGGTTTCAGAAGGCAAGTGTCAATGTCACGGGGGGCGAACCCCCTACAAGAACCAGGCAGGACTCGTTTGTGATCAAGGAGGCGGACCCCTATCGACCCCTTCACCGAGAAGAGTGGTCAGTCATGATCTTGAGATCCAATTGAACAAACCTGAATTCCATATCTATGACAGAACGGCCCCTTACTCAGCTAGGAACAAACTCGGGTTACTAGACCACTCGACAAGTGTTAATCAAAGCCGCCCTCAACCTCATGAAATCCGCAAATAACATGAAGGGTTTAGGCTAAGATTAACAAATGCGGCTTCTCCCTACATGTTACACTTTAAAAACCACAATAAACTCCAAACACATATGAAACAATAAACCTCCTAAATATTTACTAAGTTACAACGATTATAACACATATGGCATGAAAATATAATACATACAAATTTGGCACATACACAAATATACAATGTACAAATTGGCAATACACAATATACATTCGAAACATATGTGTTTTGGCACACACATGCTTCGGCACCTATAAAAGAAAACAAGGTTAATTCACAAACATATACATATACAAAACAAAAATCATTTTTAGCGTCCCCGGCAACGGCGCCAAAAATTGACGTGTCAAGAGTTGACCTGTGCAATTAAAAACCCTATCATTGTAGCTTTAGTAAGTAGGGATCGTTCTAACCGGGGACACTAGGGAAAGACTTATATTCTGCAAAATGAAAACGTTAGAAATATTCACAAATATAAACATATTTACATCGAAATATATGGGAGTTGAGAGTTGGTTCGAAATATAAAGAAAACAAACAGAAATATCTACAAGGTTGGTCAATCAATACTCAAGCACAAGATATAACAAACACCATTAGAAAACACATAAGTTTTATGAAAGAACAAGTTATTATGTTTATGTTATCATAGATGCAAATTAATTCCAACTTTTTATGATTTCTCATGTAACTTAGAACTTACGACGCGTATCATCCTAAGTTTATGTGTCATCTTGTTTAATGCTTACGACGCGCATCACATTAACACAAAATACACTTGCCGTTCATGAGTCGTTGGAGACATGATCCTAGGTATGTCGTCACTCATCCTATTAGCATGTAAATCACTTACCCTACCACCCTATGCAGCAACTACAATTGAGAGCCCGACGCGGTGAACTCAGCCCTAGATTACTACGGCATATTAAACTCCCCCTTAGAAACATCCGTGCACAAGACTATCTTTAGGTTCGATTATGTGATCAGGTAAGCAATTAATCAATTTGACAACTACTAAACACAAACATAAACAACTTAAACTAAATCATAATCCTAACATGCAATCTAAATCGTTACACAACAAACATATTCATGTGCAAATCACAAAGAAGAGTTCATAAACATGCTTATCATACAAAACCAAAAACCAAAACATATATATATATATATATATATATATATATATATCATAACAAACTGTTTTACACAGAAAATTATTACACAAAACCATGAAGGATTTCATGCTTAACCTACCTATATAGATCGGAAAAGATGAAGGGGTGAATCGACGGAAGGATGGCAGTCGAATTGGATGAGATTGGTGGCGGCAAGGCTTTGTGTTTTTCTGTGTTTAAGGGTTTTTGGGTAGAGTAAGGCTATACTATAGTTTTTGAGCAATTGAAAGACACTAAAATTGATGTACATAGGTCCTATTTATACAGAAAATTTCGAAGAGAAAACCCTAGAGAAATCGGCTAGATCTTCCTTTTTCAACAAGAAAAGATCTTGTATTCCTTCTTGAACACAACTTGTACTTCTTTCTTTCTTGACAAGAAATTTCGACTTGGACCTTGGATCTTCTGCTCTTGGACTCTCCTACATGTTAATGGATCAATGTAGGCCTTATTGCTCAAGTCTTGGGCTTCTAGGCACCTCCCAAACTCGTGTGACAACTTAGGCAGAAACTGCCCAGTTTTGCAGCTTGACCTCCGTCCATTGTTTTAATCATAACTCCTTCATCTGAACTCCAAATGTTGCGATTCAAGAAGATCTAAAAACTAGACTTCCGTAGCTTTCCAATGATATATGGCTTATCCTTAGATTCCTCCTGGATCTTTAGATATGATTTTCCGAAGTTGATGTAGGGTTTCTGGAAATTTCTGCTCGGATCAAAAATGCAATGTTTCGGAGTTTCTTCTTTTCCATGGCCTCTCTTGTTGTCCTCCATGAATCCAATCTTCATGATTCTTGTTCTCATATGCTCATTTACATGTCATCTACACATTAAACCAAATTCATCAAAAATGACAATGTAAAGGTACGGTGAATCATAAGAGAAATAACCAAGTCTTATCCAAAATCGGTTTTACAACACTTAAGCACAAATTTCTGTATAAAGACACATATTAACCATTACTCTACAGAAAAACCCTTTTGACTCAATATAAGTAAAAACAACATTACTAAGGAATAAACAAGGTACAAATGAGGGTAAAAACATATTAAAAACATAGCGTAAAACACACTTATCACCACTCTCGGTGGAGATCGGAGGAGGAGTCTCGATTGTGTTTTTCCGATTTCAAGCGAATCGGGGCGGCGACGACAACTCAGGTGGTATATTCTTGTTCCTTATCCTCTTCTCTTCCTTTCTGTGCCATTTGTTTGTTCGATTCGAGTCTAAATCGAAAACTCCCTATTTTTTCTGTGTTTTTCACTTTTCTGGGTTCTCTCTACTCCTTCCTCCGGCGACCTATTCTTGGTGGTCTAGCGAGTCTTGAGAGACTGGGTGACGTCTAGGAGGAACTTGGAGGAAGCTGGCGAGGTCGTGGATCGAAGCAGTGAGTTGCACATTGACTTTTTGCTGAGAAGGAGCTTCCGGTCAATGTTGAACCGTGGGTGGAGTCCGGCAAGGAGAAGGCTGAGAAGCTGTTGGATCATGGTTTGGAGCAGATCAGAGGTGAGTTGGTGTTTTGGAGATTACTGTGATTTCTATTTTTATTGAATTGGTGTTGACCTGTGTGCTGATATTGATGTTGTTTTCGTTGTTTGTCGATAACTTGGAATTCGGAATTTACGGGGAAGCTCTAGCGAATTTTCGGTAATTTGACGGGAATCCGGCTGGAGATTCCGAAAAGTTGCCGGAACCCGAACCCGGTGACTATTCCGATAACGCAATGAATCCGGCAAAAATGTCGAGAGGTAATCTTTGACTTCTTTTAAAAGTGCATTGTTTCCGTTTAGTCAAGTTAAGAGTTGTAAATAGAAAGTTACGTATAAAAAACGTACAAAAATAGAAACGGACCGTAAATGGAATATTTCCATTTTAGGAAACTTTCTAAGTTTGGAAACCTACAAATTTGGGAAACTTTCCATTTTAGGAAAGTTTCCATTAAGAGAAAGTTTCCATTTTGGAAATGTTCTATTTTCGGAAAAACGGTTTAGTAAAGAGTTGAAGTTTGACCTAATTTGGTAAAGTGTTAAATTGTTATCGGAAAAATGATAACTGAAATTCTGAAAAAAAAGTCAAGTTGACTGTTTTAAGTAATGGTTGTGATTCACGTAGATCGGTAAATCGACTCTTGGTAAATAAATTAGTTAATGTGACACGTTGGGTGTCCATAGTAATTCAACGAATTATTATGTGACACCCTAACATCAAATTAAAATGGTTAAGGAAAATTCGGAAGTTAAGTCGGACTTCCGGTAAATGAGTAAAAAGTTGTTAACTGGAAAAGCAAGTTAAAAAGGTTAAAGAGTTAAAAAGGAAATTGGTTGGTCAACTTGGTCAATGTGGTCATTCATGATCAAACTAGGAATGCTGAGGTTTGTTGACTGTTATTGTTTCTTGGTTACTAAGCTACTCTAATTCTTCAGTGATTTATTTTGACGAGGTTGCTTACGCGGTGACCTCGGTTTACCGAGACGGTTCCTAGAAGCTTAGAACTTACGTATGGAACGACTATTCCAGGTAGGGAAGCTAAACCCCCTTTGGTAGTGGTTTTGTATATATGTGAAAGTGCATGATTTTGTATGCTCATGTTCGATGCCTCGGGAAAGTTTTCTTTATATTAAAAGATAAATAATTTATGATTGGGCCAAGAAAACCCGAGGCTAGACGTAAATGATTTTTATATGATGATGTGATATGTTGAGCACCGTTGTCCTGATTTCCGGTGCGTGACCTGAGAGTGACGGGACCTAGTATATAGCACTCTCACAGTGTCGATGACCGTGAACCTCCGGAGGGCAATGCCCTGTTTATTTTAATTATCCCACTTACGCTCGTCTCGTACAGAGTTAAGCTAGTGATAGGAGCATTTTGTGCTACGTTCTTAATATGGTTTTATCCTCATTTGTGCTTTGTTTATCCATTATTAGGTTAGTATTGTTAGTTATTCATCATATGGGTTTTTTCTGTAGAGCAATGGCTAAAATGTGCAGAAAGTAGAGAAAATGTGCACTAATTTGTTAAAAGCTGACTAATGAAGTTAACGTGTTATTTCTTATGATTCTATGAATTTATACATTGTCATTACTTGATTAATTTTCTTTAATGTTTAGATGACATGTATATGGACTTAACGAAACAAGAATCATGAGGATTGGACTTATGGAATGTAGCAAAAGAAACATGGAAAGACAAGAGGCTGAGAGCATGAATTCGAACAAAAACAGAGGATTTCCAGAAACCATAACCAAACTTCAAAACTTTCTCTTGGACGATCCAGGAGGAACCAGGAGATGTGCCATATATGGATGGAAAGCTGTGGATGTCTAGTTTCTAAATCTTTTGCAATCATAGCAATCAATGTTCTAATGAAGGAGTTATGATGGAAACAATGGCCAGAGGTCAGTCTGCTGGAAACATGACAGATTTTGCTGAAGTTGTCTACCGAGTTCGTGAGTGTGTTTCTTCACCAAAATACTTCCCAAGCATGCCAAATGATTGATGATGAGATTAATGATGATATGGGAAGTTGTTTAGAAGAAGAATCGAAGAAATCACCAAGGAGAAGCCGTAAACGACAACTAGAAAAGTTATCTCGGTCAAAACAGGATAACTTGTTCTACCGAGATTATGGAAGGGATCCGGCTTCCTAGGGGTACCAAAATGTGTAAGGGAGTCCTAAATTGATCCCATAATATGTAGGGGAGTCCAAGAATTCAGAAAAGAAGTTCATGAATCATTATCCAAGTCAGCAAATTCAAGAAGTCAAAGTTGTGTGCAACAAGGAAAAGCAAGAAGCCCAATCCGTTAGGCACAAGAAATGTGCCGAATTTGCTAAGGTTTTCTCCCTATAAATACACATGTATTAGTTCAGTTTTAGGTGTCAATCTTTATTTAAGCCATTGTATAGTCTAGCTTTACCTAAAAACCCTCCCAAACATAGAGAAAGATCAAGCTGTCGCCAAACCATACCGCCGCCATCACCACCCCATTCCTTCCATACCCTTGGCCGAACCTTTAGGTATGGAAAACCTCAATTTTCTTGTATTTTTACTCTGTGAACAACACTTTATTTTCATATATTATTTGATTTATTTCTGGATTTTTATGGTTTTATACGATTTACATGTTTATGTTTCTTTTTTGTGATTATTTCATGAACTTGTTGATTGTGTAACGTATAGTATGCATGTTAGGACTTTGCATAGTTTAAGTTATTTATATTTATGTGTGTAATAAGTGTCTAATTGATTTATTGTTTACCTGATCTTGTAATCGATCCTGAGGGTAGTCTAGGTACCAGATGTTCCCAAGGGGGGAGTTTAACATGCCGTAGTGTTCTAAGGTTAAGGTCATGCGATTGTAGGTCTTGATTATTAGGCACTGCCAAGGGTTGTTAGGGTAAGCAATTTACATGCTAATAGAATGAGTGACGTTATACCTAGGATCATGTGTCCAATGACTCTTGTTCGATCAATGTATTTTGTCTTAGTGTCATGCGATTGTAGGCACTGAGCAAGATGACACATATATAGGCTTAAGATCATACGATTGTAGGTTTTGAGTTTACATGAGGAGTCTAATAGTTAGAATTAATTAGAGTCTATGATAACATAATTATTACATCTTAATCTTGCTTAGGTTTTACATGTTTATCTATTCAGTGCTTGTTATGATTATGTGCTTAATTATTGATTGACCGACCTTGTAAATATTAGATTTAGAACTTAGGATTTAGAATTTTAGATAACCAAATTGAATCCCCCATTTAAAATCATAAATATGTATATATGTTTATACTTATGCATTTGTGTATACTTGTATATTATGTGACAAATAATTATATATGCTATGTATATGTGTATTTTGTACTTGTGAATATTACTAACTTATTTTAATGCAGATATAATCCTTCCCTTGTGTCCCCGGCTAGAACGATCCATACTTACAATTATTACAATGATAAGGTTTTAAATTGCAGGTCGCCCAATAACCGTCGTCAGCGAGACGTAAGTGCGGTGTGCTGTTACGAGAGATTTGTTGGGCATTAGCAGTAAATGGACACTCTCGCTACTATTCGTCTTCAGACGCATAGGTAGTTGGCCCCGGTTTGCTATATAGACAAACCCGGGATCGGTCACATATATTAGTGAAGCCCTGCAGGCTGTATTGTTCATTGAGCGCTATGGCCCCTGTTTTAGCATACTGCACAATTTTCCCCGAAAGATATAAAATGATGTTTTTGTGTGCCAAGGATTTTCTAAATGGTTTTATTAAGCGCTCAAATCTATATGTATATCTATATATGGTTTTCAAACCTATCATTGGTGGGCCTATATGTGAACACGCGATGACGACGCTCACCCCTACAACAGATTGTTTGTAGGTACTGTGTATTGTGACGGGATAGATAGAGAGAGCTGTGTGTGTGGAGCCTCATTCTTTACTCGATGTTTGGTCTAAGTGTACTCCATATTCCTGTTTTACCCTTCAAGTCATTTACCAAAATATTTGACATAAACAGTAAAGGTGTCTCCTTGATTTGTTAATCATGTTATATATTTTTATTGTTGTCGTTAAAGTTTTTAATTGACCCTTTAATTTGTCCACCTTTCGTGAAATTGGAAAATCTCTGATGAATGTTTTAAGAATTTCATTTGGTGCCACTCTAGTTAAAGTTTAATTTTATTTTACTTACTATAAAGCCTACGACTTTAGGTTAATAAGTTGTTGGCACGTCCTTCGGACGTGTTGGCTACTTATTGGCTTAAAATCGTGACCACTGTAGTTCCCCCTGGGGTGTTACAGCAGTGGTATCAGAACAATCGTTCCTCGGACTTTTGTTTTAAAAAATGTTTTAAAACCTCTGATGCCTTGAAGTCTATGCTAGCGCGTCAAAATTTTTCCGAAAATGGTCTTTAAGAAATTTCGGAGCTAGTAGAGTTTTGTGAGTTGGCATAAAAAGGGTTTTGAAAATTTTCACTTGGGAATTTTCATTTACTATTTTAAATTTTAGCGACAACTTTAAATTCATTCACGAGTCGTGTTCCTATCCTTGGTGTCATTCCTTAAATCAGACTCGTTACCTTCTAGTAGTATATGAAATCTCTTTGTGACTCAGGTTTGTGTTATGACAGTGACTGTTACACCTTGAGCTAAAAAGCCTTGTTGTCACATTGATTCTATTCTTGTGTTATGTCCTGCCTGAGAATCTTGACCATTGTTTTGTCTTGAGTACCCAGATGACTACAGAAGAATTTCTTATGCTTCTGTTATGTCTAAACCTACTTGATAATGAGGTCATTGTTTCATCGAGTATTTTGCCGAGATTACATGTAGGGCCAGAGCATGTTATTTGAGCCGTAGGGTATGAGATTTGTTGTACATGAGCATAGTATCTGGATTGTGTTTATGGACCCTCCTTGCTGAGATAGTGAAATGGAGATGAGGTTCTTGAGTTGGAGATCGAGGATCCCGTAGTGGTAGATCCTTGAGTTTGAGATTCTGATTGAGGATCCAGTAGTGGTAGATCCTTGAGTTTAAGGCTGAGATTGAGGATCCCGTAGTGGTAGATCCTTGAGTTTGAAACGAGATTACGGATCATGTAGTGGTAGATCCTGTAAAGAAAGTTCATAATTGAAAAGAGATGTTATTGTTGGTGGAACCTAAGGTGGTTTCACAGATTTTATTGGAGTTAGGAGTCTCCCTTGTTTGCTCATAGTTATTGAGACAGAGTTTACCATTTGTCGTACGTGCTTGGTTGAGTATTAGCATGAATTACGACAGATCAGTGGTGTCTCCCCCTAGTGTGAGAAGTTGTGATGTGGCGTTGAGGTGATTGGTATTATCCTCCGCAATGTGAAAGAGACAATCGAGGAAGTGGATTGAGCGATGAGTATCGTATCCTTCCTAGTGCATTGTAAAAGCTTGGAGTCGACGTTTGTAGTTACTCCGACGCGTGGTGAAGCTTTGGAAAATGTGCTGACCTTTTGAGGTCCCGAATTAAGAGTATGTGATGTGAACATGATAGTATGTGTATGTGAGGCCTTACCCTCGACTTTGTATGTTGAATGAGGTAAGAGTGGTCTCAAAATGTTGCAAGCGTTGGGAGCAGACAGCTTAAGACCTGTAATTCATTCTCGTTTTCTTGGGAGTACTTTGCAACTTGGATTTTGTAATTGTTCATGTACTCTTGTGACTTTGTGGTTCGTCAAGACATCAGTTTGTAAACGATTTTTCATGGCTGAGGAAATTTGATGCTATTAGAGCCATGCAAACCGTTAAGAATCGGTTCTGACCGAATCAGGTGTCAAGAGATGTTGTACGACCGAACTGTCAAAGATTGGATCGACGAACTCAAGTTTGTGCGTCACTTGGACTATTTGCATTTAGAGTATGCGACTTTATCAATTGTCCATGGGTGTAATTGGACATGATGTTTTCTGCTTGAACTCTATGTATGAAATGCCTGAAGTGAGGAAAAGTGTAAAGCATTGTTTGATGACCAAGTGGTTGCTTCATGATTTGAACAAACGGTCTGAAACAGGGAAGGAAGTGTACCTAGGCATATTCAGTGAGTACCATAATTTTGGTGGTAATTGTCGGTTTGTAGCCGAGGTAGTGGGTACCAATTTTCCCCTGCAATAATTATGTAGTTAAGTTTGACCAGTGTTCAGAGTATCGAAATCTTAGTGAGGTTTGAGTTTCTGAAATTCAGTGACGGAAAAAGAACTTCACTTCAGTGCAAATTGTTAGCAGGCCACTGAAAAGTGAAAGTGTAAAGAGATGAGAAAGATTGTGGCCACAGGATATTATCAAGAGTCTCAGTTCTACAAAGTGTTGGACTTCGAGGTGGAAATTACCCTTGAGTTATTCACTTTTTCAACAAGTGATTACGGGTAAGAAAGTACATTTTTGAGGTTTCTGGTGCCTATAAGACTGATTCATATATAAAGTGTTGCTCGATTTGAGTCAGGGACACTATGAATCTATGACGAAGCACGACAATGAGGGAAGTGTCTATTAAACAAGAGACCAGGTGAACGTTTTACAACGTTGATGGCAGGTGTAGTATCCCTCTTGACAGGTGTGGAACTTGGAATTCTATCTTAATGAAAGCATCGTACGAGATGCGACCTGACAGCTTCAGAAGCGAAGACATATTGATCCTTTGGTTAAGTTGTGGTAGCTAAGACGTCTTCTGATCTTTTCGAACGTGTTATCAAGGTTAACCGTTATCTTTATGATAGAGCCTGACAGAAACACTCACATGAGACGACTCGTCGTAGTGACATCAAACGACTGGATTAGCGAAAGCATCTGCGGGTCTGTTCCGATTTTCGATGATGAGGATACAAAATTCGTGATATTGACTTCAAGGAAAAGTCTATCGGCGACATCATTACGAGTCATCTAAAAGTTGAAAGTATGACCACATGTTTGACTTGGCTCATCATTAGTGGTTCTTTGATGGTGAAGCATCGTTCGTGGTTCATTGATCGTGCAAGCACGACACTGTAAAGTAAGACGTGACCTTGTGTGTCATCACTTGTCAGTTGGAATTTGTGCATCCTCTCTTACAGTTAGGCTTTGATAAAGTCATCTTGGCGCGAGGACTTTGTGACGCTATACGTTAGCGGATGTGACAGCTTGTTATGATCGTATCTTGTCATTGCGATCAAGACGAGAGAGTAACAAGTTCGAGTTTGTTACTTGGCTATGAACATGCAAGATTGACGATCGAATCGACGGTTACACTTCGATCCAAAATTACTTGACTTTGTGACGCTATACGTTAGCAGATGTGACAGCTTGTTATGATCGTATCTTGTCATTGCGATCAAGACGAGAGAGTAACAAGTTCGAGTTTGTTACTTGGCTATGAACATGCAAGATTGACGATCGAATCGACGGTTACACTTCGATCCAAAATTACTTGACTTTGTGACGCTATACGTTAGCAGATGTGACAGCTTGTTATGATCGTATCTTGTCATTGCGATCAAGACGAGAGAGTAACAAGTTCGAGTTTGTTACTTGGCTATGAACATGCAAGATTGACGATCGAATCGATGGTTACACTTCGATCTCAGCTTCAGCACTCGTTATACGAGGTAACGAGAAAGTGGAAATACTTGAGTTTTCATGCCTTGGCATCGACATTGTTGTTTTGGTCACGAGCAGAGATTCAAGATTCGAGGTTCAGCGGAAAATTCAGTGATCTTTAAGAAAGTTGGACTCGCGGTAAAAGAAGTTGTTGGTGGACTCAAGTCACCAGAGTATCAGTTGTGACGTCATCACACGTGGAATGGCAAAGTTGAGTTATCATTTCCTGAAGAAACAGAGAATGACAAAGAAATTGACCCTTGATCAGTGACCAGTTTGGTACATGAATTTCTAGGGCGAAATTTCTTTAAGGGGGGTAGAGTGTGAGACAACGAATGTTTTTACCGTGGTTAATGACGAGTTACTGAGGTTTAAGTCATATTCGGTAACTTCACGAGTGAACGACCACGTTCATTTTTGAGTTTTTCAAAGTTCATCAAATTCCTTATTTAAGGACTCAATATCATAGTACGTGTCGACACGAGTCTCTCAGTATTTTCAGAATATTTTTCGGAGCTTTGGTTTATTTTCTGTGAATTTTTGAAGTTTCCAGTAACTTTTAATTATCAATCCGGTAAAAAGAGTTTTTACCATTTGACCTTTTACTTTTCACCTTCTTTAAATCTAGGCCGTTAGATCTTTTCAAGATTGTATCTCAACCATCCATTTTTCTATAAATAGAGCTGAGACCTTTAACCAAAGTCAAAGATCCCACTTCGGGTCAACGACCCCCTCTCGAGCTCTCCCGAGCTCCGGTCACTATCTCCCCGCCAGAGCTCCGTCGTCTGGCCACCACTAGCTGGCGAACCACCTCCAATCTTCTACTCTCTTCCTCTACTTCCTAGCCCAGTACTTCAATTCGTGAATCATCCACTCTCGGTGGAGATCAGAGGAGGAGCCTCGATTGTGTTTTTCCGATTTAAAGCGAATCAGGGCGGCGACGACAGCTCAGGTGGTATATTCTTGTTCCTTATCCTCTTCTCTTCCTTTCTGTGCCATTTGTTTGTTCGATTCAAGCCTAAATCGAAAACTCCCTATTTTTTCTGCGTTTTTCACTTTTCTGGGTTCTCTCTACTCCTCCCTCCGGTGACCTATTCTTGGTGTTCTGGCGAGTCTTGGGAGGCTGGGTGACGTCTAGGAGGAACTTTGAGGAAGCTGGCGAGGTCATGGATCGAAGCAGTGAGCTGCACATCGACTTTCAGCTGAGAAGGAGCTTCTGGTTAGTGTTGAACCGAGGGTGGAGTCCAGCAAGGAGAAGGGTGAGAAGCTGTTGGATCATGGTTTGGAGCAGTCGGAGGTGAGTTGGTGTTTTGGAGATTACTGTGATTTCTGTTTTTATTGAATTGGTGTTGATCTGTGTTCTGATATTGATGTTGTTTTCGTTGTTTGTCGATAACTTGGAATTCATAATTTACGGGGAAGCTCTGGCAAATTTCCGGCAATTTAACCGGAATCCGGCAGAAGATTCTGGCAAGTTGCCGGAATCCGGTGACTATTCCGATAACCCAGTAAATCCAGCAAAAATATCGAGAGGTAATCTTCGACTTCTTTTAAAAGTGCATTGTTTCCGTTTAGTCGAGTTAAGAGTTGTAAATAGAAAGTTATGTATAAAAAACGTATAAAAACGAAAACGGACCGTAAATGGAATATTTTCATTTTAGGAAACTTTCTAAGTTTGGAAACCTACAAATTTGGGAAACTTTCCATTTTAGGAAAGTTTTCATTAAGAGAAAGTTTCCATTTTGGAACTGTTCTATTTTTAGAAAAACGGTTTAGTAAAGAGTTGAAGTTTGACCTTATTTGGTAAAGTGTTAAATTGTTATAGGAAAAATGATAACTGAAATTCTGGAAAAAAGTCAAGTTGACTGTTTTAAGTAAAGGTTGTGATTCATGTAAATCGGTAAATCGACTCTTGGTAAATAAATTAGTTAATGTCACACGTTAGGTGTCTATTGACCTAGTTGGAGGCCGAATTGGCCTTCAAGTTGAATTAGAAAGTTGTTCGAAGTGATGAGACGAACAAACTATGAAATTTTGGTGTCGAATGGTGGTGGCCGGAGTTTGGTCGGAATTTTCTGCCGGCGGCGGAGCGGGCAGCGGAACCGCCACCTTTTAGGCAGTTTTTCTTGCCCATTAAATTGTAAAAATTAAGAGAATGCCATTGAAGGGCAGTTTCTAATTTTTTGAGATTTATTCGGTACATTTAATATTTTTTTTGAATATTTAGATTTAATAATTGGATAATTAAATAACAACCGGTCATTTAGAATGTACCGGCTAGGCATGAGGGTGTAAATAAGGGTTTTTACACTAACGAGGTATTTGAGGCCGACTCCCCATGTTTTTCTAGAGGTGGTTATGGTTGAACATTAAGGGTAGATATTTAATGTTGTTGCCCTTTTACTTTAATTGTGGGATTGAGACCTTAATTGTGTATTTTGAACAGGACGTGGGGGAGCTCGAGCTGAGCAGCCTTTAGATAGCAGGCAAACTTAGCGGCATCTTTGTGAGTGGAATTTTATTTTAAACATAATGCATGCAACATATTTTTATTAAGTTTCTCCTTTATTTATGAAATTTCCTCCATGTTGAGTTTTATGGTGATTTTGGAAAAATTTGGGAATTTAATACTTTTTAAAGATAAGTGAGCCGGGAAAGAGGTACCTTTCTTGTGATTTTATGGATTTTCCCGGAATATGGTTTTTAATTGTTATCACCATTTGGGTTATGGAGGGAGATTATTTTTAAAAGAGGAAACTTGACTCTTGGATTTAACGATTTTAAAGTAAAGTCAGGGAACAGGTTTCGGGTTCCTGGAAATGTTTTAAATCCAATGTATTTGGGAAAAGTCATGGGTGTTTTGACTTGGATTTCGATTTATTTACCACGAGGTTTTTAAGGATTTTCAAGGTTATGTTTATATGTATTGCTAGCTAGCATGGACCATCTCCTGATGGAGATGGTACCCTCTCCGGATTGTAGCTGGTCATACCCTTTTCGGTGGTAGCTGGTCGGAATGACCCTCCCGGATAGAGCTGGTCAGGACCCTCTTCAGTGGTAGCTGGTCCGATTGACCCTCCCGAATAGAGCGGGTCAAGAGACCCTCTCCGATTGAGCTGGTCAATAGACCCTCTCGTGGTTTAGAGCTGGTTAGTTGTTTTCTCGTGGTTATGGTGTTAATACCCCACATCTTTAATTATGGATTTGAGCCAAGAAAATTATTTTATGTTTTATTTATTCCTTTTCTAATGGTTGCGTGCATAAGTTATTTCTTGGAAAAATCCAAGGGAGAACATTAAAGAAATTAGTCTTTATATATTTAACTTTTTGTCCACTCAGGCTAATAATTTTCAATGTTTCTCCCCTGGGCCCTTTGTTTTAAATGTCCAGATTGCAGTGCTCGATCTGACTAGTTTTCGTGGATGCATGCATAGTTACCGTCACTTTTCAAACCAACAGTAGGTTCAGGGTTAACCTACTTGTAATTTTCCCTGTTTCTGCTTTAGTTAGTCGTTCTGATACACATCGGGTTGTATTATATTTTTCGGTGAACTCCTAGGGATCTAGAACCCATTGTAGGATTTAGAAATCGTACGTACATTTTAAAGTTTTCATGCTCATTCATTGTTTTCCTAAGTTCATATGTTTTTTGTAAGTCTTAGAAGCTATAAAGATATAGTTGTATATATAGGTCTTAGGGTGGGTTTGGTGCAGCTGGGCTTATAAGATATAAGCTGACTTTTAGCTTATAAGCAGAATGTTAGTTTTTGCAGCTTCTCCTTTTTCCCTAAAAACACTTTATACTTTTTTAAGAAGTAGCTTATTTTTAGACTTACCAAACACTAAAACCTTTGGTGCTTAAAAGCAAAGGAGCTTATAAACTCTCCCAAACCCAGCCTTATTACGCTAAAGTTCATATGTTTTTTGCACTAAACTTTTAGAGCTACAACAAGATCTTATTACTCTCCTACCTTAAATCAATCGGAAGATTCGCATTCAATATTTGTTAATATTAGTGTATCTCTAATCGTAGCTAATTCCCTTCAAAAATGCACCTAACTTTTTAAAACACTTGAAAACTTTTGATCGATTCCAACAGAAATATTCGTACGTACTTTTAAAGTTTTCATGCTCATTCATTGATTTTCTAAGTTCATAAGTTTTTTTTGCAAAAGTTTTAGAACCTATAGGATGGTAATTTTGGAATTTTGAATTCGTTAACAATTCAAAATTCTAATATGCAACCTAAAATCTAGAAAAGAATCAAAATTCATTGGTGTTCATGGAATAATATGTGCGCTCCTAAGGAAAGAAGGAGTTTGAGTTTTTGTAATATCTATGCTTTTAATTTAGCCATGTTGGCCAAGAAAGTTTGGAGGATTATTCAAAACCCAAATTCACTTTTTAGAAGAATTTATATAAGATGTTAGTTTCATTCAAAATCTTTTTAGGATGCTACTTTAGGAGGAGCCTCTTCATACTCTTGGAAGAGTATACTAAAGTCACGACCAGTGGTTGATTTGGGTTCAAGATGGCAAGTTGACAAGGGTGATTCTATTGCTATTTGGGATGATAGATGGATCCTAGACCTTAATTGTATCGGCCCTTTTTCTCTTTATGTTCCCACCACTGTGAGGTGTGTGTCTCAGCTTATTATTTCTGAAGCTACTTTTTAGAACTTTCCTTTGCTTGAGAGAGGATGTGGAGGCTATCGTCTCTATTCTTTTAAGCTCAGGACATCTAAATGATAAATTGGTGTGACATTATAATAAGAAGGGTATTTTTTCAGTCAAAAGTGTTTATCTAGTGGCAATGGATAACATTGTGCTTCCTATTTTGTCAACATCTCGTTCCTCTCCCTCTAAATGATGTTGTTCCTTTTTAGAAGCAGATTTGGATGAGAAAGGTGTCGTAAAAGTGAAACTTTGTTCGGAGAAATGTCAAACCCTGACTTGGAAATTAGGGATATATATATATATATATAACTTATTAGTTCAAAACCAAAATATGCATGAAGGTTTTGATACTGGTTACAAAGGGAGGGAAATATGAACTATTAACTAAGACAGAAAGGTCTCAACTCATGAGAGCTTCTGGTGTTTGATTGGATGAAAAATGAAGTCTGGAAAAGAAGTCCGATGCAAATGAAGGAGGAATGCTTCTCCTTATATAGACTACTGGACTATTGATTCTGTCATTTGCGCTGGCTGCTGGACTATTGCTTTATTGACAGTCGGGGAATCTTTTACTGTGTAGCAAATGGACAAAACAGGAAGCAACACGATTAGATGTGTTTTGCCATGTGGATGAACAGTAAAAATGATTTTACTATTCATGATAACTGGATTTACAGCCCATAAGAGTCTTGACTGTCCTGGTAATAATGGACTGGGCTTTGTGGAGAATTGACTGAATTCTTTGAACTCTCAGAATAGTCCTGGGAGTCATCAGAATCTGTTTCATGAGATGAACCTCCTTCGTCTGAGAGGTCAACTGCTTGGGCCAATAACTGATTTGCTAATTGTCTGATTTCTGCTGATGTTAATGGTTTGGACTTTGACGGTGATGACTTGGGCCTTGACTGGGTCTTAGATGATGACTTGGGTTTGGGCTTTGACTTTGATGATTCGGAAGATGATGACTTGGGCCTTGACTTGGATGGTGACTTGGGCCTTGACTTGGATGATTCTGCAACTGCTTTCCCTCTTGATTTTGATGGTTGTGGAGGAGAAAATTGTGTTGTCGGAGTTAAGGCCGGAGGCAGAATTGAAGTGACTGGAGGAATGACTGATGCGGCTTGGACAAGAAATTCAGAATTGAAGGCGTCAATGATGCGGTCAGACCTGAATTTGTCCCACCACTTGACTAGGTACTTCCGGCTGACTATGTAATCCTGCAATTCAAAATGCCATTTGAAAATCCAAGGGACTTTTTGTCTTTGGCAATGAAATGTAGAGTGACTGGAAAGCGTATCTCATAGTCTGAGAAATCTCGAGTTGTGGAAAAAAATCGGTGACTAAAACTTGAAGAGCTTCCGGAAGGATGCTGATTGGATACCCAAAGGTGCTCCACCAATTTTCAAACCACATTGGGAACTTGCCATTGAATTTATGGTCAAAATTGAGGAACCAAGAGTGACTGAAATCTTCGTTTTGATGCATGAAAATTTTGAACCATGCATCTTCATAATCATAATAATTAAAAGTTAACTCGTATTCTTTATGGAAAGTGTATGAGGGATCTTTCTAATCAGATAAATGAATAATTTTTACTATATACAAGGAATGGTAAAGTAACTTAGATGAATCTTTAGGATCAAAAATCCCTTTAATTGTGATTGATCCTGTCACAAAGAGAATATCTTTGAAAAATTTGAGGGAATGACTGGGGTGATTAGGAACAAAGAAGTAGCCTGGTGGGTAGTAATATTTGACTATGGAGATTGGATTCTTCAGGTGACTCATGTGTGACTCAACACAAAACATGTCTTGAGTAGTGCGTTAAACATAAGGTGATGATTTATGAAAATTGGGCCTGGAAGAATTGGGGGTGTTGACTTTGAAAGGATCATGTGAATTAACTAAAGCTGACTGGTAATTGGGTTTATTTGGGCTAATGGTGGTACCAGCATAGTTGGGTGAAGGCCTGAAATTGACTGGGATTGCAGGATAACTTGGATATGGGATTAAACTAGAAGAATCAGGTGACTCGGATTTGACTTCTTGGTGACTGATTTTTGGCTCAGATGAGCTTTGATGTTGCTTTGTCGTTTTGTGCTGCATGTTGGGGGATGTGGTAGGAACCCTGGAGAAATTCACAGGTTAGTAAGTCTGGTATATGATTATCACTGCCTTTAATGAATGCTATTTCAAAATCAAAGATACTTAAAATAGCTTGCCAACGAGCAAAAATTTGTTTACTAGCCATATTTTGAACATCTTTTTCTAAAACATGTTTAGCACTTTTGCAATCAACACGTACTAAAATTTTTTAATTTAATAAATCATCTTGAAATTTACTTATACATAAAAAAAGATAAAATTTCTTTCTTAATAGTACTATAATTGCGTTGTGATTGTGACTATATTCCAGAATGGAATCGGACAATTTGTTCTGGATGGCTGGGAGAAATTTGTTGCTTAAGAATGCCTCCATAGCCAATGTCAGAGGCATCAGTTTCAACAATTTTGAAGGAATCAGCTAAGGGAATTCCTAGACATGGAAGAGTTTTGACATGACTCTTAATCTCTTGGACTATAAGGTATGAGTTGGTGTCTAAGGGGAAGGATTTTTTTTGTAATCTATCAAATAGTGGTTTACATTTCTGTCTTAAATTTTGATAGAAATCTGCCACATAATTTAATGATCCTAAGAATCATTGGAGCTGATTTTTTTCCAAGATAACATCTAGAAATTTATTAATTGAGGTGATTTCGAGTTGATGAATATTGAATCCTAAGAATCGAATATTCGTTTGAAAGAGCTTGATCTTGGAGGCTGAAACCACCAGACCATGAGATTTAATTATTTGGAAGAATTGATTTAAGTGTTTCCAATGTTGATCAATTAATTGTGAGAAGATTAGGACATGATCAATGTAAATAATGGAGAAGTGACTATAGGGATTGAAAATGTTATTAATAATGTTCTGAAATTCACTCGGAGCATTTTTATGCCCAAAGGCCATGACATTCCATTCATAGCGGCCAAAAGGCGTGACAAACGATGTTTCGTATCTGTCTTTTTCATGAATTTGTATTTGCTAAAATCCAGATTTTAGATCGAATATAGAAAAGATGACAGAATTATTTAGTCAGTTAATAAGGTCTCTTTTATTAGGTATTGGGTACCTAATCCATTGCAAAACTGAATTAAGAGGTTTATAATTTATAACTAACGGGGTGTGCCTCTTTCTAGTTCAGCGTTCTTTTGAACATAGAAAGTAGGGCATGACCAAGAGGATTTACTGTGTCGAATTATTCCTTTATTAAGTAAATCTTGGATTTCTGTCTTACAGAATTCCATGATGTCATCACTCATTTGTATCGGGCGTGCTTTCGTAGGAATATTTTTCTCATTAAATTCTTTAATGTAGGGGAGAGTGACTACATGTTTTTTCCAATGCTAGAAGGCGGTTGGAATATCTGAGCATAATTCTTTTATAATTTTCTCTTCAAAGATTTTAATTTTATGTTGAAATGAAGGGTTTTGGATTTGTTTATATATGCGGTTAAAATTGATTTCTTCTTTGAGAAAGTTAATTTTTTTTGTTTGGAATAAATTAAGTTGATTGTTTTTGATATTGAATTTTCTTAGAATGCTTTTAAAGTGTTAATTTCAGGATTTGAAAGAAAGGTAAATTTAACTGGCTCAATAAAAGGGTAAGTAAGAATACCATCGTATTCTGTTGTAAAGGGATATAGAAGAGTTATGAAGGGGAGACCCAGAATTATTTTATCAGTTAAATTTTTTACTAAAACAAATGAAGTTTTAAAACAGACATTATTTTGACATATATGTGCTTTGGGAATTTCATATTTAATATTCATTTTAGTACCATTAGCAGATCGAAGTGATTCTTTTGTTTTTTTTGAAATATTCTGAAGGAATCAATCCTTCTTGGATGAATTTAGATCTGCACCTGAATCGATGAGTGCAGTGGTGACTAGTTGGAAATTTTCAATTCACAGTTGGATTGTAACGTATCATTTCTTAAGGTTAATTTGTTTAATAATATTGATGGTAGTATGTGCTGAATTTCCTTCATCGTGAGGTATGGGTAATTCGAGAGGAGTAAAATCATCAAGGGTTTGTTGTAATTTAAGAAATTGGGTATCAATTTTTAATATGTTTACATCATTTTTGATATCATTATTATCATTACTAAGTTCTTTGTGTTGTTGTAATGTATGTATTTGTGTTTTTATGGACCTAATTTCTTGTTGTAAATCTTGAATGATGACTTCTTTGTTTTTATTCTTAAATCAGTTAAAGGTTGTTGTAAGAGATATTTGTGGTTGAGGAGTTTTAATAGCATGTTCATTAGTGATTAATTTTTTTAGTTTTCTAAGGCATTCTGTTTTAAGGTCTGGATTATCAATTTTTCCAATTAGATCTATAAATAATTCTTCTTGTTTAGAAAGTACATTAATTGATTTACAACAGGTATCTTTACAGCCAAATGAAATATCAGGCGACAAAGAATCATCTGATTTGGAAGAGGAAGAACTTGTTGGGATAGAATGATCTTGATCTGATTTGATTTCGGAGTCTGTGTTTCTGAGTTCTAAAAGTTGGATAAGTTTGTCTTGTTCATCTTGACTGATTTTTAATTGTTTGATAGTATTTTTGATTGGACAGTTATTGGCAAAATGACCGGGTTTGTTACATTTGTAACATTTTGATTTATTTTTATCGTTGAATTTTTTCTTTTGTGATGGATGTTTTGGACGGGATTGGTGAAACTTGTTTTTAGAATAAAATTTATTTGGCTCAAAATTAGTTTTATTTGTAGAGTATAATTTATTACGAGTGAGGTTTTTTACAGGATGATGTCCCCTTTTCCTTCTGGAATGGGGAAGTGAAGGTAAACCATGATGTTCACAAAAATTACCTAATTCGTATTTAGATGTTTTCTTATCAGTTTTGATTTGAGCATTTATTTTCATGTCTATACACATTTTTAAACCTTCTTTTGGATGACTGTGATTATATTTCCGTAGGTAAGTAAATCGTAATTAATATGTCCTGATTCGTTACCAAGAACTTGTCGTATTTTATGGGCAAATAATTTAGGCAATCCATTTATGAATTTTTCTTTCCAAAATGGTTGGTTGCTATCATCTCTGAGCATTACTCGAGAAATAAAGACATCTTTGTACCATTTGAAATCACTCAATGTTGGACATCTGAGGTTACTTAATTGGTCATGAATTCATGAAGTAATATGACTGGGTGTACCAATAAAATATTGGATAATAGTATAAAATAAAGTGTTTACTGCATCAGAAATACCCATTCCAATGCTTTCATGGGGTTGCCATGTTCATCACGTCTGACTGCATGTTTAATGGCTGATCGTGATTCTTCAGTTAAATGTTTTTCCCACCAAGAATGAAGCATTCCTGTGAAGCCAGTGGCCAGAATGTCAACAATTTCAAGTTGGCTGAAATTATGATTTGTGACATAACTATTGGCTGTCATGGACATGTGATGTAATTTGTTTAAAATTTCTTGTTCTGATAGATTATCTATATTCCATTCATATGTTTTATCAGATGAGACTGAGAATTGATTATTCGTGATGTTAGTTGGCTGAATATCTAAGGGTAAAGGACGTTCAGTCCATTGTTTAAATGGTTTTTTCATTGGATGTTTAATTCTGGATAACTGAAGGTTTTGAAACGTTTGGTTTTATTTTGGAGATTGTACTAGAATCACTATCAGAAGAATTTGATGTTTCATCATTAGTGTGGATGACGGAAATTTTGTTACTGGGTTCAGGCTTTAATTCTTTTAACATTTGTTCAATTCTTTGTGTAGTAGAGATAGGTTTAATTGTGGGTTTATTAAGGTTACTAAAGTGAACTAAAGGAGGTTCAGATTGTTGTTGAGAAAGTATGCTTACTTTTGAACAGATTATATCGATTTTAGTTTCTATTTTATCAAGTTGGTGACCAATCGTGACTAAACTTTGATTAGAATAATTATTTTTTTCAATAATATTTTTATGATCTGGATCATATTATTCATCAGGAATTTTAAATGGTGAGGGCATGACATGTGTATGGAGGTGATCAATGGCTATTGTTTCAACTGGTGGATGAGTGGATGTAATTATTGAATTGGTGGTTTTCCATTTAGATTTAGTTAATGTTTGTGCTTTTTTGTATAATAAGTCGATATAATCTAGAAAGAATATTTCAGTTTGGTTTTGAAGCATATAGTGTTTCTAATTTTGAAATAATTGTTTTATGTGTTCAATTAAAGGATACTGTTGTCGATAAACATTACGACGGGGAATGTTTTTGTCGGATTCTAAATCTTGGTCTAATCTGGTGTAATTAATTTGGAACTGGTGATTAAGTGTATTAAGTTGAGGGTTAATTGGGGGAATAACCTCAAAATCTCCAGCTGTAGGGGAAGGAGAAGTATCCCCTTCTTCAGTTGGAATTAAGATGTCAGTTTCCACATAATGAGGATATCTGACTTGGGAAGAAGTGTTAATATTTTTAATTTTTGTAATTCTTCTTCTAATTCCTTGATCCGTAAGTTTTTAATTTCTCTATCAAGTTCGTTATCTCTTCTAGAGATTGATGAATCAGTTAAAGTAGAGCCAGCGAAAGAATGTCTAGCTGAGACGAAAGAATTGCGAGATGACAGACCTAACCGTCTTGAAGATTGTCCCAGCTCTTGAATTCTAGGATGTTGAGTGTGACTGGAATTAAGGAAGTTTATTTTTACTGTACCATCATTGGTTTGTTGAATGAAATTTAAATCAGATATATTATGTTGAATGTTGATAGGATGATTTTCACAAGTAAGAGACCATTCTGAAGGGAGTTGAATCTCTGACCATTTGATTGTTTGTGGAACTCTAATATTGGCGTTGTCGTGGCTACTTTGAATTAAAAGAGTCTGATTTTTTGGACTTTTACTTATAGCTTGAAAATTCATGTTTGTTCCAGTGACTTTGTAATGAATTTTGTAGATTAAGGCTAAAGGTTGTGTTCCTTCAAGAACTTTATAACCGGAAGTTTTAATGTTTAGTGTTAAAGCTTTTAATATATGAGGATCACTAAGACTAATTGTGAAATCAGGATAGCAATCAAAATGAATTGGACCATTGAAAATGCTCGATTCAATTATGCCAAGGGTACTGTCATTGAAGTCATTGAACCTTGCATCTCTTAAACAGAATAGGACAGAAGCATTCAGACCTTTTCGGGTTAAGGGTTTAACACCAATCTGAACTAGCCCTATATGAAGGAAATTGTGTCCGTCTTTTTTGTGTTTTTTAATTGACTCAGGGTTGAATAATTGGCATGTTTCATGTTGTTGACTAAGAGCATAGATTTGTTCAACTGTTTTTATGTGATTTTTCATTTTTGAAAGAAGTAAGGGACCATTTTATCCTGTAAATTTCATTACTAGGAACTCTAGGAATGTTTCAATCGTTCATATTTATGTTTTCATTTGACTGGTATTCAAATTGTTCTTCGTTAACTATGTTTGGGATCCTATTGAGGGTAGATCGAGAAGAACTAGAAGTAACTGAGGAAGATCTGAAAAGTCTACTCATAATGGAAGAAAAGGGAGACTGACCAAAACGTTAAACTTGGAAGGGATAACTATCTAGACTGGGTGCCTAAAGAGGCTAAGAATTCCTCTGCTCCGCTCATGCCGCATCCGCTCACGCCTCACCTGGGACTTAATGTTTGGACATGGTCTTAATGTTTGGTTGGAGAAATCAAAGACTAAAGACAACAAGAACAGATTGAAAAAACTAACAAGTCTAATGAAAGGGAATAGAATCACAATCACTTCACAATATAAATAGATAAACCAATCAATCTCAAAGACTTAACACTTAACAGATTCAACTCAAATACCACTTCTAAGCGGTAGTCCGCCACTTGGGGTTTGAGGAAGAACAAATAACAGGATTAATTGACTCAAATACCACACCTAGGCGGTAGTCTGCCACCTGGGGTTTTTAAAATTTAGAATAAATGATTAATAATCGTAACTATATATATATAAGGACGTGAATATCTTCAACTTGTCAAAGATAAAAGAACCCTTGACAAATAGAGGTTATGTGAAAGACCTATAATTAGAGGGCAACTTTAATGAATAAGTGACTTTATTCCATAAATCTTGTTCTTACAATAAAGAGGAAAAAACTAATTGTTACACAAACATGAATCAAAACCAGCAAGCTAATTGTTCACTCCTCCTAGAATTCAGATTCTTTATAAAAATCAAGTCATATCCCCCAAATGTAACATTTGAACAAATTTATAGTTTCAATAAACTAAGAGTGTATGGACATATAGTTTCAGTGTCAATTGCCGGTACTCTTGTACTATCTTAGTCTCCAATGTCTCTTGTTATAAGATCGTTTTATTAATCAAAATTGAAAGAGCTTATCTCCCTACATGTATACAAACACAGACATTGCTGATCCCTTACAAGTGATAGCCTCAACCCCACACTTCATTTATTCCTTGTATTACATAAGATCAGATAATAATATGATTAAAAACTAAACATAATAACCATCTTTAGCATCAAAATATACAACTCAAAAGCATGATAACAAGTACATAAAATTCAACTTGAGATTCCCATAACAATCCCCTACCTCAAACCTGTTGTACCAAAGCTGAAACTTCACTACAAAACACTAGTACTTTACTTCAGGCCTCCGTTAGTTTCTTATTCTAACTTTTTTGTACGTTTCTAACTTCTGAACTATACTCTTTTTATTTACTTAGGTGAATACCTCTATTTATAGTAGAGAATGTAATCATAGGTCTATAGGATAAAGTAGTCAGCTATGCCTATAAAAATCAGCTTTAGTTTATCTAGAGTTGTGGGTTGATATTGCTGCTCACCAAGCAGTTTAAAACTTGATAGCTAAGTACCAAGCAGCGGTTGACACATATAGATCTATGATTAAAATGTGTAAGCTATGTCTCTTGTGTTAGTTTTCGTTACAAATTTCAGAACATGGTTTTTGTTTTTGGATTCGGATTTTGGTTGTTCATTGTGATTGTTCTTGTGTTAGTATATAATGTTTATGATGTTCTAGCAATCTGATCTTGCCAATTCTTTTTGTTAGAAAGTCTACGATTCTGGTTTAACGTGATGCATTACATGAAAAAATATGTGTTGGGGTGTTCCCACCATTTGAGACTTTAGGGGTTTTTATGAGGTTCTACAGACCGCGTTCGGCTAGTACTTTGGATTCATTTCTTACATATAGTTGGCATGATAATCTGATTGTTAGGATTGAAGCAAGATCATAATGTGTGGTTAGGGTTAGAATTTTTCTCTGGTTTTTATTTTCTTTTTCTTATGAATGTTAGACTCTTGAAATCCCCCCTTATCTATTATACTATGTCTATATTTATAAATAAATACTTGTGAATAATTATATTGTTAATTACTAACTGTTATGATCATTATGATAGAAGAATCCTTAGTCGTCGGATTGACCGAACTTTTTTTGCCTTATACTACTATTCCCAAAAAAAGTTCTATTTGATAAAACGACCTGGTAACAGAGCGTTCGTCAATTGCAGCTACACATGTATTTAGTTTCTTTTAAGACTGAGCATAGTTTGTACTTCTACACTGACTGTGCTATTTTATTCTAGGATTAATTTCAGTTTACTCACCTAAGATTTGAGGCTAACATCATTTCACCCTTTGTACTCATAATTTTGAAAATTCACCCCCTAAGGTTTTCAATTTTCACTACCAGAGAAAATACTTTAGCCGACGAAAAAAATTAGTCAGCCTGTTAGACATTTTCATCAGCTAAAGTGTCCTCAGGAAAAGATCATCGTCCTTACTTTAGCAGACGAAACTTCAGAGATTCGTCGGCTAAAGTCCATACGTTAGCCGACGACGGACTCCTCGTCGACTTAAAGTTTACACTTTAGTAGACAAGTTTATATACTTTTACAGACGAAATTTCATTGGCTATAGTTATTTATTTTATTTTTTATTTATTTAACTTTAGCCGACAAATTTTATTAAAATTCGTCAGCTATAGTTATTTATTTATTTATTTAAGTTTAGCCGATGAATTTTATTAAAATTCGTCGGGTATAGTTAGTTATTTTATTTTTCTGATTTCTTTCCTCTTTTATTTCTTGTAATTTTGATTAATTTTTTTCTTCTTTTTTTGTTTTTCCACCGGTGGTGGAGGAGAAGGAGGAAGAAAAGAGGAGGAGGAGGCCGAGAAGGAGGAGAAGGCCGAGAAAGAGAGGAGGAGGAGGAGGAGGAGGAGGAGGAGAAGGCAGGCCAGGAGAGGGAGAGGGAGAAGGAGAGGAGGAGAAGGAGAAGAGGAGAAGGAGGAGGAGAGGGAGAGGGAGAAAGAGTGGAGGAGAACAAGAATATTTTTGTGGAACCAATTTTTTGTTTTTTTACTTTTTTTTTAAATATAGCAAATTAAACATGTTAACATGTAACCCTACCCCACACTAAGAAAATTACATTGTCCACAATGGAAAACCCGAAAATAATTTTGTAATTCCCTAAGCATGCTTCAAAGTCACACGAAAAATACATATACAATTCAACCAATAAAAGTAAAGGGATAAAAATATTCAAACACTCGTTGATGGCTCCTCCACAGCTACGGTTGAAATGGGTTGTCTCCCATGCAGCGCTTAATGTTTATAGTCTGTCAGCCTAGACTCTCTCCAAAAAAGGCGTCACTTCTCCTCTGGTTATGGACTTATGGTGGCCAACCACGAATTGCTCCGCTATGGTGATGTCACTTTGTTATGCTTATTGCCTCCAAGTCTTCCTTGCTTGGCTCGGCTATATTGCTGCCCTTTGAATCGTGCTTACTTGATCATGTTTCATGTCGTGCTCGGCATTGTCTTGCTCGGTCTTATGTATGCTCGGTATCATCATTGTGCTCGGCACCATTGCGTCCAACGTCACCAAAGAACTCATTATCTAGCACTTCAATGCCTTTTGTCCAAAACTGGTTATTCATGGTAACCTGTAAAACCAATCTGACACAATTGAACAAGATCAAAGTAGCATCATTGTAAACAAAATTAATAACGAAACTAAAAACTAAACTAAGCTAGCATTAAATCTAAAAGCTACGACATACATGCAAGAATGAATGCAACATGAATGAATGCAATGCACACACACGGGTTAGTATGAAACAAAAATGCAATATGGCATAAACACACAAGGAATGCAACATGAAACAATGTGCAATTGAACACATAAACATTATGCAAGATGAAAACATGCAACAAAAATCACGACACCATGAACACACACACACACACACACACTACGCAAGACATATGAAACACATAGACATGACACACGGTACCACAAAACTCACACACACTTGACGTCATTACCTAGACTTTCTAGTTAGTTTTATTAACCCCTAATTTGCAAGGTACGTGGAGCAGAGAAGATCACTGTGCTATAGACTGATACAGCCCTAGGTAGTGTCATGCTTTATCCAATATACTTCAAAAATTAATGGCGAATTGGGTTGAAGAAAATAGATCACATATGTCAAGTTATTTTCTAGAGTCTAAAGTGAGGTGATGCTTCGGCCTAAGCTCTTGGCTAGTTCGAGCGTGTTCCGTGTTTTTAGAAGGCAGTGTTGTTAAGATCCACGGAGGGCGAACCCCCTGCAAGAACCAGGCAGGACTCGCTTAGTGGTCACGGAGAGTGAACTCTCTATCGACCCCTTCACCGAGAAGAGATATCAGTCTATGACCTTGAGACCCAGTTAAACAAACCTGAGAACCATATCTATGAATAATAACTTACCCCTTACTCAGTTGAGAACAAACTCGGGTCACTAGACCGGTCTACAAGTGTTAATCAAAGCCGCCCTCAACCTCATGAGATCAAAAGATAACATCACGGGTTAAGGCTAAGATTAACAAAAGTGGCTTCTCCCTACATGTTTCACTTTAGAATCTACAATAAACTCAAGCATACATAAGCCATAAACTTCCTAAAAATTAAACTAAGTTATTACAACATACATTCAAACATACAAATCAAAACCAAAACTTCAAAAATTACAAATACAACTCGGGCAAAATTAATTACAAACCGAAAACCAAAAATAAAAACTATACAACATCTTCTTCGATTCTTCTTAGCTTCCCCAGCAACGGCGTCAAAATTGACGTTTCGCCGGCAACGGCACCAAAAATTGACGTTGTCACGTAACCGAGGTCAAACGACTTCAATTTATTTACCCGGCAAATCGTTAGTATAGTATGGACAAGTATGGATCGTTCTAGCCGGGAAAACTAAAGGGTGATCGAAACAAAGATTATTAACATATATACTCACATATAAACATATTCACACTGAATTATGGGGGGTTTGAAAGATATTTCTAAAAATCTAAATACCAAAAATAAATCCTAAAACTAACATATATACATGTGATCATCATCCACACACATAACCAAGCATGAAAACCATCAAGAACATGTAACAAAATTTTAAACAACAAGGGGCAGCAAGCAAGACTCGACGTACTCATATACATTTCTCAATTCCAATTCTAATTAGAGACTACCAGCGATTCATCTAATCGTTAAGACTTCTAATATATTTAGAATCAACTCCAGCGTATAATCCTAAATTATGCTAATTGGTTTAAAGACGCACCAGCGTAAAAATTAAACACAAAGAAGCACATAAGGCACAATAAGCCGAATTGGAGACATGCAACATGTAATAGCGTCACCTATCATATTAACATGCATGTTTTATGAATGCTTAGCCCTAATAGATAATCTAGAATGAAACAACTTAGTGTATGAATCAATCCAAATTTACCTTAGCACGTGAAATCACAACCTAGAAAACTACCATGGTCGAGGCAGCCTCTAAGCATTGATTTTGATGCATAATGATAGGAGCATTTTATGCTATGTTCTTAATATGTTTTTACCCTCAGTTATGCTTTGTTTATCCATTATTAGTATAGTTTTAGTAGTTATTTAACATAAGAGATTATTTGTAGAATTTGGCTAAAACATGTGTAAAATAGATAAATTATGTGCAATATTGTTAAAAGCTGAAATTAGAAATATTTGTGATGTTTTTCTTAAGTTTCTGTAAACTAATACATTGTCACTACTTGATTATATCTTTTGAATGTTTAGGTGACATGTATATGGACATAACGAAACAAGAATCATGAGGATCAGACTTAGGAAAGGTCGAAAAAGGAGCAACATCGGCAAAGAGGCCGAGAGCATGAATTCGGAACAAAAAATTTTTCCTAGGACGATCCAAGAGGAACCAGGAAACTTTCCATATATGGATGGAAAGCTGTGGATGTCTAGTTTCTAAATCTTTTCGAATCGCAGCAATCCAAGTTCTGAGGAAGGAGTTATGATGGAAACAATGGCCGGAGGTCAGTCTGCTGGAAACATGACAGATTTTGCTGAAGTTGTCTACCGAGTTCGTGATTGTGTTTCTTCACCAAAATCCTTCCCAAGCATGCCAAATGATTTATGAAGAGCTTAATGATGATATGGGAAGTTGTTTAGAAGAAGAAGAATCGAAAAAATCACCAAGGAGAAGCCGAAAACAACATCTAGGAAAGTTATCCCGGTCAAAACAGGATAACTTGTTCTACCAAGACTATGGAAGCCTTTCGTCTGTCCTAGGAGTCATTGAGCATGAAGGAGAGCCCAATGCCGATCCATACACATGAAGAAGAGTCCATGATTCAGAAATATCACAATCCAAGTCAGCAACTCAAAGGGAGAGGCCGAATCCATCAAGGAGAAGGAAGCCCAATTCGGAATGGACTAGTGACTGCCGAATCCCTAGGGTTTCTTTAGAAGTTTTCCTCTATAAATACACATGTAATACAACTAAAAAAAGAGTCCTCAATTTTTTGAAAGCCTTAGCTAGCCAACTCTACCAAAATCCCTCAACACAGCCGAAACTCAAAGCCTTGCCGCCGATCACCCCTTGCAGCCGCATCTTTCTTCCCTTGCCGCCAACCACCCTTGCCTTGGCCGAACCTTTTAGGTAGGATTTGGTATGGATTCCTCCATGTCTTTGTGTAATTCTACTATGTTTAATTCAATGTTATATATATTGGTATTTCGGTTTCTGATTTGATAGTATTTTTGATTGGACAGTTATTGGCAAAATGACCGGGTTTGTTACATTTGTAACATTTTGATTTATTTTTATCGTTGAATTTTTTCTTTTGTGATGGATGTTTTGGACGGGATTGGTGAAACTTGTTTTTAGAATAAAATTTATTTGGCTCAAAATTAGTTTTATTTGTAGAGTATAATTTATTACGAGTGAGGTTTTTTACAGGATGATGTCCCCTTTTCCTTCTGGAATGGGGAAGTGAAGGTAAACCATGATGTTCACAAAAATTACCTAATTCGTATTTAGATGTTTTCTTATCAGTTTTGATTTGAGCATTTATTTTCATGTCTATACACATTTTTAAACCTTCTTTTGGATGACTGTGATTATATTTCCGTAGGTAAGTAAATCGTAATTAATATGTCCTGATTCGTTACCAAGAACTTGTCGTATTTTATGGGCAAATAATTTAGGCAATCCATTTATGAATTTTTCTTTCCAAAATGGTTGGTTGCTATCATCTCTGAGCATTACTCGAGAAATAAAGACATCTTTGTACCATTTGAAATCACTCAATGTTGGACATCTGAGGTTACTTAATTGGTCATGAATTCATGAAGTAATATGACTGGGTGTACCAATAAAATATTGGATAATAGTATAAAATAAAGTGTTTACTGCATCAGAAATACCCATTCCAATGCTTTCATGGGGTTGCCATGTTCATCACGTCTGACTGCATGTTTAATGGCTGATCGTGATTCTTCAGTTAAATGTTTTTCCCACCAAGAATGAAGCATTCCTGTGAAGCCAGTGGCCAGAATGTCAACAATTTCAAGTTGGCTGAAATTATGATTTGTGACATAACTATTGGCTGTCATGGACATGTGATGTAATTTGTTTAAAATTTCTTGTTCTGATAGATTATCTATATTCCATTCATATGTTTTATCAGATGAGACTGAGAATTGATTATTCGTGATGTTAGTTGGCTGAATATCTAAGGGTAAAGGACGTTCAGTCCATTGTTTAAATGGTTTTTTCATTGGATGTTTAATTCTGGATAACTGAAGGTTTTGAAACGTTTGGTTTTATTTTGGAGATTGTACTAGAATCACTATCAGAAGAATTTGATGTTTCATCATTAGTGTGGATGACGGAAATTTTGTTACTGGGTTCAGGCTTTAATTCTTTTAACATTTGTTCAATTCTTTGTGTAGTAGAGATAGGTTTAATTGTGGGTTTATTAAGGTTACTAAAGTGAACTAAAGGAGGTTCAGATTGTTGTTGAGAAAGTATGCTTACTTTTGAACAGATTATATCGATTTTAGTTTCTATTTTATCAAGTTGGTGACCAATCGTGACTAAACTTTGATTAGAATAATTATTTTTTTCAATAATATTTTTATGATCTGGATCATATTATTCATCAGGAATTTTAAATGGTGAGGGCATGACATGTGTATGGAGGTGATCAATGGCTATTGTTTCAACTGGTGGATGAGTGGATGTAATTATTGAATTGGTGGTTTTCCATTTAGATTTAGTTAATGTTTGTGCTTTTTTGTATAATAAGTCGATATAATCTAGAAAGAATATTTCAGTTTGGTTTTGAAGCATATAGTGTTTCTAATTTTGAAATAATTGTTTTATGTGTTCAATTAAAGGATACTGTTGTCGATAAACATTACGACGGGGAATGTTTTTGTCGGATTCTAAATCTTGGTCTAATCTGGTGTAATTAATTTGGAACTGGTGATTAAGTGTATTAAGTTGAGGGTTAATTGGGGGAATAACCTCAAAATCTCCAGCTGTAGGGGAAGGAGAAGTATCCCCTTCTTCAGTTGGAATTAAGATGTCAGTTTCCACATAATGAGGATATCTGACTTGGGAAGAAGTGTTAATATTTTTAATTTTTGTAATTCTTCTTCTAATTCCTTGATCCGTAAGTTTTTAATTTCTCTATCAAGTTCGTTATCTCTTCTAGAGATTGATGAATCAGTTAAAGTAGAGCCAGCGAAAGAATGTCTAGCTGAGACGAAAGAATTGCGAGATGACAGACCTAACCGTCTTGAAGATTGTCCCAGCTCTTGAATTCTAGGATGTTGAGTGTGACTGGAATTAAGGAAGTTTATTTTTACTGTACCATCATTGGTTTGTTGAATGAAATTTAAATCAGATATATTATGTTGAATGTTGATAGGATGATTTTCACAAGTAAGAGACCATTCTGAAGGGAGTTGAATCTCTGACCATTTGATTGTTTGTGGAACTCTAATATTGGCGTTGTCGTGGCTACTTTGAATTAAAAGAGTCTGATTTTTTGGACTTTTACTTATAGCTTGAAAATTCATGTTTGTTCCAGTGACTTTGTAATGAATTTTGTAGATTAAGGCTAAAGGTTGTGTTCCTTCAAGAACTTTATAACCGGAAGTTTTAATGTTTAGTGTTAAAGCTTTTAATATATGAGGATCACTAAGACTAATTGTGAAATCAGGATAGCAATCAAAATGAATTGGACCATTGAAAATGCTCGATTCAATTATGCCAAGGGTACTGTCATTGAAGTCATTGAACCTTGCATCTCTTAAACAGAATAGGACAGAAGCATTCAGACCTTTTCGGGTTAAGGGTTTAACACCAATCTGAACTAGCCCTATATGAAGGAAATTGTGTCCGTCTTTTTTGTGTTTTTTAATTGACTCAGGGTTGAATAATTGGCATGTTTCATGTTGTTGACTAAGAGCATAGATTTGTTCAACTGTTTTTATGTGATTTTTCATTTTTGAAAGAAGTAAGGGACCATTTTATCCTGTAAATTTCATTACTAGGAACTCTAGGAATGTTTCAATCGTTCATATTTATGTTTTCATTTGACTGGTATTCAAATTGTTCTTCGTTAACTATGTTTGGGATCCTATTGAGGGTAGATCGAGAAGAACTAGAAGTAACTGAGGAAGATCTGAAAAGTCTACTCATAATGGAAGAAAAGGGAGACTGACCAAAACGTTAAACTTGGAAGGGATAACTATCTAGACTGGGTGCCTAAAGAGGCTAAGAATTCCTCTGCTCCGCTCATGCCGCATCCGCTCACGCCTCACCTGGGACTTAATGTTTGGACATGGTCTTAATGTTTGGTTGGAGAAATCAAAGACTAAAGACAACAAGAACAGATTGAAAAAACTAACAAGTCTAATGAAAGGGAATAGAATCACAATCACTTCACAATATAAATAGATAAACCAATCAATCTCAAAGACTTAACACTTAACAGATTCAACTCAAATACCACTTCTAAGCGGTAGTCCGCCACTTGGGGTTTGAGGAAGAACAAATAACAGGATTAATTGACTCAAATACCACACCTAGGCGGTAGTCTGCCACCTGGGGTTTTTAAAATTTAGAATAAATGATTAATAATCGTAACTATATATATATAAGGACGTGAATATCTTCAACTTGTCAAAGATAAAAGAACCCTTGACAAATAGAGGTTATGTGAAAGACCTATAATTAGAGGGCAACTTTAATGAATAAGTGACTTTATTCCATAAATCTTGTTCTTACAATAAAGAGGAAAAAACTAATTGTTACACAAACATGAATCAAAACCAGCAAGCTAATTGTTCACTCCTCCTAGAATTCAGATTCTTTATAAAAATCAAGTCATATCCCCCAAATGTAACATTTGAACAAATTTATAGTTTCAATAAACTAAGAGTGTATGGACATATAGTTTCAGTGTCAATTGCCGGTACTCTTGTACTATCTTAGTCTCCAATGTCTCTTGTTATAAGATCGTTTTATTAATCAAAATTGAAAGAGCTTATCTCCCTACATGTATACAAACACAGACATTGCTGATCCCTTACAAGTGATAGCCTCAACCCCACACTTCATTTATTCCTTGTATTACATAAGATCAGATAATAATATGATTAAAAACTAAACATAATAACCATCTTTAGCATCAAAATATACAACTCAAAAGCATGATAACAAGTACATAAAATTCAACTTGAGATTCCCATAACAATCCCCTACCTCAAACCTGTTGTACCAAAGCTGAAACTTCACTACAAAACACTAGTACTTTACTTCAGGCCTCCGTTAGTTTCTTATTCTAACTTTTTTGTACGTTTCTAACTTCTGAACTATACTCTTTTTATTTACTTAGGTGAATACCTCTATTTATAGTAGAGAATGTAATCATAGGTCTATAGGATAAAGTAGTCAGCTATGCCTATAAAAATCAGCTTTAGTTTATCTAGAGTTGTGGGTTGATATTGCTGCTCACCAAGCAGTTTAAAACTTGATAGCTAAGTACCAAGCAGCGGTTGACACATATAGATCTATGATTAAAATGTGTAAGCTATGTCTCTTGTGTTAGTTTTCGTTACAAATTTCAGAACATGGTTTTTGTTTTTGGATTCGGATTTTGGTTGTTCATTGTGATTGTTCTTGTGTTAGTATATAATGTTTATGATGTTCTAGCAATCTGATCTTGCCAATTCTTTTTGTTAGAAAGTCTACGATTCTGGTTTAACGTGATGCATTACATGAAAAAATATGTGTTGGGGTGTTCCCACCATTTGAGACTTTAGGGGTTTTTATGAGGTTCTACAGACCGCGTTCGGCTAGTACTTTGGATTCATTTCTTACATATAGTTGGCATGATAATCTGATTGTTAGGATTGAAGCAAGATCATAATGTGTGGTTAGGGTTAGAATTTTTCTCTGGTTTTTATTTTCTTTTTCTTATGAATGTTAGACTCTTGAAATCCCCCCTTATCTATTATACTATGTCTATATTTATAAATAAATACTTGTGAATAATTATATTGTTAATTACTAACTGTTATGATCATTATGATAGAAGAATCCTTAGTCGTCGGATTGACCGAACTTTTTTTGCCTTATACTACTATTCCCAAAAAAAGTTCTATTTGATAAAACGACCTGGTAACAGAGCGTTCGTCAATTGCAGCTACACATGTATTTAGTTTCTTTTAAGACTGAGCATAGTTTGTACTTCTACACTGACTGTGCTATTTTATTCTAGGATTAATTTCAGTTTACTCACCTAAGATTTGAGGCTAACATCATTTCACCCTTTGTACTCATAATTTTGAAAATTCACCCCCTAAGGTTTTCAATTTTCACTACCAGAGAAAATACTTTAGCCGACGAAAAAAATTAGTCAGCCTGTTAGACATTTTCATCAGCTAAAGTGTCCTCAGGAAAAGATCATCGTCCTTACTTTAGCAGACGAAACTTCAGAGATTCGTCGGCTAAAGTCCATACGTTAGCCGACGACGGACTCCTCGTCGACTTAAAGTTTACACTTTAGTAGACAAGTTTATATACTTTTACAGACGAAATTTCATTGGCTATAGTTATTTATTTTATTTTTTATTTATTTAACTTTAGCCGACAAATTTTATTAAAATTCGTCAGCTATAGTTATTTATTTATTTATTTAAGTTTAGCCGATGAATTTTATTAAAATTCGTCGGGTATAGTTAGTTATTTTATTTTTCTGATTTCTTTCCTCTTTTATTTCTTGTAATTTTGATTAATTTTTTTCTTCTTTTTTTGTTTTTCCACCGGTGGTGGAGGAGAAGGAGGAAGAAAAGAGGAGGAGGAGGCCGAGAAGGAGGAGAAGGCCGAGAAAGAGAGGAGGAGGAGGAGGAGGAGGAGGAGGAGAAGGCAGGCCAGGAGAGGGAGAGGGAGAAGGAGAGGAGGAGAAGGAGAAGAGGAGAAGGAGGAGGAGAGGGAGAGGGAGAAAGAGTGGAGGAGAACAAGAATATTTTTGTGGAACCAATTTTTTGTTTTTTTACTTTTTTTTTAAATATAGCAAATTAAACATGTTAACATGTAACCCTACCCCACACTAAGAAAATTACATTGTCCACAATGGAAAACCCGAAAATAATTTTGTAATTCCCTAAGCATGCTTCAAAGTCACACGAAAAATACATATACAATTCAACCAATAAAAGTAAAGGGATAAAAATATTCAAACACTCGTTGATGGCTCCTCCACAGCTACGGTTGAAATGGGTTGTCTCCCATGCAGCGCTTAATGTTTATAGTCTGTCAGCCTAGACTCTCTCCAAAAAAGGCGTCACTTCTCCTCTGGTTATGGACTTATGGTGGCCAACCACGAATTGCTCCGCTATGGTGATGTCACTTTGTTATGCTTATTGCCTCCAAGTCTTCCTTGCTTGGCTCGGCTATATTGCTGCCCTTTGAATCGTGCTTACTTGATCATGTTTCATGTCGTGCTCGGCATTGTCTTGCTCGGTCTTATGTATGCTCGGTATCATCATTGTGCTCGGCACCATTGCGTCCAACGTCACCAAAGAACTCATTATCTAGCACTTCAATGCCTTTTGTCCAAAACTGGTTATTCATGGTAACCTGTAAAACCAATCTGACACAATTGAACAAGATCAAAGTAGCATCATTGTAAACAAAATTAATAACGAAACTAAAAACTAAACTAAGCTAGCATTAAATCTAAAAGCTACGACATACATGCAAGAATGAATGCAACATGAATGAATGCAATGCACACACACGGGTTAGTATGAAACAAAAATGCAATATGGCATAAACACACAAGGAATGCAACATGAAACAATGTGCAATTGAACACATAAACATTATGCAAGATGAAAACATGCAACAAAAATCACGACACCATGAACACACACACACACACACACACTACGCAAGACATATGAAACACATAGACATGACACACGGTACCACAAAACTCACACACACTTGACGTCATTACCTAGACTTTCTAGTTAGTTTTATTAACCCCTAATTTGCAAGGTACGTGGAGCAGAGAAGATCACTGTGCTATAGACTGATACAGCCCTAGGTAGTGTCATGCTTTATCCAATATACTTCAAAAATTAATGGCGAATTGGGTTGAAGAAAATAGATCACATATGTCAAGTTATTTTCTAGAGTCTAAAGTGAGGTGATGCTTCGGCCTAAGCTCTTGGCTAGTTCGAGCGTGTTCCGTGTTTTTAGAAGGCAGTGTTGTTAAGATCCACGGAGGGCGAACCCCCTGCAAGAACCAGGCAGGACTCGCTTAGTGGTCACGGAGAGTGAACTCTCTATCGACCCCTTCACCGAGAAGAGATATCAGTCTATGACCTTGAGACCCAGTTAAACAAACCTGAGAACCATATCTATGAATAATAACTTACCCCTTACTCAGTTGAGAACAAACTCGGGTCACTAGACCGGTCTACAAGTGTTAATCAAAGCCGCCCTCAACCTCATGAGATCAAAAGATAACATCACGGGTTAAGGCTAAGATTAACAAAAGTGGCTTCTCCCTACATGTTTCACTTTAGAATCTACAATAAACTCAAGCATACATAAGCCATAAACTTCCTAAAAATTAAACTAAGTTATTACAACATACATTCAAACATACAAATCAAAACCAAAACTTCAAAAATTACAAATACAACTCGGGCAAAATTAATTACAAACCGAAAACCAAAAATAAAAACTATACAACATCTTCTTCGATTCTTCTTAGCTTCCCCAGCAACGGCGTCAAAATTGACGTTTCGCCGGCAACGGCACCAAAAATTGACGTTGTCACGTAACCGAGGTCAAACGACTTCAATTTATTTACCCGGCAAATCGTTAGTATAGTATGGACAAGTATGGATCGTTCTAGCCGGGAAAACTAAAGGGTGATCGAAACAAAGATTATTAACATATATACTCACATATAAACATATTCACACTGAATTATGGGGGGTTTGAAAGATATTTCTAAAAATCTAAATACCAAAAATAAATCCTAAAACTAACATATATACATGTGATCATCATCCACACACATAACCAAGCATGAAAACCATCAAGAACATGTAACAAAATTTTAAACAACAAGGGGCAGCAAGCAAGACTCGACGTACTCATATACATTTCTCAATTCCAATTCTAATTAGAGACTACCAGCGATTCATCTAATCGTTAAGACTTCTAATATATTTAGAATCAACTCCAGCGTATAATCCTAAATTATGCTAATTGGTTTAAAGACGCACCAGCGTAAAAATTAAACACAAAGAAGCACATAAGGCACAATAAGCCGAATTGGAGACATGCAACATGTAATAGCGTCACCTATCATATTAACATGCATGTTTTATGAATGCTTAGCCCTAATAGATAATCTAGAATGAAACAACTTAGTGTATGAATCAATCCAAATTTACCTTAGCACGTGAAATCACAACCTAGAAAACTACCATGGTCGAGGCAGCCTCTAAGCATTGATTTTGATGCATAATGATAGGAGCATTTTATGCTATGTTCTTAATATGTTTTTACCCTCAGTTATGCTTTGTTTATCCATTATTAGTATAGTTTTAGTAGTTATTTAACATAAGAGATTATTTGTAGAATTTGGCTAAAACATGTGTAAAATAGATAAATTATGTGCAATATTGTTAAAAGCTGAAATTAGAAATATTTGTGATGTTTTTCTTAAGTTTCTGTAAACTAATACATTGTCACTACTTGATTATATCTTTTGAATGTTTAGGTGACATGTATATGGACATAACGAAACAAGAATCATGAGGATCAGACTTAGGAAAGGTCGAAAAAGGAGCAACATCGGCAAAGAGGCCGAGAGCATGAATTCGGAACAAAAAATTTTTCCTAGGACGATCCAAGAGGAACCAGGAAACTTTCCATATATGGATGGAAAGCTGTGGATGTCTAGTTTCTAAATCTTTTCGAATCGCAGCAATCCAAGTTCTGAGGAAGGAGTTATGATGGAAACAATGGCCGGAGGTCAGTCTGCTGGAAACATGACAGATTTTGCTGAAGTTGTCTACCGAGTTCGTGATTGTGTTTCTTCACCAAAATCCTTCCCAAGCATGCCAAATGATTTATGAAGAGCTTAATGATGATATGGGAAGTTGTTTAGAAGAAGAAGAATCGAAAAAATCACCAAGGAGAAGCCGAAAACAACATCTAGGAAAGTTATCCCGGTCAAAACAGGATAACTTGTTCTACCAAGACTATGGAAGCCTTTCGTCTGTCCTAGGAGTCATTGAGCATGAAGGAGAGCCCAATGCCGATCCATACACATGAAGAAGAGTCCATGATTCAGAAATATCACAATCCAAGTCAGCAACTCAAAGGGAGAGGCCGAATCCATCAAGGAGAAGGAAGCCCAATTCGGAATGGACTAGTGACTGCCGAATCCCTAGGGTTTCTTTAGAAGTTTTCCTCTATAAATACACATGTAATACAACTAAAAAAAGAGTCCTCAATTTTTTGAAAGCCTTAGCTAGCCAACTCTACCAAAATCCCTCAACACAGCCGAAACTCAAAGCCTTGCCGCCGATCACCCCTTGCAGCCGCATCTTTCTTCCCTTGCCGCCAACCACCCTTGCCTTGGCCGAACCTTTTAGGTAGGATTTGGTATGGATTCCTCCATGTCTTTGTGTAATTCTACTATGTTTAATTCAATGTTATATATATTGGTATTTCGGTTTCTGATTTTATGTTATGAACATGTTTGCTTGTTTTTCTTTGTGATCTACTTATGAATGTGTTTGTTAGCATAACATTTAGGATGCATGCTAGGTTTTGGATTTAGAATAGGTTGTGTATGTTTATGTTATTATTGTTTTTTTAATTGATTAATCACATACCTGAACACGTAATCGAACCTAAGGGTAGTCTTGTGCACGGATGTTCCTAAGGGGGGAGTTTAATATGCCGTAGTGTTCTAAGGTTAAGTTCGCCGATTGGGTTCTTGATTTTTAGGCATTGCTAAGGGTTGATAGGGTAAAGTGATTTACATGCTAATAGGATGAGTGACGTCATACCTAGGATCATGTCACCAATGACTCTCGCTCGTAAGTGTATTTTGTATTAGTGTCAGGCGATTGTAGGCACTAAACAAGATGACACATATATAAATTTAGGATCAGACGATTGTAGGTCCTAAGTTTACATGAGAAGTCTAAATAGTTGGAATTAATTAGAATTCATGAAAACATATTTTATTGCATCTTGTTCGTGTGTAAAACTTATGTGTTTTCTATTTGGTGTTAGCTATGTTTTGTGCTTAACAATTGATTGACCAATGTAAATATTAATTTAAGGTTTAGGAGTAGAAATAATTTAGAAAACAAATCTAAATCCCCATAATAAAACTTTGTAAACATGTAAATAATTTGTAAATAGTTTTTAGTTATATTTTGTATTTATTTTATACTTTTGTGCCGAAAATGTATGTATATGTGTATATTTATGTGATAGTATTTACTTGTGTATTATGTGACAGATAATTGTTTATACTATCTATATTTATTTTGTATTTGTGTGAAAATTACTAACTTGTTTATAATACAGTAATAATCTTTCCCTAGTGTCCCCGGCTTGAACGATCCCTACTTACAGTTACTACAATGATAGGGTTTAAATTGCAGGTGCTTTATCAATGAACCGGTAACGACACTCGTCAGTTTTTGGCACCGTTGCCGGTGATGCTAAAAAGGATTTATATGTATATTTTGTGCTAACATTTTTCTCTTATATTTGTGTGTATTGCCAATTTGTACATTGTATATTTGTGTATGTGCCGAATTCCTTTGTGTGAAAGTTGTATATTTTGTGCCAAAACAAATAGAAAACTCATACCTAAACCTAAATCGATTGGCTAGGGTAGAGGTGGTGATCGGCGATTGGCGGCGGCGGTTCGGTAAAGATGGAGATGATACGGTTGGTTTGTTGTTTTCTATACGGGTTTTTGGGTAGAACTTGGCTATACTATGGCTTAGATAAATTGACACCTAAAACTGAACTATTACATGTGTATTTATAGAGAAATACTAAGCCAAAGTCGGCAGCCCCCAAATCATCACCCAGATAGGTTAAAGTTTTACTTCTTGAACTTGGTTTGCTTGGCCAACAAGACTTGAGATTCTAGAGGCTTCTTTTCTGAATCATGGACTCGCCTGCATGTCACGGGATCAATGAAGGACTCCCCTACACGTTTTGGTACCCCTAGGACAGCCGAATCTCATCCATAACCTCGGTAGAACAAGTTATCCTGTTTGGACCGGGAGAACTTCCCTAGCCACTGTTTCGGCTTCTCCTTGATTGTTTATTCGACTCTTCTTCTTCTAAAAAGCTTCCCATATCTTCATTAAGGTCCTCATCAATCATTTGACATGCTTGGAAAGGATTTTGGTGAAGAAACACACACACGAACTCGGTAGACAACTTAAGCAAAATCCGTCCTGTTTCCAGCAGACTGACCTCCAGCCATTGTTGACTGACCTCCAGCCATTGTTTCCAACATAACTCCTTCCTAAGACATTAGATTGCTGCGATTCCAAATGATTCAGAAACTAGACATCCACAGCTTTCCATCAATATAAAGAACATCTCCTGGTTACATGCTCTCGGTCCTGGTGAATTTTTTGAAGTTGAGTTATGGTTTCTAGAAATCCTCTATTTTTGTTTCGATTTCATGCTCTCGGTCTCTTATCTTTCCATGCTTCTTTTGCTGCTTTCCATAAGTGCGATTCGCATGATTCTTGTTCCATTAAATCTATATACATGTCACCGAAAAATTAAAGAAAATTAATCAAGTAATGACAATGTACAAATTTACAGAATCGTAAGAAAACATCACGGTAACTTCCTAAGTCAGCTTTTAACAATTTAGTTCATAATTTCTCTACTTTACGCACAATTTAGCCATTGCTCTACATAAAAACCCTTATGATAAATACATACAAATACTATACTAATAATGGATAAACAAAGCATAAATGAGGGTAAAACATATTAAGAACGTAGCATAAAATGCTCCTATCACGTTGCATGCCACGAGTCCCTTTGTGTAGGGCTCTGGGATGCATGTTTATTTTCAGTAAATTGGAGTTTGACTGTATTGTCATTGTATGCCTTGAGACCCTTTATGTAGGGCTCCGGGATACATGATTTATTTTTCGGTAGAGGGAAAAATATGATTGTGATGTGTGATTAAGTGTTGGTGATTCAAGAGTATTTGAGTGACTCGAATCTCATATTTCTGCATTGAAATGTTGTTGTTGGTAAATTATTTGAGTCATTGCATTGTTTACTCATACGAGCTTTTAAGCTTACCGGGTTTGTTGTTTACAACCCGGTGCACCATTTCTTGGTGTAGAGGTTAGACCTGCAGGTGTTGATCCGCAGGCGTGACTTGGAGATCAGTTCAGGATAGTTTTGGGTAATTAGCTGTGAGGCTTGTATTATATTCTCTTTATTTGATTGAAAGAGTTGATGTTTTCTTGAATTTTGAGTACTGTGTAACCAGATGTAATTATGTGACTCACTTGTTGAGTTTGTATTCAAATTATTACTCCGGATTTGTTGTTGTTGGGTTTGTGTGTTTGCAGGTTCTGGGATTGTTAAGTTTCTAGATGTTATCATGTCCAAATATTGGAAAAAAAATTACTATTCAAAATTGGGGTCGTGACATCTGATGTTGTTCTTAATGATTCAGTTGTGGTTTCAAGTCCTGTTAAAAGTGATCCCCCTGTTGTGAAACTATGGCAAAATTTTCAGGATAAGCAAAAGAATATCTCTCTTGTTTCTAAGTCTAAGAACAATTCTAGTTCTATTGACATTGATAAAGTTGCTTCTATGGCTGGTACATCTTCTTCATCTATCCTTCACCCTTTGAATTCGAACTTTTTTGCTGAGAAGTTGGGTGGCAGTTTTAGAGTCCCCATGAAAGATGTTTCCAATTTGGCAAGTGGTAGTGGATCAAAGTTTGGGGTTCATTATCATAGGAAATCCAAAATGCTGAATAAGTCTGTTCCTAAACATAACTCCTAGATTCCCAAAATACTCTCTTTTGAAAATGCAGGTAATATTGGATTTGGGGATGACATTTCAACTACTTTTGGACACACTGCTCCTGAGATTTCAGTTTTTGAGTCTGCAATTTCTATGAAAAATTCTGATGATCTGCTAACTTTGTGGAAGAAACTTTTACTGCTAATAGTTTGTTGGCCAGTGACAATGACCTATCTTCTACTGATGCAGAAGGTATGGTTAATAACTAATTTGGGTGTGTGCCCTATCCTTCCTGTGTGTTTTTTACAATGTTTAAAGTTCTGTTTTAGAACTCAAGAGCAGCTGGAAGTGATACTTTCAAGTCTACTGTTGAAGACCTTGTTCAGCTAAATTCTATAGATATTTTGGCTATCTGTGAACATCGTGTTCAATTTCATAAAGCTAAATCTACTTTGATGAGGCTTTTTTCTGATGCAAAAATTGTTGAAGCTAATGGTTTTTCTGGTGGTCTGTGGATGCTTTGGAATAAGAATAAAGCTCAGGTGGATGTAATTGATCACAACTCTCAGTGTATTTCTGTAAAAGTTTCTCTCACAAGGAAGCCTGCTTGGTTGCTTTTCGTGGTTTATGCGAGTCCAACTCACTCCATCAGAGGTGGTCTTTGGAATTACTTTGATGATTTAAGTGCTAGATTACAGCTACCTTGGATGCTCATTGGTGATTTTAATGAGCTTGTTTCTATTGCTGATAAAAGTTGTGGTCATTTTTCTGGTAGTTGGTGGTTTAAGAGATTGGATCAACAAAATTGGTATGGTTGATATGAGATTTACTGGTTCTTGTTTTACCTGGAGTAATAATAGTGAAGGAAAGATTGGATAAGGGTTTCTGTAATATTTCTTGGCGTGAGATATTTGAAGAAGCTTTTATTCAACATTTACCTAAAACTAGATCTGATCACTGTCTTATTCTCATACAGCTGTTTTCTAATAATCACACTGACAGATCTGCTATTCCTTTCATATTTTAGGCTATGTGGTTATCTCATGCTAATTATGTTGATTTTATTGATTCTACTTGGAGTTCTTTGAGTGGGAATTTCAATGAAAAAATTAGGAGTATGGCTTCTACTCTTTCTAAATGGAACAGGGACATATTTGGTCACTTATTTCACAAAAAGAGATGGCTTTTGGCTAGAATTGGTGGCATTCAAAAAGCAAGGGATAGGTCTGATAATCCTTTTCTAGTTAAGCTTGAAGCTGACTTGATTCATGAGTATGAAGTTCTGAGGGATCAAGAAAATATGTTCTGGAGGCAGAAGTCTAGAGATAATTGGATTCAAGGTGGAGACAGGAATACCAAGTTCTTCCACTTAACTGCTCTTATCAAGAGAAGAAATAAAATTGAGGCTTATTTGACTCTGTTGGAAATTGGTGCACTGATTCTGATTCTCTAAAAAAGATTGCTACTAATTTTTTCAGTGATATTTTTCTCTCAACCTGATGTGGAAGACTTGAGAATTACAATTCCTTTCCTAATATTGAGCAATTTGTGTGGAATGATGTATCTAGGCCAATTTCTTTGATGGAGGTTAAGGATTCTCTTTTTGCTATTGGTAAGCTTAAAGCTTCTGGGTTTTATGGCTTTCCTGCTGTATTTTTTCTGCATCATTGGAGAATGTACTCTTCTGAGATTTTCAATGTTGTTGATGATGCTTTTACTTCTTGTTCTATTCCGGCTGGCCTAAATCACACTATTATTGCTCTTATTCCTAAGATTGATGGTCCTCAGTTATGGTAAACTTCAGACCTATCAGTTTGTGCACTACTATTCATAAAGTGATTTCTAAGATTATTGTGGCAAGAATTAGACCCCTTAAGCAGCAGCTTATTAGCCCCAATCAGGTAAGCTATGTTCCTGGAAAAAATATTTCTTAAAATGTGATGATTGCTCAAGAGATGCTTTTTAAATTCAAAAAACAAGTGGTAAAATGGGTTTTTTGCCTGGAAAGTTGATCTATCAAAAGCCTATGATAGACTAAGCTGGAGTTTTATTGAGATGGTGTTGTATGAAGCTCATTTCCCTCGTGACTTATCTAAACTAATCATGCATTGTATCACTTGAACTATCTTTCAGATCAATGTCAATGGTGAGCTTACCAATTATTTTAGGGCTCATAGAGGAATTAGACAAAGTGACCCTCTCTCACCTTATATTTTTGTGCTTTGCATGAAAAAATTATCTCATCTTATTCAATCGGCTATGGATTACAAGTACTGGAAGCCTCCTAGAGCTTCTCTATATGGACCTAGAATTTTTTATCTATTTTTTGCTGATGATCTGATGCTTTTTGCTGAGGCCATTCCTGACCAAGCTTCTCTCATTAAAAAATGTCTTGATAATTTTTGTGCTTTATCTCGACAAGCTGTCAGTTATGAGAAGTCTTCAATTTACTGTTCCCCTAACACTAGCAAGAGTGTGGTTGCTGCTATTAGTAATATTTATGGTTCTCCTGTCACAAATGATCTTGGTAAATATCTTGGCATGCCTCTTATTCTCACCGGGGTTAATAAGCATACTTATGATGAAATTTTTGATAAAGTTCAAAGCAGACTCTCTAGTTAGAAAAGTAAGGTTCTCACCATGGCAGGTAGACTTACTCTTGTTCAATCTGTTATTTCTGCTATTCCTAATTATGCTATACAAACAGCTAAGTTCCCTATGGGTTTATGTGAAAAGCTTGATTAGTTGAATAGAAATTTTATCTGGGGTGATTCTGATATTAAAAAGAAAGTGCATCTTGTGAACTGGGACACTGTTTGTCAACGTAAGCAGCTTTGTGGTTTAGGAATAAATAAAACTGAGGACATGAATCAGGCCATGCTTGCAAAAATTAGCTAGAGGATGTTTCAAAAACATAAGGGTGTTTTCTGAGAAATATTTGAGACATTGCAGCCTTTTTAATGAAAATTATAGAGTTTCCTCTGAATGCTTTAGTACTTGGAGAGGGATTATCCATGGTGCCAAATTAGTTAAGTCAAATTTAAAATGGAGGTTGGGTGATGAAAAATCTATTAAATTCTGGTATGATAATTGACTTCCTCCTGGTCCTTTAATTAATCCTGGCTTTACCTTCTGCTATCATTAATCATGATGCTTCTGTGTATGATTTTTGGAGTACTGAGGGTTGGAATATTCAGAAATTGCTTTCTGTGGTGCCTCCTGAGATTGTCAATAGAATTGTTAATGTGCCTACTGATTTTGGTGTTAGTGGTCATGATTCTTTAATTTTGGGAGCTACTGCTAATGGCAAATTTTCAGTGAAATCTGCTTATAACTCTCTTTGATCACTCTGCTCAAAATCCTCAATGGAAACTCATCTAGAGACTTGAGATTCCTCCCAAATTGATAACTTTTTTATGGAGTGTCTTACATAAAAAGGTTCTTATTAATGTGCAGCGTGTTACTAGAGGTTTTACAACTAATGTTGTTTGTCCTGTTTGCAATTCTACTGATGAGTCTCTTCTGCATCATTTTCGAGACTGCCCTAGATCTGCTCACATTTGGAATGTTTTTGACAAACCTGGTACCATTCATAACTCTTTCTCTCTTGATTGGATTGGTTGGATTTAAGCTCAACTTCATTGTCACTCTCATCAGTAATAATATTAAGTGGTGCCATTTATTTGTTTTCATCTGCTGGTACATACGGAAATGGAGGAATAAGCATATTTTTATTCTACTTTGACTATGCCTCTTTATCCTGAGAATATTATCTAGGAATATGCCTTGGAATGGAAGAAAGCTAATTTGAGATCTAGTACTTCTGTGAATTTCAGCTACATAATATTATCCTGGCTATGCCTCCTTAGAACTTTTACAAACTGAACATTGATGGTACTAGAATTTCTAGTTCTGGTATTATTGGAGCTGGTGGTGTTATTAGGAATCATCTTGGTGCTTGGATTGTTGGTTTTCAAATTAATCTTGGGGTTGGTGCCATTATTGATGTTGAGGCTTGGGGCTTGTTTCATGGTTTAAAGTTGGTTTCTAGTCTGCATATTTCAAAGCTTGAGATTGAATCTGATTCTGCCATCGTTGTGCAACTTATGAAAAGTGTTGATTTCTCTCTTCATCCTCTAGAATCTCTTAATGGATGCAGTAACATGATGTCCAAAATGGCTGATGTGAACATTTTTCATGTGTTCAGAGAATCTAATATGACAGCTGATGCTATAGCTAAGTGTAGCATTTCTAATGATCTTGGCCTCATCATTTTTGAAGATCATCCGGTGTATGACATTCCTGCTTTCCTTGATGATTTAGCCGTTGTCACTAGAGCTAGAAGAATAGGCTCTTGTTTTAGTCTGTAGTTTCTTTTCTTTCTTTTCTTCCTCTTCAGGTCTTTTAGACCCCGTTTGTAACCAAAAAAATGGTATTTTGTTACTTTCAGGACATATTTACCACTTGATGACTAACACTAACTATTTTTTTAGGTTATGGTTAAGGAAGAAGCGGTCATCTCAAACTTTGAAGATGGTTTACCAACCTTACTCAACTCCGGCTAGAGATTGGAAAACGTCGAAACCCAAGGCTGTCAACTCCAATGATGGCATGTGCTTGGCAATAACTGTTGTTGCACACAGTGGCTAGGCCAGGTGCATGTTGGGTGCTAGTGATGGCGTGTGAGATGTGGTCATGGTTGAAGGTGGGTTCTCCACCATATATAAATATGGAAAACCCAATACCAGTTCAGCACAGGGAGCTTGCCTGCACAGTACACTTGGGGAGAATTCTCCACCAAAAATAGGGCCACTAATCATAACAGAGACCGATGGCTCCAATGATAGAATTAGAATGACTACCCGCTTTCCCATGGCTTGTTGAACAATTATAATCAAATTAGTTATAAATCTAACCAATTAAGAAAATCAAATCATTGTCACCAGAAACATTGATAAACTGGAAAATACAGGTCGATAAGGAACCAACATTACCAAGATGAAAAGAAAAAGGCCTCCTATGAGGTGAAACAAATATCTGAACTCGCTGGCCCAGATAAAAATAGGAGGATAAACAACAAAACATAGAGACTAATCACCCTAAACTCCTCACTGGCTAACTCAACATTCAAAACGCCATTGTATATAGAACAATAATCTTTTTTGATTCTACAGGAAAGCAAATGAGCTTAATATGACTTTCCACAATGTATTAATGCCCCAGCACTTAAGAAAAGACCAAAAACAGCTGCAGTGCCAATCGTCCTTTGCCCAACAAACCTGATCTTCTCCACCCCTGGGACCTGCATCAGCCAGAAGAAACATATCACATTCATACTCATTTCAGTTACCCAGATAGTAAATACACAAGCGTGACACTTTACAACCACTTTGCTTTTGCATGCACAATAGGCGTAGGTGAGATTATAATTAAGGTAGTAAGCAAAAGAGGTAAGAACCAAAACTGCAACTAATGCACCAGTAATAACTGGGATACAAAAGAAATAACCTTTTTCTAGGCCTATCACAGTCAGTTAATGAGGTCTAGGGTATATTTTTATCACCCAAGTCACCGTTCCTCAATGAGCACTGGAGCTACGCTTGGAGTGTCCAACTGGACAGCACAAGTGCACAACAGCATTGAAATTTAATACCTTGTGATAATGTTGACATGTTCCTCAAGTGTGGTTTAAAATTGATCAACTAAACTAGAATGGAATATGATTCTAGGTCGGTCTGGCAGATTGGGCACATACTTTTGGGCTACCATTCAAAAAAATAGAGCAAAATTTACATACGGTACCTGAAGTTTAAGCCATTCATCACTGCATCTCAATTTCAAAAACTATCATAATAGTGCCTGAACATTTAAACTCAACTCAAAAATGATTTTCTCCGTTGTAACACCGTTACGTTAGACTTTATCCAGGGGCAAAATCGTCTTTTCATCTCTTCCATGAATCTTTCCCTCTAGAATTTTTCCCGTCAATTGCAACTCCTTTCCCTTCCCTTTTCCCGTCAATCACAACACCCTAAGCCTTTTCCCTCCAAAAAGATCTATTCCCACCAATCACACTACTATTCCTCATTTTTCCGCCACAGGTGAAACACCATAAGCCAAAATGAGCCTCAAAAGGCTCCTTGTTTATTAGATTTCAGAAAAAAAGGAATAAGAGATAAGAGAGTTTTCATTGTAAGTCTAGAACCGGGTAAAGTAGATTTGGAAAATCCAGATCCGGAATTGTGATGGCAAACTATTGGAGATATTTTTGAATTGATAGCGATCCACCTGTACCTCCAGGTATGCAAAAATGGGCCACCCCTCCAAATATGACTTTGTTTTCTTGTAGGGTTTTGTCTCCTTAACTCAGTAACATGCATGTTAGTAGTGCCAAAAGTATAGATTGTTTAAGTGAAGCATTGATTGTGCAGGTCCTAATTTATGTACTGTGAAAATACATTATGGGGGAAGATTTTACAGTCAAGGTGGTGTCAACCGACACTACAGAGGTGGCTCAGTTGTTTTTGTGGATGGTGTGGTTCTGGAGAAATTGTCATTTACAGGCTTCAATTACTGGGCCAATGACTTGGGTTATACTCAAGGTCCGGTTGCATATTGGTTTAGGATTCCTAGCAGTGAAGCAGGAAGGGGACACTTTCCAAATGCAGCGCATAGACATTGTGTAAGACACTTGCACAACAATTTCAAGGGAGATGGCTTTACTGGGTTGCAATTCAAAAAACTTCTATGGGCAATAACTAAGGCAAATACTACGGCGCAATTCACTAAATTGATGGAAGAGTTGAAAAAAGTTTCTCATCCAGCATGGAAATGGTGCACTGACAGGTATATAAGTCAACTTAGAAATTTTGTGGGCATCTTTTGAATACATGCAGTTGGTTAATGTCTTGAGTTTCAATAATGTGGGCATATATGATAGTATTAATGAGACAAGTACTATAAATCTGATACTTATATGTTGATAAATCTATTCTGAAACAGGCCTGCTAAACATTGGTCAAGATCTCACTTTCAAGACCAGTTTAAATGTGATAGCTTGCTGAATAATCACTCTGAATCCTTCAATGCAAGTATTATACCTGCCAGGAAGAAAGGAATTCTGGGACTTCTACAGGACATAAGAATTGCATTTATGGCGAGATTGGCAAATAGAAGAAACTCTGGAGCTAAGTGGAGGTGCAATGTCGGCCCAAGGGTTGAGAAAATTTTGAAAAAAAAACTGCTGAATGGAGCCATGAGTACAAGGCATTGGAGTCTAGTTCAATGAGGTTTGAAATTCATGGGAGAGGTGTGGCTTGTGCTTCTGGTGTAGTGTCTCAGCATTCTGTGCAATTGGACATGAGAACATGTACTTGCAAAAGATGGAATCTAAGTGGAATTCCCTGTGCACATGCAATTGCTGCAATCTACTCCAAGGGATGGTCTCCAGATAACTTTGTCGATGCATGTTATACTAAGGGGGTATATATGACGGCTTATGAACCAATGATTAAGCCAATTGCTGGGGTTAATGAGTGGCAGATAATCCAAAGGCCAATAACACCTCCATTATATAGAAGACAACCAGGAAGGCCTAAGAATTCAAGGACCAAAGCACCAGGTTAAATAACTGAAAGTTTAGTTTACCGTTAATCCAAATAACTTATATATATACTAAATTGCTTATTGACTATTACAGGTGAAGAACCACCTGCTCCAGGAACTACAAAGTTTCCCAAGAGCTTCTACTCAACAATCACATGTGGGATACGTCACAAGGGCCACAACAGGACTTGTGAAAGAAGAAACCAGGTTCCATTACTTCAACTTTTGGACTAAATTTATAGCCAATTTATACATTCGAATAGTAAGAAGAACCTAACTTCACTATTGTTGTGCAGCAACAAGTGCCAGATGTGAATGTTGAAGTTCCACATGAGAATTGGCGACAAATTTCGAACCCCTACTGATCCTACTACTATTTGAAGGTATATATATATATAATCTTATTAGGACTATAATTACTCCATTGGCATGTATAACCAACTGTTTATGGTAGCAACTTTTGTGTAATCTTTGATTGCACTATCTATGCTCTTTTGGGAAGTTCTGCGGGCAGCTGCAGTGTTCAAGTCTTTTGCTTGTAGTTTTTGTGTAACAGTGGTTATATTTTGAGACAATATTATTAGACCAATAGTGTATTTAAATTTTTAGAAAGTTTTTATTGGCATGTACAAACAACTATTTATGGTAGCAAATTATATTGCTCTTTTGGGAATTTTTGTAAGCAGAGTTGGAGATTTCAAATCTTCTTATAAACTCGTATGTAATAGTGGTTGTATTTTGATTGATATTAATGGCCAATGATGCATTATAATTTCGAGATGTCTCTAATTTTTGTATGCATTGTTATGTAATATGACATTGTTTTAGAGATTAAATTTTAGTATTTTTTGATAAATATGAAAAGACGATTTTGCCATTTGATAAAGTCTAACTTAACGGCGTTGTAACGGAGAAAACCATTTTTGAATTGAGTTTAAATGTTTAAGCACTGTTGTGATAGTTTTTAAAATTGAGACGCGAAAGTGATGAAATGCTTAAAATTCAGGTACCGTATGTAAAATTTCCACGAAAAAATATGGAAGCAGACACCAGTTTCCATCTTTTTCTTATTTGGGTTATGTGGATCTACTCTTAATGTTTTCTTGCATACAACGCCGAATATGGGTAAGTACAAATTCTGTATTCCAACTAACATTTTTCACACTTGTGTCTTCGGTTTCCATATGCATCAACCTTTTTGTTTTGGGTTGCAGATCATTGACAGGAACTGAAATGCTCCATACTATAGAATTGAGGAATGCATATGGTAAAAGGAATTGAAAAAGAATAAATTGAGGTGAGGTGATATAAAAAGTGTCAAGCACCAAATATGTAATGTGTACTTCAAACAAATAAAATAATAAGAGATGAGTTGATCAGTCTGAGATTGAGAGTGTACCTTACACCGTATAGCCTCAAATGACCCATACATCACACCTGGATACAAAACATAGTCGGATAAAACATTAATCAGGTTCAACCTTCAAACTGATTATAACAAAAGTGGTCCCTTGAAAAATAGAAGGTAAGGAAGATATGATTAACTAATTCTCCTAACTAGAGACGCTTACAGTCTTCTTTTCACACGACACAAATGTTGAGAGTTACAAAACAGACGTGAAATTGAAATTTTGCCGACCCTCAGAGAACAAACGCAAACAAAGGGCGACATCTACACATCCTTGATGTTCTTAGTGTTTACTGTTATTTCCGATATGATAATGATGTGTGCCTCATTCAACAGTACAAGCATAACCTAATAACTCAAAACCCCAAACACAAGAGTGGCTGCATCCAGTTCATACCAAAAATTCAAAACCCATCAAATCAAATTTCTTGATGAAAATCGAAAACAAACCAAATCGACTAAAATCTGAAATATCCAAGTTTGAGTTGAAAGAGAATTACCGACAGCACAACCAACAGCGCCGCCGACAGCTGCGCCAGCGGCCATGCGACTCAAACAGCTGTCCTTGGCCATCTTCACAATCGGCTTCTAGATGATGTGCGTTTCGTAAGATAGATGCGGGCGAAGAAACGACTACTGTCGAAGTGAGGAGTCTCTCTTGGGGTTGGACTCTTGAGCGGCGTGCGGGTCAAGTCGTTTTGCTTGGACAGTTGGACACTATGGTTTATGTATTTTCTTTTGTATATTTTTAATTTTGTTTGAAAATTATAAACGAAAAAGGTTTTCCAACTTTGTAACTGTTGCAGTTTTTTTTTAAAATATAATCAGCTATGAATTAAAAGAGCAAACTGTTTGGTATATAATATTCTTAAAAATGTTGTCAATGATTTGGGAGAAATTAATTCTAAGGAGAATTATGTCTACACTTTCATTGATAGGAGCCCCTTATATATAGGGTCTTTCATAATCATAAGTAGATATCCTATCACTACTAGGGAACATGAATCTCATTCTACCAGGGAATATGAATCTCATTCTAACTAGCATAGACCAAGGCACACATATGTCAAATGTCTTTCAACACTCCCCCTTGTGCTGCCCGTCTTGATGCTAGATGGTGCTTTCAGTGTTGCCTCATTAAAACCTTGCCAAGTAAACAAAAACCCTGTGGGAAAAACTGAACCTTGGTCGAAGGAAAAAGAGTACAACGCACCATGCTACTTCCACGAGAAACGTCATCATGTGAGGCTCCCCCTGATGTATAATTCAGTCAGATAGGCTTGACAGCTTGCGTAATCCAATGCTCTTCACATGCTTCTCGAAAGTAGACTTAGGTAGAGACTTCGTGAACAGGTCCGCAACGTTAGCCTCTGAACTCACTTGATTTACTTGAATGTTGAGGTGTAACATCCCGTACCTAAAAGTTACCTTTTCACAGAGACTTACGAGTTACCGAGGACATTTAATTGCGATCGTTAATTTGATAAGTTATCGCTCGAGTTAATTTTCGAGTTTTTCTAAACTCCCCAAATACCTGATTTAACGACTCGATGTTGTAGTACGTGTCGACACGAGTCTCCCGGTATTTTCGGAATATTTTTCGGAGCTTCGGTTTATTTTCTACGAATTTTCGAAGTTTCCGGTAACTTTTAATTATCAATCCGGTAAAAAGGAGTTTAACCATTTAACCTTTTTACTTTTCACCTTCTTTAAATCTGGACCGTTGGATCTATTCCAGATTGAATCTGGACCGTTCAATTCCCTATAAATAAGGGAAGAGTTTTGACTCGGTCAAAACTCTCCTCCTCCGGTCAACTCTCTCTCTCTCCCGATTTTCTCTCCTCTCCTTCGACCTCCCTCGTCTGCTCCCCTCGTCGGAGATGCGTCCGGCCAACCCACACCGGCGCACTACCTTCAAAAGACTCCCCTCACTTTCCTCTTCAAAACCCCTCAACCAATTTCCGCCAGTGTACACCGTGGAGGGAGATCCGCCGAGTTAGGACGCGCCGGTCAACGACCGGAATCCGACGAACCAGGCGGTGTTTCGACAAACTAAGGTTAGGTTTCTGCTCCTCTCCTTCTTCTCTTCCTTCCTATTTCCTTGGTTAGTTGGATTAGGCCCTAATCGAAACCCCTCCTTACTGTTTCTGTGTTCTTTTTCTGGATTTCGTGTTTTCACCTCCGACGGCCGTCATGAACTCCGGCAAGCTTCTTGGAACTCCAGAGGGGCCGAGGTTAAGTCTTCAGAAGTTGTGGAGGAGTGTTGGAGGGTGTTGTTTTGGGTTTGGGCTAAAGTAGGGACTTGGTGGCGCTGGTGTCCGAGAAGGGGTTTGGGGGAAGCACCTGGTGGTGCGCAGGTCGAGGCAGGAGCTTTGCCTGTGTTAGAAACCTGGCGAGTGAGCCTTTGGATGTGTAAGTTCTGAGTTTTGTTTCGGTTCCACTGTGTTCCACTGTGTTGTTGTGGGTTTGTTGTTTATTAGCTAAGTTAAGGTGTTTTGGTGTAGGATTTGTCGATAACTTGGTAAAATGGAGCTATGGCGAAGCCATGGCCGTTTTCTAGCAAGATTGCCGGAATCCGGCAGGATATTCTGGCAACTTGCCGGAATCCGACGAAGTGGAAAAACTTACCGGCAAAATGCCGAAGAGGTAGAAATCGAATCTCTGTTAAGCTTTTAGTCAAAGTACGGTTAATCCCTAAGTTGAGTAATTACGGGAAAATTGGACGTAAGTAGGAAGTTTCCATTTTGGGAAACTTCCCATTCTAAAGAACACTTGCCATGTTAGGAAACTTTCCATTTTGGAAAACTTTTCCTCTTTGAAAGGTTACCATTTTGGGAAGTTTGACCGATAAAAGTAAAAAGGGAAAGGTTAATCTTAGTAACCGGTTAAGTTAAGACAACCGGATCTCTGAGTGAGATTCTAGGCAACTCAGGAATTTTAGTCTGAAACCGAGTTGGGTGCTGTTAATAATTCGGATAATGTCTTACCGGGTATATCTACTCATAACCCGTAAATTGGTAAAGTGGTTGATTGGGTGTCCATAGTAATTCCACAAAATTACTATGTCATAACCTATCGATAATAAAATAGTAAGAAAAGTCGATACCCTGAGATTAAGAAGTCAGAAACCAAACTTCGAGTCGATATTCAGAATTAAGCGTTTTGTTGAAAAGGTTGTTAAAAAGAAAGGAACTTGGTCATCACGTGGTCAAATAGGATTTCCTAGTTAAACTAGGAAAAGACCAAGTCAACTATGGAATGACTAATATATTGGTTTATTTGTACAGTCTCTGGTTGAATGTGAGACGGGCTCGACTACGTGGTTATCTCGAGGTTTCGCTCGAGGAGCTTTCCGAGCAAGAAGGGAGTCGCAATAAGTACTGTGAGTGGACTTTGTTTTTAAATTAAATTGCATGACATAGACTTTATTTGTTTTCTCCTTTATTTATGTGATTTCCTCCATTTAATGTTTTACGATGATTTTGGAAAAATGAGGATTTACTATTTTAAAGATAAACGAGCCGGGGAAGAGGTTCCTACCTTTCTCGGGGATTTAAAGGATTTTTCCCGGATTATGATTTTTAATGGTTTTCACCGTTTTGGGATTATGGAGGGGGATGTTTTAAAAAGGAGAAATTTGGCTCTTGGATTTAAAGGGTTTTAAAGTAAAGGCAGAAAACCGGTTTTGGGTTCCTGGAAAGGTTTTTAAATCCAATGTATTTGGGGTAAAGTCAGGGAGATTTGACTTGGTTTTCGATTTATTATTCCCACGAGGTTTTACAGGTTTTAAAGGTTTTAAAAGGATTTTAAAGGATAAGGATATATATTGCATGCTAGCATGGACCCTCTCCAGATGGAGCGGGTACCATCTCTGGATTGTAGCTGGTCTGACCCTCTTCGGTGGTAGCTGGTCATTATGATCCTCCCGGATAGAGCAGGTCAGGACCCTCTTCAGTGGTAGCTGGTCAATAGACCCTCCCGAATAGAGCAGGTCATGGGACCCTCTCCGATGAGCTGGTCAATGGACCCTCTCGTGGTAGAGCAGGTCGGTTTTCTTGTGGATGAGGTTAACACCCCACATAATTGTTTATATTTGAGCCAAGGCATTATTTATGATTTACTTGCATGCGAATTTTCTTAGGAAAACTTAGAGGGAGAACATTAAAGGAATTAGAGCTTTTATATTTTATTTTGTCCACTCACCCTGACGGTTTTCAATGTTTCTCCCCTGGGCCCTTTGTTTTCAAATGCCCAGTGGTGCAGGATCCTCGAGCGGGGGTCGTGCACGTACAAGAGTCGAGGCATAGTCGATCAATCCATTGCCGCTTGAAATTCTTTAGGGTAATCATCTTTGTAGACTGCTCTGACTAACCCAGTTTAGCTAATTAAGTAGGTTAGGAAGCAGAATGCCTTCATGAGTTAAGGATTGTTGTTAGATACTCATGGAAGTGCTGAGTTGGTATGTAGGAAGGTTTGGCCATTTCAAGGGGGTTTCGGTAAGAAGTTCCCTTGAGGTGGTCCCCGCAGGATTTACTTCAGGTTAAAGGGATTTAACTCGGGGTGGGTCCTGACATGAGGAGCGCTTGTTGTTGCTGGTTGTAGAAAAACTTCGGAGAGATGTGCTTTGTGTTGTCACCTTTGATGTAACCTAGCTTCATCTGCTCAATGCAGGCTGCATTGTCCTCATAAATGCATGTAGGTTTCTCGGTGGTTTGGCTCAATCCGCAGGTTCCTCTGACATGTCCGATGACAGACCTTAACCATACACATTCACGCACGGCCTCATGAAGGGCTATGATCTCTGCATGATTTGAAGACGTCGCCACTAGAGTTTGTTTGGTAGACCTCCATGATATCGCCATATTCCCAATGGTGAACACATAACCAGTTTGTGACCTTCCTTTGTGCGGATCTGACAAATATCCTGCATCCGCGAAACCGACCAACACATTGTTTGGTGTCTCGGCGTAGGAAGTCTTGGCGGAGCCGTGAGCATAGGATAAGGGATGCTTGGCTGCAGCGCCTATGACGGTGGCGGATACACCTCGGTCCCGGGGCCGAGAGGTGCCGAGACTCTCAGGGATGGCAAGCACGGCTGCGGCCCGTCTTGAGTCACAATAGGGAAAGAACAAACCCATGTCAATTGTCCCTCTAAGGTACCGGAAGATGGTCTTGATACCTGTCCAATGACGTTGTGTTGGTGCAGAACTATATCTTGCTAACAAGTTCACAGAGAAAGCAATGTCTGGTCGAGTGCACTGAGCCAAGTACAATAACGCACCTATTGCACTGAGGTAAGGGACCTCTGCTCCAAGTACTTCCTCCTCATCCTCCTTAGGACGGAATGGATCCTTGTGAACATCCAAACTTCGACCGACCATGGGGGTACTCACCGGATGCAACTTATCCATATCAAAACGCCTCAGCATCTTTTGGACATATGCAGATTGGTGAATCAATATCTCGCTGGCTCGATGCTCTAGCTCAAGGCCTAGGCAGAACCGCGTCTTCCCCAAGTCTTTCATCTCAAACTCAGATCTCAAGTGAGCCGCGGTTTCTCTTATCTCATTAAGAGTACCGATCAAGTTCATGTCATCAACATAAACGGCTACAACTGCAAATCCGGAACTCGTTCTCTTTATGAACACGCAAGGGCATAAGTCATCGTTCTTGTAACCCTTCCTAATCAAGTAGTCACTTAGACGGGTATACCACATCCGTCCGGAATCCATAAAGTGAGCGTTGCAGCATTATAGCATACGCACTCCGTGGTCTAGAGTCACTTGACTTAGGCACTAAAGAACCATCAGGTAATTTCATGTATATCTCTGAATCTATGTCCCCATATAGATACGCAGTAACCACATCCATGAGCTGCATGTCAAGTTTTTCAGACACTACCGAACTGACTAAGTGGCGGAAAGTTATGATGTCTATTACGGGAGAATATGTCTCCTCGTAGTCTATTCCAGGGCGTTGTGAGAAACCTTGTGCCACAAGGCGAGCCTTATACCGAAGGACCTCGTTCTTCTCATTACGCTTTCTAACAAAGACCAATTTATGTCCCACAGGCTTTACATTTGGCGGGGTAAGCACAACCGGCCCAAATACCTGTCTCTTTGTTAGGTAATCCAATTCCGCCTGGATAGCTTCTTTCCATTTAGGCCAATCTGCTCTACGTTCACATTCACTGACAGAGCGTGGTTCGATGTCATCGTGGTCATTGATCTCTTGAGCCACGGCATATGCAAACACATCATCGACATGCATGGATGATCGATCCAGCAACTCAAAAGTGTTCCCATAACACATTGAGATTTCCATGTTCTCCGACACCGACGCGTATCCCGGAGCGTCCCCCAGCAATACCGACATCGATTCAAGGACATAAGTATAGTCAGAGACATTCTCATGAGAAGGATTCTCAGTGTCGATGTGTAAAGGATCAGACTGTGCCATTGGTGTTCTCTTTTTCCTAGGACGCACATCAATCGAACCAAGTGGCCTCCCCCTCTTCCTTTGAGGAGTCACGGCCACCACCCCTCCACTAGGGTCGGCGGCGCCGATACGACGGCAGCCAAGCTCGGACTCGAGGTGGTCTTGCCCTTTTTTGGGACTTCAAGCCTTGCAGGCACATTGGCAGCCGGCATATCTGATCTCGTCACTTTTGCAATCTCCGCGAATGAGTCGGGCATCGAATCCGCCACATTCTGGAGCTCAACAAGTCTCTTCACTTCCGTTTCCACGTGTGAAGTCCGGGGATCATAATGAGACAAAGTCGGAACGCACCAGGACAATTCCTGTCGTTCTTCCTAAGCATGAGTGCTCCCATCTCCCCCTAACGACGGGAAGACGGTCTCATCAAACTTGCAATCTGCAAAACGTGCTTGAAAGAGATCACCTGTCAAAGACTCAAGGTATCGGACTATGGATGGTGACTCATAGCCAACATAGATACCCAAACGTCGTTGCGGACCCATTTTCTTACGTAGTGGTGGCGTAATAGGCACATACACTCCACAACCAAAGATGCGTAGATGTGAGATATCAGGCTCATATCTAGTGACCAACTGGTACACACTAAACACTTGGCTGGAGGCGGGTCTGAAATGAACAAGTACTGCTGCATGTAATATTGCATAACCCCATGACGCAATAGGGAGATTGGAACGCATGACCAATGCTCTAGCAATCAACTGAAGCCTCTTAATCATAGCTTCAGCGAGACCATTTTGCGTGTGCACATGGGGAACGGGATGCTCAACTTCAATCCCGATCGACATGCAATACTCATCAAAAGTCTTAGATGAGAACTCTCCAGCATTGTCCATCCGTATTGATTTAATAGGATGATCCGGGTGGTTAGCCCGAAGCTTTATAATCTGTGCCAAGAGTTTTGGGAATGCAGCATTACGTGTGGACAACAACGCTACATGTGACCAGCGCGTCGAGGCATCTATCAGAACCATGAAGTATCTAAACGGTCCACATTCTGGATGGATGGGTCCACAAATATCTCCTTGGATACGATGTAGGAATGAAATGTTTTCTGTGTTTGCTTTAGCGTAAGAAGGTCTCGTAACAAACTTAGCCAAAGTGCTTGCTTTGCATAATGATCGGTGAGCGTCGGAAAAAGCCAACGACGTCTCAGGAGAGGACATAGTCACCTCACCCGGGTTGAGCCGAGGAGTGCCTATGGGACCACGCACCGGGGGCCCTAGTGCCAGCCGGGTGGTGCCTAAGGTGTCGCACACCGGAGGCCTTGGTGCCGTCCGGGAGGTGCCCAGGGTACCGCGCACCGGGGGCCTAGGGGCCGGCCCGGGGTTACCTCTGATGGACACGGTACCTTCACCCTCAATGGTGAGTCCGTGCTCCAGTACCTTCCTCTTGGTCCGGAAGAAAGGATGTCTATGAGAATTTCTCAGAATCTTAATCATCATCTCTCTTCTCGGATGTCCCAAGCGATCATGCCAAAGCATATATGAGTCGGAGTCCCAAAAATCGTGTTTAGCAACTGCATTGGATTCAACAATCCGGATCTGAGTTACATACAGACCACTAGAACAACTCATGAGCTTCTCCAAGATGCGTTTCCGTCCACAATCATGAGAAGTAATATACAAGAACTCTTGTCCATCCTCACAATGCGTCTCCAAATGGAAACCATTAGCCCGGATGTCCTTAAAACTCAACAACGTCCGACTCCCCTTCGGTGCATAAAGAGCATCTGGAACGTTAATCAAGGTTCCATTGGGCAACATAAACTTAGCCCTTCCACGCCCGTGAATCACAGGGGATGAACCGATCATCGTAGTCACAGATGTCCGACACGGCACAATGTTCACAAACAATTGTCTGTCCCTTAGGATGGTGTGGGTAGTCCCACTATCTGCAAGACACTCTAGCTCCATACCTACACAAAAAGGTAGAGACATTAGCAAATAGCCACGGAAGAACTATTGCATAAAAGGATGCAAACCAAAGTGCAATCTCGAGCACAATTCACATTCCCGGGCAGCATGACCTTGCTGCACTAGAACAGCCATAACTTTCACGTCCGGACGGATATGAACAAACCGTGAAAACCGTTGGAAACTAGACTCAGAGAGCTTTCCAGGGATGTAAAGTTCGCATTATATCCGGAGCCGTTCACAAAGCTCTGACGAAGTTGCTGTACAGAACGAGACTGAATTGTTGTTTCTGCAGAAACCGACATGAGAAGCTACAAACTTCAATATGGCACCATGGTACCACTCCGAGGCCTATGGCAACTTACAGAGGCAGCTATGAGTGGGCGTCACAAGTCTCAACGTCTACAAAAGACGGTACAGAAGAACAACACAAGTTGCATCCAAAACCGAGAGCTTTTGGCAACATCAACCAATATGACCAAGCATGTTTGCAGAGAGTCGGTAATGCATGGCACGTTTAAGACCACTTTCTCTGTATACCAAACAATTCTAAGTCATCATATTGTCGAGAGGTTATCTTAGGCAAAACGGTGATGGAATATCCGCTGTCTAGTGAAGACTGAGCCAAAAACACGCGCACTTCTTACGTGAGTATGTTATGTCCGGCATCTAATCTCCTTTGGAAGGACTTAGAGCGGCATTTATCATGTCAACTAAGGGTAAATGTCGAAAAATCGATCAATTGATAGTTAAGAACATCGAAAACGAAAGCAACTTTCATTAATGCATAATGGTTACAACGAGATCTCGGAATAAAAAGGTGTCAAAAACAACCAAACTAACTGCGGCACTGACATCATGCCATGTCAAAATACTTGAAAAGAGACAACTAAACACAACCAGAAGCCGAGCGACATCAAAAGTCGGCGGCGTCCATATCGGGGTTTGAATCCCTAAAGTCTGCAATCACAAGCTGAGTGTTGGTGTTTGTGTCATGAGTCTCCGTACAATTAATCTCCAAAGACTCTTTGTACTTTTTATATGCAGCAACCACATGTTGAGGAGGTCGGCATTGCTTCATCCAGTGATTCAAAGATCCACAGCGATGGCATTGTGATGCTCGAGTGCTATTAGGTCTCGCTTGTTTCTGAACCGGCCTGGGAGCACCGCCACGGGGGCCAGGCGCATCTACCTCTCTCTCGGTATGGGAGCGGCCTCTGTTACCGCGTCTCCTGTTCCGGGTGCCACGCCGTGAGCTTGCCTCACGAGGGTATGGTTCAGGACGATCTCTGTCTCTCCCTCTAGGAGCTTTCCCACTCTTGGCCCTGGAGTAGTTACTCTCTGGCACTTTCTTAGTACCAACAGGTCTTAAGTTGTTCTGATCCAAGAGCATCTTATCATTTTCTTCAGTCAACAGCTGAGTCATAAGTCCGCTAAACGTTGTGATACGTTGGGCCTTATACTCCAAGCGGTATTGTTTCATTAGGACACTTGCTGATTTAGGAAAAGTTAACAATGTCTTCTCAATAAGATCGTCATCAGACTTCTTCACACCACAAAAACTAAGCCGGGCACGCAGGCACAACATGTCTTTGTTGTACTCCTTCATCGAAGTGTAGTCCAAGAGCCGAATGGTGTCCCAATGAGCTTGCAGCTCTGGCAACAGGACGGCATGGACATTGGCAAAGTGTTCCGCAAGTGCATCCAAAAGGGCTTGCGGTTCGTCTATGTCTTGATACTGCCACCTCAATGTGGGATCAATATGTCGACGCAGGAACATCAGGTCTTAGACTTAACCTTATCAGTAGGTTGGGCCTGATCCGCGGATGTGGGAGGAACAATGGCAGAGGTATATTCTTGGCCAATGAAGGTCTGCTTCACGTCTGACACCCACCGATGGTACTCCTTACCCTGGGCGTCAAGAGCCGTGAATTCCAAGCGAGCTTCCATAGCTCTGCATACAAAATTTCAAGCTTTAGTTAGTTTATCCGAGACCACGTGGGTTCGATGCTTAAATTTTGTTACAGATTGTCACAAGCAACCCGGTGAACGTTGTCTACACAACGCGGATTGTCTACACAACCCTTTAATCAAACATAGTCAGCGTTGGATACCAAGACAACGCGGACCCAAGAACACCATAAGTTCCGGGATTTACCAACCTGCATGCACCAAATACCAAGTATGGGAAGGGATAGGGAAAGGGAGGGATGAGCTCCCCGACTTTAGTAACTTCGAAACAAGCTAGGTTTCAAGAACATACCTACGTTGATTATGTGCGGCAGCAAGCGCAGAGTGGTGTGGCAGCAAGTGTGCGGCAGGGTGCGGCAAAAGTGCGGCAGAGGGTGCGACCAAGGGTGCGCCAGGGGGTGCTGCAGGTGCTCGGCAGGGGGTGCTATCGATGGCCTCTAGGTTCTAGGGTTAGAGAGCATGCTGATAACGTGATTTGAGAGAATTAATTCAAAGGAGAATTGTGTCTACACTTTCATTGATAGGAGCCCCTTATATATAGGGTCTTTCATAATCATACATGGAAAACAAGTAGATATCCTATCACTACTAGGGAACATGAATCCCATTCTACCAGGGAATATGAATCCCATTCTAACTAGTGTAGACTAAGGCACACATATGTCAAATGTCTTTCAACAGTCAAGATATAAAACGATATTTTTGAGTTTTTATTGAAAAAACTCTCCTTTAATTTATCAAATACAATTAAATCTAAAAGTTCAGATTGAAGCTGATTCTTTTTAAACGAAGCCTGACTTGGCCTCCTTTTTTAGATTTCAAAAAAAATACTTCTTTTAAAAAGTTTCAAAAAACAGAAAAGCCACTCTTTTCTAGGGATTTACAAATAACGACTTTAGCACCCTTCCTCCACCACCATGATTGAGAAAGTTTCATCTTGAATTAAAACAACGTTGATGATCAAGGAGAATGGCGGGGTTTCGTTTGGTGTGGCCGGAAAGTCTACTACTTCTGAGCAATGCTTTGAGGTGGGTAGGCTTTTGGGAAGGAAACTCTCAGATCTGAAGGGTTTCATTGCTTCTATTTGGGATTTGCACCGCCGACTTCCAATCCGACTAGTGGGAGACAGCTTCCTCCTAACTTTCACCAAGGTAACGGATCAGGAGAAGTTGTTGACTGGAGGACCTTGGTTTTACTGTCGTTAAATGCTTTCGTTGGCAGCATACGATAAGAGGGTAGATCCGACGATGGTATCGATTTTATGGTTTCCGGTCTCGGTCAAAATACTGGGTTTAGATCTAGTACTGATGACAATCGAAGCGGTGAAGTAGATCGACCAACTCTTGGCGACGTTCTGCACCCGTATAAAAACAACATTCAGTCAGGTATTAAAGCCCCAGTCCGGCTTTTCCACCACCTAGACACACAGATGAAGTAGGCTTACCCACCTCAGGATTTCGATTTTGGGTCTGGTAAAGATATATGGAGGTTGCGACGGTTACCTTTCGGTATGAGAAGGTTTTAGGCTTTTGCAGGGTGTGATGCTTCTTGGAACACCCTCTGACTAGCGTCTCATGGGCACTGGATGTTGATAATAGCATTCTATGCTACGTTCTTAATATGTATTTACCCTTATTTATGTTTTGTTTATATGTTATTAGTGTAGTATTTGTATGTATTTATAATAAGGGTTTTTCTGTAGAGCAATGACTAAAATGTGTGTAAAGTAGAGAAATTAGGAACTAAATTATTAAAAGCTGACTTATGAAGTGATCGTGATGTTTTCTCATGATTTTGTTAATTTGTACATTGTCATTACTTGATTAATTTTCTTTAATGTTATATGACATATATATGGACTTAACGAAACAAGAATCATGAGAATCAGACTTATGGAATGCAGCAAAAGAAGCATGGAAAGATAAGAGGCCGAGAGGATGTGTTTTGAGCATAAACAGGGATTTCTAGAAACCATAACTCAACTTCAAAAATTTACCCAGGAGGAACCAGGAAACGCGCCATATATGGATGGAAAGCTGTGGATGTCTTGTTTCCGAATCATTTGGAATTGCAGCAATCCAAGTTCTGAGGAAGTAGTTATGATGGAAACAATGACCGGAGGTCAGTCTGCTGGAAACAGGACATATTTTGCTGAAGTTGTCTACCGAGTTTGTGAGTGTGTTTCTTCACCAAAATCATTCCCAAGCATCCCAAATAATTGATCAGGAGCTTAATGAAGATATGGGAAGTTGTTTAGAAGAAGAATCGAAGAATCGAAGAAATCACCAAAGAGTAGCTGAAACAGAAGCTAGAAAAGTTCACCTGGTCAAACGAGGATAACTTGTTCTACCGAGCCTATGGATGAGATTCGGCTGTCCTATGAAGCCCAAAACGTGTAAGGGAGTCCTTCATTGATCCCTTAACATGTAGGGGAGTCCAAAATTCAGAAATAAGTCTATGAAGTATTATCCAAGTCAGCCATTGAAAAAGTCAAAGTTATGTGCAACAAGGAAAAGCAAGAAGCCCAATCTGATATGGACAAGGATTGCAGCCGATTTTGCTAGGGTTTTCTCTTTATAAATACACATGTAATAGTTCTGTTTAGTGTGTCAATCTTTATTTAAGTCATAGTATAGCCAAGCTCTACCTAAAATCCCTCCCAAGAATAGAGAAAGACCAAGCTACCGTCGATCACCATACCGCCACCAATCATACCAAACTGTCGTCGATCACCTCCACACCTTAGCCGAACCTTTAGGTAGGTTTTAGGCATGGAAAACCTTAATTTGCTTGTATTTTTACTCTGTGAACAGTACTTTAATTTTATATATTATTTCTTGATTTTTATGGTTTTATACGATTTACATGTTTATGTTTCTTCTTTGTGATTATTTCATGAACTTGTTGATTGTATAACATATAGTATGTATGTTAGGACTTTGCGTAGTTTAAGTTATATATTTATATTTATGTGTAATAGGTGTCTAATTGATTTATTTCTTACATGATCATGTAATGGATCCTGAGGGTAGTCTAGGTACCAGATGAACCTAAGAGGGGAGTTTAACATGTCATGGTGTTCTAAGGTTAAGATCATGTGATTGTAGGTCTTGATTATTAGGCACTGCCAAGAGTTGTTAGGGTAAGCAATTTACATGCTATTAGGATGAGTGATGTCATACCTAGGATTATGTCTCCATTGATTCTTGTTCGATCAGTGTATTTTGTCTTAGTGTCATGCTATTGTAGGCAATGAGCAAGATGACACATATATAGGCTTAAGATCATGCGATTATAGGTCTTAAGTTTACATGAGAAGTCTAATAGTTAGAATTAATTAGAGTCTATGATAACATAAATATTGCATCTTAATCTTGCTTAGGTTTTGCATGTTTGTCTGTTCGGTGCTTGTTATGATTATGTGCTTAATAACTGATTGACCAACCTTGTAAATATTAGACTTAGGACTCTAGGACATTTTGGAAATCACCAAAATTCCCCCATGATAACGTGTAAATATGTATATATTTTGTAAACAATTTTCTGTTTATTTGTATATTCATGTCAGAATGCATATATGTTAATATTTATGTTTCAATGTCATTTGTATAGTATTACCGATTGCATATTTGTATATTGCCGATTTGTATACTTTTGGATTTGATTATGTGTTTATATGTTTATACTTATATAGTTGTGACAGAATTGTACTTGTATATTTATTTTATATTTGTGAATATTACTAACTTGTTTTAATGCAGCAATTAATCATTCTCTAGTGTCTCCGGCTAGAACGATCTCTACTTACTGTTACGACAATGATAGGGTTTTAAATTGCAGGTTGTTTATCATTAACCCGGTAACGACCGTCGTCAGATGTTTCTAGGACCAGATTTGCTTGAGGAAGAGCAAAGACGGTGCAGTCAAGGGCAGTAATCCCTAATGGCTTCCCTAGGGTTTTAGTTCGAAACCCTAACCCTAATCCAATCTTGGGTGCAAGGGTTTCGGTGGCGAATCCATTTTCTATCCCCGAGGGCCAAGTTCCGACTTCTTTGGGGTCCAATGCGAGCTTTAAATCAATGTAGATACTGTTGAACCTGGTAATCTAATACCAGCTTTAAATCAAGAGATTGAAACAATTCAGACAAGAATGAGAAAACCCTCATCACTATCTTAAACTCATCAGAAACAGAGAAGTTGAATTGAAATTTGAACATGGAGCTGTGAATAGGTTTGTCAATGAATAAAATAGTGTCAAAGATTTTAAACCGTAAAACCCTAAATACAATTATTATAACCAGAACCTTGGTGTGACGAGCTCAGCACCGGATAGACTACCAACTCTAAAACATGGACTACAAAATTGAATCTTTTGCCGAAATTTTCCTTTTTGGCCTGTGGTGAAATATCCTTGCTTTACAGGCTAATCTCGCGTGATATTTTAGATATTTTTCAAAATTCCGGGAAAGTTGATGAAATTATCGAGACTGAATATATTCTGTTAAGATTTCTTAATTCTCTTATCCACGTCGTTCAAAAATTTAGATAATTCTCGAAATTTTAAGAAAGTTGACGAAATTATCAAGAATTGTGAAGATTCCTTGATTCTCTCATCCATGTGTAAACTGACTGAACTTCCTTTTATGTCTCCCACTCTGCCACCTTAAATCGATGGAACAATTACACAGAAGTTCTTTTTGAAACATGTTCTCTCATGGAGGTCAACTCAAATATTTTTCTTCACATAAGTCCATTTGAGCTTAAATGGAGTTTTATATTAGGTATTGAAGTTCAACAAAATTACATAGAGTTTTATATTAGGTATTGAAGTTCAACAAAATTACAGACTATCATCCAACTAAAAAAAATTATATTATTTCTCTTTATATTTACAAAAATATCATTCCTTCTATGAAAAGTCTCCGGCCGACCTCCGATGAGGTCTCCGGCCAATCTCCGGTGAATTTTCTAGCCGACCTCCAATGAGGATTCTGACGACATTAAAAAGCTACTACTGCCGGGAACAAAAGCTACTACTACTGACAACGAAAGACACTACCATAGGCAACAAAAGCTACTACCTCTAGAGTTAAAAATTACTATCAATATAAACAAAAGATAATATCACAAACAACAAAATCTACTACCATCAACAACAAAAAATACTACTATAAAGACCAAAAGCTACTAGCAGTGGCTTTAAAAGCTACTGCCTGCTACTACATAAACAAAAGATACTATCACTAACAACAAAAACTATTATCACGACGTTGAAAACATACTACCACACAATGAGAAAACTACTGGAATCATTTTAAAAAAATTACTAACATAAAGAGAAAGATATTATCACAAGGTTGAAAAGATATTAAGATAGACATGAAAAAAATACTATCATTATATCGAAAAGATACTATTTGTTATTACAGATTTACAATAGTTGTATACTTTATGTTCATCACAAAAGATACTGCCATTGTCCTTGTACAAATATACTTGACACGGGTCACCTTTACTCTCTACTTCCGCCTCTCCCTAGCTCTCTACTTCGGCTTCACGTTGAGGCTCCAGAGCTTCTCATTTGTCCTAAAGAACATCATCATAACCATCACACCATTTCGCATAATTAATACGAGACTTCAATTCAAAGATACTAATACAGACCTAAAAAGATACATGGTGTCAAAAAGATACCAACACATACATAAAAGGGTACTATTATTGTGTCAAAAACATACTAATTGTGACATCAAAAGATACTGTTTGTTTGTTGAAAAAATATTATCATACAACAAGAAAGCAACTCACATTATGTCGAAAATATACTAAGATAGACATAGAAAAATACTACAACTATGTTGAAAAGATGTTATCTGTGTCAAAAGAATACTATCAAACTATTATCTTATATCAATACAATTTTTATTAGCTTTAATTTTGCTAATGCCAGCAATTAAAGCACAATAAAAACAAAAATTGAAGAAAAGAGGAATGCTTACTCGAAGAAATTGAAGCAGAGATGAGAGAGATGAGCTCCCGACTAGTTGCATGCGGTGTGGAAGTTCGGCGAGTCAGTGATGAAGCTCACAAATCCGATCGCGACTAATGATGAGTCTGGGCCGAGCATCGTTGATGTAAGAGACACGACTCCACTCCTACGTCTGCATCTACCTAGTTGAGTCAAGATCGAGGCGTCGTCGTCTTCGATCTAGCGATGTTGAGGTTGAGGTATCATACAACGACAAAACTACTAACATCATGTTGAAGATATACTAACCTAGACATAGAAAGATACTACGACTATGCCAAAAAAACATACTCTCCACCAAGTGAATTTCCCTAAAGTATACGTACATAATCTAGATACATGCCACAATTCACAAATGAATTATGCTTGAATGATGTTGGAAATTGTAGACCTACCAATCTACCATACCAAAATATGAACTATTGAACTAATCAAGATGAAAATACTATCACAAACACATAAAGATACTACCATAGTAGCAGAAAGATATGACAACAATTATAAAAAGCTACTCTTCAGAACAATTATATATAAAAGCTTACAATCATGAAGTATATGAACAATCCTAGTTGCTAAAAATTTTAGGTAATGAACAATCATAAACTGAAGTTATATAGAACGAGAAGTTAGGAGTAATTGGATAACGTACCAATGGACATGGATTTGATGCGAGAGAGAGAGAGAGAGAGAGGCTCCGACGATCTGAACGATTCAAGGTCGAGGCATCGTCGTTGTCGACAGAATCAAAGATGCAATCGAGGTCGAAGTCATCACTGTCAAAGAGGCATTGACGACTAAACTGAATCCAGGAGATCCAGTCGAGGTCATCGTCGACGAAATCGGAGAACCAGTCATGGTCTTTGTTGATGGAATCGAAGATCCAGTCGAGCTCCTCACCGATAAAATTGGAGACGCGGTCGAGGTTGAGCCGACATCGTCGTCAGAGGTTAGCATAGGGAGGTCGCCGTCGACGGAATCAGAGATCCAGTCAAGGTCTTCGATGACAAAATCGAAGATCCACTAGATGTCATCGTTGATAGAATTAGAGATGCAGTCAAGGTTGAGCCAGTGTTGTCATCATCATCAGAGAGAGAGAGGCTTGAGTGAGAACAATGAGAGAAGATGGACTTGAGTGCTCAAAAGGGTAGAATGGTCATGATAAATTAATTTGAGTAAGCAAAAGTGGACCTATACGGGTAAAAGATATCAGGTAGACTTATGAAAGATGAAATGTTCAAAATGAGAATCTCATGACATTTTTTTCTATAAATCTAATTAATAATGGAAGAGATTCGATCCCTGGTGGTTTTGATGCACAAATTTCACGTAAACCACCCACGCTAGCACCTCTTTTGATCAAATACTTGCAACTTATATAATATATTATCATCATACAATTAATTCAAATACCATTATTAACATTGATATTTCCATATTATCGATATATCTTTCAAAATATCCAATTTTCAGACCATAGATATCCTTGAAGTCAGATATTTTAGTCTTCGCTCTAAAGCATCCGTTGCCTTCCCTTCACCTAACCATGTATACTTTACCACTGTACATAACCACTAGATGAATCTGAAAGGAAAGAATGGACAGCATAAAGAATCAGGTTTGACAGTTTATCCATATGGGACTGAGGCATTCACGTTCATGTGGGACTATGAAGGCTAAAATGACCTGCACCATCCTGAATTGAATAAAAGAAGAGTATATAACTTTTATTTTTCAAGACCTGTGCAGAAAATTACATACAAGAAATGAAAATTGTACCTTCTGTAAACAAATAGACAATTAAGAGGAGAACTACCGTGTATAAGTTCTACAACTATTTGCTTCAGATGGAATCCCATGCCCATCACTCCTCCGTCCACTTTTAATGATGGCTGCAGGATAGCAATATGCATTTAAACCACTAGACCATACCTCAGCTTCATTTATCTTTCCAATATAATAAAGTAAAACCATCAGTAGATAAAAAAAGATATTACAGTAGGATAGAAGCTTTTAATACAACTAACGATATAGAAATCAAAACAACGGAAAAACCTTTCCAAATCCAGTATCCTTCTCGGGATGTGGATAAAGAATGGGTGGAAGAAAATATGTGTGCATGCTTGAACAGGAAATAATAGAACATTGGACTTGACAGCAAGTTATTTAATATTCAACTAGACATAAACCCTTCAGGAGAAAAATATAGATCAATAAAAACAAATAAAAATAAGAATCCAATTATCAGTCAACTATGCACAGAAACAAATACAGAGCACAAACATCGCTATCTAATGGTAGTTAAAATGAAAGTGTTACATTTTCAGTAGAAATCAGAATATTTAAATAGGTAAAAGAACATTGTAAGAACCTTAAACAAACTTACTGAGAAGCAATGACATAAGAGCAAACACTTCATAATATAGAACTGACAATGTATATTAAAATAGTAAATAGATGTTGTATATTCAGGGAGAGCTTACTGTGCATGATCTTGAAATGATTCTAGAAACATTGCTTGCTTAAGGGGTTCTTCCTCCTGTACCAAGAACCATATCAGAACAGACTCATCCCGAGGGTAAGAATTCGACAAGTATTAATATCTATTAGTACAGAGTATTCTGTTGGAAGATTAGGTGCACTTGGATGAACTACTGTAGCATAAATCCACAACTTATATCCGTAACAATGCCTTAAACATACAAATGATTTTAGTTAGCGATCTAGGAATCTACAAATGTAATCAAATGGTTGAAAAGTAATGTGGCATAGGTATAACTAATCGTGGCATTTGAGGGAAAGGGTTAGTTTTTTGGCATTATCATGAACATTTACTTCTTCAAAAATTGGAGAGTACTAAGTTTCCTTAATATTTTTGGGCTGGTATGAGGCATGGTTGTAATGGTCCATGTAGGTTCTTTCTTCGTATGTATTGCTTTTCCCAGGTATAGAGTATAGACGTCTAGTAAGCCTACTTTTCAAGGATTTTTGTTTCTTTCAATTACTCAATATAACTATAAACCCTTTCCAGTTTTTTTAAAAGTTGCTTCATTTAAAGCAAGATAAAGAAGGCACACAGAAGATTTTGCAATAGAATATTCAAAAGTGAACTTACATTAGAAAGGTGGAATGGGAAAAACATGCACGTAGTTGACCAAGAATGCTACTTCTTTAAAGCATATTAGAAGTAGGCAAATGAATTAACCAATAATAAACCTGCATGGCAAGTTTTTTTGCTGCATGTGATCCCCCATTGATGATATTGAAAGCAGGAACAGGCAACACCAAGTTGTTGTTGCCAGCAAGTTTGGCAATGTGCTGAATTGAAAAGACAGTGTCACTAACAACAAAATGAATACTTGTACATATTGGCACTGAACAGTGATCGGTGCCTAAATGGATAAGTGTTAGCTCATGCCTACAAACTCCATCATGCATGCAACTTTTATGTCGTACAAGGGCTGAAGTTAATTCTATCCCTTAACTCTGATATCAAACTAGTAATAGAACAGAACGTCTTACCTTGTAAAGAGAAGTTATTTGACATAAGCCCAGGCTTTTTGTAAATATCATGCGATCAGGTAACTTCCTGGATCAGTCGTATAAAGTCCCATCAACGGTTAATTGAATTGCAATACAAGGTACGTACAGGAGAGACAGAAGAGCAGAAAATCCCTATTTCCAAATCATAATGTACACCTTCTTTAATTATCATTACTTCATTGTTCCCCAATTTTAAAAATAATTGGAAGACCTGTCTATCTCTTTTTGCATAATTATACCATTGAATTGATAACATCCATTGCCACTAAAATAGTATCAGCATATAAACAAGCATAGAATAAGATGGTATAGACTAATTCAGCTTATAAATAGATATAAAATAAGATGTTTTGTATTCCCTTGTATAGAAGGTGACTGCAAGCTTATCACTGGACACATACAATGAGAACTGACAAAGAGTGTCTTACCTAAATATTAGAACAACCAACTTCTGCTAAATCAACACCATTTCACTAAAGCTAATGCAAGAAATAAAATCATAACACATCCATTTGATCAAAAGTAATAATCATTTGGGAGAATACCACTCAATCTATGGTTACAAAGATTGACTAATTAATCAAGAAAGAAATCACTATAATTCACTAAACTGAAACCGCTATAATTCATTAATTACATTTAATTAATCTGAAGTTCTGAACCCAGAAAGAATGAAACTTGGTCATAGTAAATAATACCTGCTCGATAGGTCTTTCCACGAGGTGGTCCTGCTAAGATCAGAAGCCATCCTATCCATTTGCGACATTTCTTCTCCTCACAAAACCGAAAATGCATCTAACTGCTACACCCCACCCCAATTCACATCAATTCTCATACGTGACCACTGCCATCTCCAAATCCTACCCCGAGCTCAAATTCAAGTAAATACTACCAAATAGTATGAATTACTGCTGATCCAAGTGTGAAAATAACTCATCTCCCTCCATGTGAGTCTTCAGAAGTCTGAGACACTGGTAGACCATTTCAGATTCTGGGTGGGCCTTGTCTTGAACAAAGAAAGACTGGATTCTCTTGTTAATCTCAATCCAGCTACACCCAGGATTTTTCTTTAATCCCAGTTCTTTCATCTTTAGTCTAACCTTCCGCATCTCATTCCATTTGTTTCCAGCAGCAAGACTATGTGATAACATAATGTATGTTGACTGATCATCAGGATTCTTCTCAATAAGCAATCTTGCAATTTTAAGACCCAAATTTTCATCTCTATGCAGAAGACATGCAGACAATAGTGTACTTAACAAGTTAACATCCTCCCTAATTTGTGGAGTTTTTTGGATGATTTGGTAAGCTTCGTTTAACCTACCAGCACGGCCAAGAAGATCTATTAAGCATGAGTAATGTTCTATTCTCGGTTCAATCCCATATTTACTGATCATTTTATTGAAATAATGGCAACCTTCATCGACAAGTCCAACGTGGCTACAAGCGGATATAACTGCAAGAAGAGTAACTCCATCTGGTTTTGTATTGGACTGTTGCATTTCATCAAAAAGCTTTAAAGCCTCCTTAGCCTGACCATGAGACCCATAAGCCGTGATCATAGAGGTCCATGACACAAGATCTCTACTAGGCAACTTATTGAAAACATTAAGAGCTTCATCCACGGCACCACACTTAGCATACATGTCAAGAAGAGACCCCATGACTATTTCATTGGTCTCCAACTCACTATCAACAACAGTTCTGTGAATCTCCTTACCCTTTTCCAGTGCTGTTAGCTGTGAACAAGCCGATAAGATACTAGTTACTGTGATGGCATTTGGCTTTACGGCAGCTTCTTTCAAAGCATCATATATACCTAAAGCCCCAAAATAATTGCCCACTTTCACATATCCAGAAATCATAACATTCCAAGAAACTACATTTGTCTTGGGCATCTTTTCAAATACATTTTCAGCGGACGAGATAGTTCCACACACGAAGTAGAGATCAATAAGCAAACTGTAGATATAGATATCAGCCTGTACACAGTTTCTTATCATATATCCATGCATGAATTTTCCGTGTTGAAGTTGGACCGATCTTGAACAAGCCATCAAAATGCTGCTAAAAGTGATCAAAGAAGGACCAGTTCCTTCGTCTGTCATCCTTCTTAAAAGAACAACACAAGATCTGCTGTCACCTGTCACACTATAGGCTGCAATCATGGAATTCCAAGCAATGACATTCTTTATCGGGACTTGTTCAAAAACCTCCTTTGCCATATCTAAACATCCACATTTCCCATACATGTCCACCAGAGCAGAGCTAACAAAGGAATCCAAAACGACTCGATTCTTTATCAAGTCCTTATGAATCTCCCTACCCCTCTCCAAATCCAAAAGTCGCGCACATGATGAGATAACAGTAGTGATGGTCACTAAATTAGGCTCAAACCCTGAACTCGTCATCTTATCATACAACGCCATTGCCTTGTCAGCTTGCCCGTCTTGGTAATAACAAGAGATGACAGCATTCCAACAAGCCACATCTCTTTGAGGCATTTCATCAAACAGCTGGATGGCACAACCAAACACACTGCATTTCGCATACATCCCCACAAGCGAGCTCGCCACAACGATATCGGATACGAGACCAGTCTTCACCAGATGGTTATGGATCATCGTTCCAACACCGACTCGACCCAATGCGCCGCAGGCCTTGAGAACACTTGGGTAGGTGTAACTATCGGGACCCAGAGAGGGGCAGCGCAGTAACTTGTGATAGAGGTCAAGAGCGTCAGTGAACATGTGGTGCTTGGTGTAGGACGTCATGAGAGAATTGCAGAGGGAAATGGTGGATGGGTTTCGGATGGAGTGGAAGACAAGCTTTGCTGCGCAAGAGTATAAGTGGCAAGAGAAGTAGAAGTCGATGAGAGTTTTGGAGAGGAGGGTGTTGTGTTGGAGGCCTTGGGTGAGTATCTTTTGGTGGATGAGCCTGGCTGCTGTCACAGACTTGCAAGTGATGCATGCTCTTAAGAGGGATACCAGTGTCGCCGACTCCATTCTTCTCTATGTATATGTGGTGAAGACACAGAGTACAAGAGCGGCTCACCTCCATTCCCTTAAGAATAAGAAAAAAATTTAAAAACATTAATTGATTCACTCCTAACTTTCACATATCAAGTTTTTGAAATATCAAAACGGTACATGAACTTTGAATTTCAAGTAGACTTTCATACATTCCGTCACTTCAACCGCTAAAAGCTTTCCCGTTATAAAATAAGTCAGGGATAAAAATGTATTTGCATCAAAAAAGACTATCTCACGCGTCGGGTTCTCTAACCTTAGCGCTCTACTAGTGTTCCTGCTTCGTCTCTCCATTCTCAATTGTGATTTCTTCCATGGCCCTCCTTGGTCTCACCCCGATCAATCTCATCCTTCTAGGAATCCTTCCTCCATCTCCCATAATCATTATCATGTTCTAATTTCATGTTCCTTTTGCCATTTCCCCCAATTGGTTTTTTGTGATTTCGTCTGATTTGGGTCTGCATTTTCAAACTGGGGAAGAGAAAACGAGTGATAGGGTGCTTAATCTTCTCTCAAATTATCTGATTCCTGCAAGATTTGAGATTATGGTCAAGTTACTTTGCCGTTTAGTATTTGTTCACAGCCAAAGAAGGTAATCATGGCAATTCTTATCAATTTCTTCTCTGCCAGGTTTTGCTTTTTTTTTTATGGATATAGCTCTTTGTCGTCTTGATTATGTGAATATTTGATATCGATTTCTGCTCTTTAGTATGATTACTCGCTCTATGTTTTGGCAAAATGATTTAGTTCTATCGAGATATATTCTACTAGCATGGGGTTTGTTGTTTGATCTTGGAGTGAAGAGGTCAAAGAATACGTCTGAGATTTTAGGTTATGTGACTAGGGGTTTGGCTTCTTGTGAGATTGGAGCAGCCATATGGTTGTTGAAGAATTTGTTAGTGAAGCTATTAGCCACTTCTTTTCAGTCTACTAGGTTCTTTGATCGGATTAAAGAATTGATATTTCATCAGTATGTTCTCCCCAGCCTTTAAGGGCCTCCATTGGTGGAGATGGCTAGAAGAAAAGTTGGGAAGGATAGTGGCCGGTTGAGTTTCAAAAATCTGCCAAAAGCTAAGAATGATGAGAAGGAAGTGAGAATTTCTGTTATAATGTTCCTTGTACTTTCTGGTGACTTGAATTCTTGTATAAGATTTCTGAAGCCTGTCAAATGGACAAGGTACATTGAGGAAGATGACCTCTGTCACTTCTTGAAAAAGGAAGAAGTAAAGCTTGTATTTCCTCTGTTTGAAGGTGGAGCAGAAACACAAAAGATAAGAAATAAGGCTTTGAAGAACTGGCTGGTAAATTCTTTGTCAATTCACTCTATTCCTTTATAATATGCTCACTTGTACTCCCTGGCACATCTGTACTTTGAAATCCAAATATCTTATTTACTGCTATTAAAAGAACCTTCTTGACACTTTGGAACTCGGCAGTTGATCGTTGAAGAGATGAACTTAATGACAACAATCTTCTTGAACATATTGGCAGAGCTTCCACCCTCATGGCGCTGACAAGTTTTGATAGATTTTGAAGAAGAATGTCTGAGCTCCTACCGGATGGAGAAAGACTAAGAGTCTAAATGTTGTAAAATTGTGATTTCTGAGAACTACGAGATGTTGTATTTTTGAAATTGTTCATACCAGTTTTGAGTGAATCTTGTTACATTGTAAAGTTGGTATATTTTTTTCAATACAAAGACCTGTACTGAGAATCATTCAATCTTCTGCTCCATTCTCTCTTATTATTGCTTCACAGTTGACAATGGTTCCTTGATCAACTTTTTGTACATGGCTTCACTGAAGTCCCTATTTTTTTTAAGATTTTAAATTAAAATGTGGATACAAGTTACCAAAACTTTTACTGATAAATACACGAAGAAACTCATATATGATGGACTCTTGGTTACAATAATTAAGAAAGCTATTTGGCGGGAACCTAAGTAAAGCCAATATGTGTGAATAGTGGATTTGGAGGGAAGTCAGGATGTGACCAATTTAACCTTTAAAATATGACGGAAAACAAAGTACTTAACGGTTGAAGCGATGGATGTATGAAAGTCTACTTGAAATTCAAAGTTCATGTACCGTTTTGATATTTCAAAAACTTGATGTATGAAAGTTAGGAGTGGCCCATAGTTGGTGTATCGTTTTTGAAATTTTTCCTATAAATAAATAAAAATAAAATAAACTTCCAAACTCTTTTTTAGTAGTGAAAATGAATTTCATTCAAACAAGGGTAACTACCTAATTCGATTGGTTCATTCTTGTTGCAAGATATCTAAGATGGTATCGGGAGGTTCCTTCTGCCAATATGAACCAAAATTACTTTCATAGGCTATTGTTGTTTGGGTGTAAATATACATTCATGTAAATGTTGCATATTGGACTAGTTATGTGGTCCTAGCGCGGATATGTTCGAGTATCTTTAGAGATATTCATGATTGAGGGTATATTATGCTTTCTTGGAAGGCAAGCTATCCTGGTATAAATCCAAGCTATTATCGAAATATTATAGATTTGGTGATTAATGATGTCTTGTTGGACTATCAAGATTTAGCATGAATCGATGTTCATATCTAACTGATTCAAGAGTTAGATTTGAGGTGGATAACTTCATCTACAATATTGTATCTGAATAGACGTTCATATCTAACTAGGCAAGATTCTTTCCAAGTTAGACTAAGAGGACCAATATTTCTTGATCTGTAAAAATATGAGCTCTTTAACTGAGACCACCATGAACAATTTCATAACCAATTGAGTGGTTATCATGCTACTGGACATAGTCTTGAGTGAAACCAGAGGCATAGCGAACATAAATGCCAAGTTTTGTGCTTACAAAGACAATTTGTGGCTTTATTGATCTATTTCAATTAATATCTTTTCTTACTGCTACTGTATGTTTACATGAAAGTGGTCAAAATCATGACCAAATAATAAACAAGTTGAGACTTAATTTATGTGAGCCAGTTTGTGGCTATATCGAAAACCTTAATTCGAGGTTTAATTTGAAGTATTCAAAACCAAATTTTGGTTTTAATAAAATGTATGTTCTGGAACCAATCTACGGCAAACACGACTACAATTACAAATTAGTTCTTGGTTCCAATATCAGCAAGTCTTATACACTTGAGTTCGACTTGTCTGATTCTTTTTTGTTTGAGAATATGAACCAGCAAGTGATTTTTTGAGAAAGCAAATATATGGCTACGTTCGAGCACACCATACACTATGACATGGTAGTTGGCGGCAAGGCGGATCTATGCTCCAAACCATCTCCTAGAGTGCAATTGAAGATCATACTTTGTCAAGTTACGATGAAGATGCATGGGCGGCTAAGAAACCTTCCCTATAGGCAGCCTTTTCTGAGTTTTTAGGTTGATAATACCAAGCATATTTGCTCAGTACTTGGAAGTGTTCGCGAACAGGAGGCTCATGTTGCTAACATCAACACATCAAGGCTTGGAGTGAAGCATTCGTAGCCTTCTTTGTGGTGTTATGAAGGGTCAACTAATATCATAGAGTTTCCTTCTTTACCTTGCTTCTAGCCTTTCTAGTTTATGCATATGTTTTTTTATTTCTTGCATTGAAAACAGAGAATCCAAAAAGAAATTCTATGTTTTGTTGAAATACAAAACAAACATTCTTACATACTAGAGGTTGAATTCTCTATCAGACAGCTGGAGGCCTGCACCTAAGACCTTGGATATAAGAGACAATCCATATAAATATTGCTGTCCCACTGCTAACAAAAGTTGAGCTAAAGAAGAAAAGAAGACTTGTTTGCAAATCTGCAAACTGTAGTAGCCTAAACTTCTATGTAGCAACTTCATAGAATTTGGGAAGATCCAGAATGAACCAGCTCTCAATATGCATATGCACGGAAAGCCTTGAATTTCTATTTTCCAGTAAAATTTATGAATTGCAATTTTGACATTCCAACAGGAAGTTATGGCAGTCAGAGTATAAGAAGGTCAGAATGAGTGAAAATCTGCATCATGTGTTTGTGCATGAGCGAATGGATGATGCATACCCTTTTTACCAGGCGAATGGATTCTTGTGTGCTTCCTTTATGATCTTACATGCTTGGGGGCTTTATATTCAAGTTTTGCTATCTTTCATTCGCTCAATCTCAGACATTAAAACAGAGGGACACATATGGACATATCGAGTACTTCAAAAAATTTTGAAGTTTTTGAAACTTTGTGGTCCTCTCAGACTTCTTCTTGGTGGTTGAAACCAATATCTATGGTATCTCCTTGGAGAAATTTGGGAACAACATTTGTGTTTCCTTAAAACCAAATACAGTGGCTTACAGTATTAGTGCTAAGTGCATATATATACATGTGTTCTTCATGTGACACATGGCGTTCCATTTATGTACAGGTTTGGTTAATCTTTCTGACTAATACGTAGCAACCCCGATCATCATCAGTTTATCATTAGCATTGTCGAGTTTCTTGCACCTAAAGAGCTGACAAGCTGCCGAGTAAAGTGAAGTCCAAGATTCTTATTTTTATTCATGATGCACGAAGTGTATGAGAAGCAAAAAACCAAGTTTGTGGTTTCCAATTTTCTGAGACTAATTAAAGTGGTCATTAAGTTTATTTTAGCATGCCAATTATAGTGGCTTGGAGAGTTAACCTTTGAAACAAGGACCTGGTTTATATCTGTTATGTATGATCTGAGAATCATATACATTAATAAGTCTTTTGCAAGAAATGAGAAACTATATGTGCATGTGGAACAAGTGGAATCAAGTATTTATACTTGGGGGCTACGAAGTATGTGTTCCTAGTGTGCATTATGAGTTTGGAGCTGAAGCAAATATGCAATATTTGACATTCGCTGGATGAAATATGGGGGACACTATAATATATTTTAGAGGAATGAAGACAGAGTTGTCAATAGTTCATGAAGACCATGTCTATGGTCTGGTATAGTATTCACACCAACAACACACAAGCCTATTCGTATCTGATCACCACAAGGGACTTGTAATTTCATGGAGGCAAGTTAGTGCAAGCATGTAAAGAAGTAAGTTCAACTATACATCAGTCAACTTAGCTACATCAAGTGCTACACAAGAAAGAGTTATTTGAGGATTACGAGTTCAGGTTTAATCGACCTATGCTCATTCAAACACGATTTGCGGTATCTATTCACTACACGTCTACACCTAATTAAACTAGGGGGCTACACTATACATATACGTAATCACAGTTTAAAAACCAGTTTTAAATTTTCTTTTTAAAACTTTTTGGGTTTTAAAAGAACCAATCTGTGGGTTTTGAAGTTTATGCGATCGATCTATACATGGGGCTGATCATCATCATTCTAGGCCAACATCTGTGGTCATTTTTCTGTTAAATCAAGGAAGCATTGAGCTTTGAATATGCCTATCAATCATCAATTCAAGTTGTTAGAAGTCAGGAAAGCTTGGTATCTCAAAGGCACTTTGCAACCGTAGTTACAAGATTGCTAGATGTTTGAATCAAGTATTCAAGGATTCAAACATGCACTACTGATTCCAAGGTTCAATTTTAGCTTCTTTAATGCTCAGAAATCACAAGGGAAGTACATGGAATTCATTGAGCAAGTCAACCCCTTAAAACACAAAATCTGGAAATTTCAGAAAGAAAAAAAAAACTTATTTTTGGGTATTTTCATGGCTCATTTGCACTTCCTTGAAAAGGGTTATGATCCATTATCCCTACATCATCATGAAGCTACTACGTTGTTTTACAAATCAGAAAAAGAATCATCTCATTCGCAGCTGTGATGCTTGAGATATAACCTCCAGAAGTTGACATCATGAAACAACCATTCCAAAAAAAACCGAGTCAGTTTGAGTTTTTGGGGCTTTGTTTCTTCATTTTAATTTGTACCTATCACTGAGCTATCAATGTGTGCATCGAGGTGTGATGTTATAGATTATTTTGGGTTCAAGAATTGTCCATAAGGCCTTGCGAAGATCAAGATAAAAGCTCGAGAAGACAACCTGATAACAAGTAAAAACTGGAAATTTCATTATCAACTTTCTTGGAGCCATTTGGGAGAGCATTCGCGCCATCTTACAAGGTTTTTCTTGCTGATCTATTTATCATCTATTCACTTACATATATTGTACTATATTCGCAAACCAAAAATTGTTCATAAATATCATCATCTGAGCATAGTATAAATCGTGTTTAAAATTGGCATCCTGAGCAGCATAATTTCATCAATTTTTTGACAGATTTCTTTGTGAAGCTAGTTATTGGGCTTTCTTGTAGGTTCTTCATGAAGAAGTTTGATTCAACAATGTTCAAATAAAACGACCAGTAAGTGGTTGACAGAAAGATATGTGCTTCACATATGAAGCACAAACGGTCCTAATCTGAGGCTAAGTGTTATTCATCAAAACTAATGTGTGGTTTTCTTACCATGTTTTAATTAAGCATGGGGGCTTCTTGTTTATACCCAGTTGTTCGATATGAGCTCAAAGACATGTTTTGGTTAGAATGTGTTTCATCATCTTCAAGTTTCAGGTATTCATGTTAAGTGTTTTGTTTAACATATTGGTGATTAATTGCACTAATATATGAATCACCTAGGTACTACACATTGTCGTTCAATCTTCAAGACTTGTCCCTGAGGTCTATTTCTTACATTTTCTCGAGCCGAGGAGTCTTCTTAGTTTGATGTTTGTCAGTCGAGCCAGTTAGTGGTTTTCATCAGTATGAATGCGGCATGGGGACTTATAGTCTTTTTCAATCAACACATGCACATGGTTTCTCCATCAAGGACCAGGGGCTATGTTTAGGTGTAAATTTACATTCTGTAAATATTGTATTTTGGACAAGTTATGTGGTCCTAACGCTGATATATTCGAATATCTTTAGAGATATTCATGATTGAGGGTATATCAGGCTTTCTTGGAAGGCAAGCTATCCTAGTATCAATTTATGCTATTATCGAAATATCATAAATTTGATGATTAATGATGGCTTGTTAGACTATCAAGATTGAGTAATAATTGACGTTTAAGAGCTAGCTTTGAGGTTGATATCTTCATCTACAATATTGCCACTAGTAGGATTCAGGACTTATGAGACGAAACCATTTCGTCGCATAGGAGCATATATTCGTCGTATAGGTGTCGTCGCATACTTACCGTCGCACTGGAACTTATGCTACGAAAATGAAGTATTCGTCGTAACAGAACAATCCTATACGACGAAAAAAGTTTCATCTCTATATTCTTAAGAGACAAATTTCTCAACTTAAGTGACCAAATATTTCGTCTGTTTAGTATTTCAATGTTTCAAAAAAAATCGCCCGCCAAAATTTTGTGGCAAGAAATTTTTGAATTTCTTTTTTCACGACAATTTTTATTTTCGTCTGAAACTGCTACCACCCACCACCACTGCTCCATCATAGCCACCATAACCATCACAGCCACAATCACATCCATAACCACAGCAACCCAGTATGTGGGACCTCCTCGTTGGCAACGCCGACATCGCCTCCATGCACACCGCTGTCACTCGCTTCAACACCGTTGTCCTTCTCATGATCCTCACCGGCACCTGGTGCTCTTACGGCTAGTTCCTCCCCGATGACACTCTCCTCCAAACCGACGGCGGCTGCGGCGAAGAAGAAGAGATGGGGTAGAGAGATGAAGATTGGGTGTGTGTGTATGTGTGTGTATATATATATTGAAATCAATCTCGTCAAACTTTTGAAAAAAAATTCAAATTTTTCTGAATTTTTTTGCAGGAATTTTTTTTTTCAAATTTTTGACGAGATCTCGTCGCATAAGTGAAAAACTTATGCAACGAAACATATGTTTTGTAGCTTTAGTAAAAATCTTATGAGACAAAACAAATTTTTTCGTCTCATAAGTGTGTAAGTAAGAGACAAACTTATTTTCGTCGTTTAGGTTATGGATTCGTCGCATAGGTGATAACTTAAGCGACGATAATTTGTTTCGTCGCATAAGTTGAAATTTTAGCGACGAAGTCGTTTTCATGGCATAGGTTGAAACTTATGAGACGAAATTTTTAATATTCGTCTCATCAGTCTCGGATCCTACTAGTGTGTATCTGAGTCTATTATAGATTTAAGTGAACTGATATCTGCGGTGTAGATTTTGTATATATATTTTTCATTTTGTTTATGTATAAAATATGACAAGATATTTGTGAATCTGTCAATGATCTATTCATAATCTGGTTAGACAAGATTCTTTTCTAGTAAACTAAGAGGTCTGATATTCTTTGATCTGCAAGAATATGAGCTCTTTAGTTCTCTATATAAGGAGGTCAAGGCGAATGAGCAAATGACAGTCAATTCAACGTACAAACACTATTTTCCAAGCAAATATCAAACCTCCCTTGGAGCACTGATACAAAAAGACTCTCTGCATCTTATGTAGTCTTTTGATCCCTACTCGAAGGTTATCCACCATCTGATCCCTGCTTGAATAACCTATCTCGCTTCACTCATTAGCTCGATCCCTGCTCGGCATAAAGTCCATGCCCACTTCCTAAAGACCGATCCATGCTCGGCGAAAACCCACAAACTCATTGTTAAGGCTACAAACCTTAGCAAATATCTTAGTATTGAGGAGAAATCCTTGATGCATACCTTTTAATCTTCGTTGTTTAAGCACTTTAAGAGCAATCTTGGTTTCAGTAAAAGAATCCAGCAATTGCTTAGAGCAGAAGTCACGAGAAAGCACGAAGCATTCAAGTCAAGACGGTTACGCTGAACCCAGAAGTGTTGACACGCCAACACAAATCATACTGCAAATTTCACACCAAACAATTGCTGCAAGCCTCTGAGCTAGTTTATTGCCCTCCCGAGAGGCAACCAGCAATTCTATGCTGATTGGCTGTAGAATGGCTTCAACTCCCAAAAAAGTGAACTGAGGTTGTCGAATGGCTAGAATGGTCTGTAGATAATCTGATTCAATTGTCACTTTGCATTGCTGTTGTTTTAGAAGTTAAATGCCTTCCTGTATAGCTTTAAGCTCTACCTACATGGCTGAGGCAACTGTAAGGATAGGAACTGCAAATGCAGCCATGAAATTTCCTGTATAATCCCTAAGTATGCCTCCAACACCACCATTGAAGCTCCTGCTATATAGTTCCCATCTACATTCAATATTCATTTTTACACTCCCTTAAGTAGCTGGTTGCATTTCTTTTCAATCTGAGATCACCTTAGTATCCCTTAGTGGTTATTTGACACTTGTAGGTAGCAGATTCGAACACTCTCCAAATACAGATGTGTACTTTGCGGGTACTTTGGCATTCCAAAGTCTTCTCCATAATTCCTTTTAAGGGTCCCCTTGTGAAGTAGTGGCGAGTACATTTTCCATCACTCTTTCTCTGGCAATCCAGTACGCTAATTTAACAGAGAAAAAAACCTCTTTTTCTGGTGTCCATACTAACTTATCTTCAGAATTTTGAGAGCCGAGTGGAATGCACTGAACCTTTTGAGCAAATGAAAAATTGCATGAAGCGTTGCCGGTATCCACTGATACTACTATCAAAAAGATCTGCAACAAGCTCAAGAACACAATATGCAGTCTTATTTACTAAGTACTACACTAAAACCTCTACAAATGAATAAGATCGGAACCGTGAAAAAATTATTATTTTAGAAGGTTATTATACTATCGATAAATGAACAATTTATTTATTTATCAATAAATTAATACTTTATTGAGGGTTTGTTGGTAATAGCTTCCTTAATTTGTTAAGAGTTTGCATAAATTTTCATAATATAAGAAACAAAATAAAGGAATATATAAGGATATTTTGGGAATAATAAAATTGAAAAATTAAAATTGTTATGAGTTTCCTTAGGGGGGTGTATTCAATTAGGATTTTAATTGATTCTGATGGATTTACTATAATCCATGGATTTTAATTGATTCTGATGGATTTATTAGAATCCACAGATTGTCATGGATTTAAACAGATTTTGATGTATTGTTTTAACAAGATTTGTTTGGATTTCATAAAACCATGAACCCTTGAAAACTATCACACCACCATCTCATTGACAGTTTATAAACCAAAAACCTTGCAAACGCAAATTCTTTGTTTGCTCCTGGAATACAAACATGTACATTCCTAGTTGATCATATCAGCTCACACATTGGAAACTCAATTAATGCTAAACTAGGATTCTAGAAAAATGAGAACAACTGATCTCTACTTCCTCTCATCTCATAATCAAAATTACATTCTTAAAAAGCATGAATAACAAAGTATGAGAAACAAAGTACATTACATTCTTAAGAAACAAAAAAATTAAAAAGCTGCATATTCATCCATTCCAACCTCATTATCGTCATAATCTTCATCTTCATCCACATCTTCTTCATCTTCATCCACATCATCCATATATTCATTCTCATTGGTGTCCTCTTGACTTCCATTATCACCATTTCGTGGTCTTTCTCGCCACATAGCTTCAGCAATAGAAAGCCTCCAAGCATTAGCCTCTGCTCTTTGTTGTAGTTGACTTTGAGAAAGAAGTTCAAGATTCTCATCTTCCATATCTAGAGAGGATGAAGGTGAAGAATCATTTTCTAGTTCAACAGGGAATTCATCGGAACGACATTCTTTACGAAGAAAGTTGTGTAGTCCAGCACAAGCTAACACCAACTCTGCTTGTGTTTTAAATGGAAATGGAGGTGCGGTTTTGAAAATTGTGAACCGTGATTTAAAGACACCAAATGTCCTCTGTAAAGCATTACTTCTTCATTCATAGCCTTTTCCCATTTAGAATGACCAACAGCTGCCTTAAAATGTTTGGATTCAATATCATCAGTAATATCAAGAACTGAAGTTAAACCACTGAAAAACGGGAGCTCATCAAAAACTTTTTGTTCTGCAATACAAGAATAAGCATAAAATTCTTCAAAAGACTTCTTAAAAATTTCATTATTTGCTCTAGTCAACATTGAATGATTGTTGTAGGATGAATCAGGATCAGTGACAAACTGTAACTCTTGAGGGAGAAGACATGTCCAGAAATCTATTAGGCATTCGATTTATAAGAAAAGCGGAATGGGCTATAGCATGAAACCAAAAAGGTTTTGAAAGATTTGCTGCAGACAATAGAGTTATTGCAGTTTCAACAAGCATGTTCTTTCTCTCAGCAACTCCATTTTGCTGAGGAGTATATGGACAAAATAAGGTTAAGAATGCCAATTGAAGAAAGAAAATTCTTAAAGGCTTTGCTGTTATATTCTCCACCACCATCAGTTTTGTAAAGATTACTTTTCAAGAGTTAAAGTGGTATCACCAATATGCTCAATTTTCAAACCAGTTCCATTACTTATAGTAATAGAGTTTCCAGATTCATATGGCTTAGCAATGGAGAAAGTCCTCAAGTCAGAAGTCATATGATGCGTCGCTCCGGTGTCTTCAATCCAAACATCACTTCCAAAAGAGACAGGAGCTGAAGATGAGCTAGCTCCATTGTAAGAAGAACTGGCACTCATAGCTGTCAAAGAACTTGGAGGTTCAGAACCCTGAAAAGCATAGTTGCTCTTGTGATGACAATCAAGAGCTGCATGACCTTTAAGACCATAAATTTGACAAACAACCACAAACTTCGAAGGATGATCAGATGGTATATCATTTCTATAAAAACAGTTGATAGCTGTACGCCCCTTTTGCTGCAAATCTGACACTCAGATGGAGCACCAACATTATTTTTGTACTCAGAAGTCATTGAATTGGCAGGATTTTGAAAACACTTATTAACAGGATGACCCTTCTTATGGAAAATAGAACACTCTAAATTCTGATAACAGTCATTAGCCGAATGACCCCTCTTTCCACAGATCTGACATTCAACAGAACCATATGACTTATATGAACTTGAACTATCACCTTGAGAGAACTTGGAACCAGAATTCCAACCAGACTTTGAGTCGTTACCAGTCCACGATCTATTCCCTTTATCACCACCATTGAAAGAGGACTTCCACTTATTACCATCACCTGAATTGTTACCATTACTCTTGTAGCTAGTGTTTCTTGCAGACATAGCAGTCATCATCCCCTGAGAATCAAACTGCTTCTCTATATCTCTTTCTGCAGCTAACAACTGAGCACGAAAATCCTTAAGAGGAATAGTAGTATCTCTGGCTCTAATCATTGCATACTCATCTGAAAGACCATTTAGGGTCACAACAATTATATCTTCATCAGCCATTGTGACTCCAACATAATTCAATTGATCCCTTGCGTGCTTAATTCTCAAAAGATACTTGTCAATACTGTCAGCACCCTTCTTAATAGTTTGCAAGTCTGTCTTAAGCTGCATAATATTGGCTCTAGACACAGTTGAAAATCTCTCAATAATAGAGCTCCATGCATCCTTAGCAGATTTGCTTCCAACTATGACATCCATTATGTCAACATCAAGAGTTGCCATGAGAAAACCAAGAAGAGCTTTATCAACTCGTTTCCATTCTTTAAAGGCTTCAGTTATTTCAGAAGTCACCTCTCCATCTTCAGTAAGCACATATCTAGCAGGACAGGCATTAGTACCATCAAAATGACCAAAGAGATCACTGCCTTCAAGAACTGACTGGAATTGAAAACTCCATGTCACAAAATTATTCTCTGTCAATCTAACTGTTATCATGCTCAATATGGAATTGATCTCTCTCTAAGTAATCCCCATATCTCCTGAATTACAACATCACAACATCCCTTTATCATCTATTATCATCATTATAACAATACAACTCCCTTATCCATAAGAGTCTAAGCACAATCACAACGAGAATTGCACAGCTACTCTTCTAACATCAAAATTTCAAACCGATTATTCTAATCGAAGCTTCAGGACAGTAAACCTCATCTTCCCATCACTATATACTAAGCTAAAAGATCATACTCATTCAGATCTGTAGCAAAAAAAGTGATGAACAACTCCAAATCTTCACTATTCAACACAATTTATACTCGATCAAGCTCAAATAGCAATCAAACACAATCGATTACTAAAATGAAGTAGATAATCACAGTAGCTTCATATATCTAGGGTTTTCGAACACCTTAACTTGAAAGATGAAGCATAAATGCGGAAGCGAACAATCAAAATCTAGAAACACAACGATTAAGAAGCCACAAGATCAAGAGTCATAGCTCTGGTACCATGATAAAGTAAAATCCATGGCTAACCTGAACAAAGCTTCAACGAAAAGAGACTGGTCATCTTCTCTCTTTTGACGTCTTCTTGAGAGAGAGAGAGAGAAGAGAAAATGAAATACGTCAAATTCTCAGGGGTGGAGGCCTGATTTCTGGGGTGGTTTGGTATTTATACCAAGCACCCTAGAATCTTACAAAATCCCTCACTTACTTAAATCATTCAAAATCCGTGGAATTTTGAATACCATCAGATTTAAAAGGAGTTTTTAAAATTTGTATTGAATACCTCAAGATTTTAAAGGACTTTTTAAAATCTTAATTGAATACCACCGGATTTCAATGGATTCTCGAAATACAAAACAATCCATTAAAATCCTACTTTGAATACACCCCCCTTAATTTGTATTATGAACATTATTTACTCATTTTTTATGTATTTTATCAATTATTAATATTTTTCATGATGTTTTTTTAAATTAATCATTTATTACTTTATATATTTGCTTGGACCTAAAGGAAGCCTATAAAAATTATTAACTTATATATTTAGCAAGAAATCTATTAATATGAACCGGTCTCGAGTCAGGACTGAAGAAAATCATTATTTAATCAAAGTAATTAATTTATCAAGTATTCATTTATCAAGGTTTTATTATATGGACAATCTGATATCCATCTATCATCACATATGTTTACATTGAAACCATTACCAACACTCCAATGTACTTCAGCTTTCAAAACAGGGATCATGTCTCCCATTTTGTATACTTCTCCAACATAATGATGGGGATTCACAAAGATTTGCTTCCCAAAAAGACGAATTTGGGTAATATCTAGCTTTGAAAATTTTTGCCATCAGTGAATTAGGATTTGTGACTACCCTCCATCCTTGTTTAGCCAACATGGCTAGGTTTTTAAACCGCATTCCACCTTTCAAATTGGTTAAGCACAACTTCTCCCAGCTACGCCAATGAATATGCTTGTCATCAATATCACCCAAAAACAAAGATGCACACAGGTGGTGAATGTCATCTGTCAAGCATTTTGGCAACATGTAGCAATTCATAATGTACAGAGGCACAATCTAGCTTTAATCAAAACTTCCTTACCAGCAACACATGAATTCTTGTCTTGCAACCCACATTGGCAGTCCTAAATATCGATCCTGCTCATCCACCCTATTAACTTGGAGAATTGCAGCTATAGCTATCTGTCTTTCCATAATCACTTTGTTACTAAAAACAAAACTACTTTTCCAAGCCTTCTAGTTCAAGGGCCAAGGCAGTATTTCCACTAAACGAAAGTATCTCCTTCTGTTTTTTGTCAAAATAAACTGTCATTCATATGAAATCTCATGTCAAAACGGCAGGTTACAATTAGGGGTGTTACTTCGAAACCGAAAACTGAAAAAAAAAAAAAAAAAAAAACCTCACCAAAAACCGAACCGAAACCGAAAAAAATGAACCGAAAGATACCGCACCGAAAAGAAAATAACCGAACCGGTCTTGTTTGGTTCTGTTTACGATTTTGGCCTAGCAAAAACCGAACCAAATAAATCGAAATCAAATAGTCAACCATACAAAACGACGTCGTTTTAAACAAATGCAAAACTTTGCGAACCAACTCAACATATATGAAAAATTATCAAAAATCTCGTGAAATAAGATGTGATCGGAATGGTGAAATACGTCTACGGTTGAAAAATCACGTAATTCCGGTAAAGTCTCGTGCCGATAGTTGTGGTCAACGCAATTTATCATTCTTTCTCTCTATGGGTAGCCCTATCTTTGATGGTTATTTTTCAGTAAATTTTTATACTACTGGTTGCATCTCATACACTACCAGAGAAAAGACTTTAGCCGACGAAATGACCAAAAACAGGCCGACGAAATTTGACTTTAGCCGACGAAAAAAAATTTTGTCGGCTAAAGTAATTTTTTCGTCGGCTATAGTTAGTGAACTTTAGCCGAGGAAATTTGAAAAGTTTAGTCGACGAAATTAGGGTATTTCATCGGCTAAAGTACCTTTTAGTTACAAAATTGCACTAGGGATATTTCGGTGTCCGATTGACTATTATGTTACCAATCTGGAAGCGGAACGAGCGTACAAGTCAAACTCACCACTAAAGCCGCGACATATGGGCTTTTTGGCCATCCGAGTTCGTTTAACGCTTCAAAATGCAGTTTTTCTAAACACTTAACACATAAAAACACCTAAATCTGCATGTATATGGGGTATTTTGGTCAAACCTTCAACACAAAAATCTGAAAGTCAGATATCATCAATATGTTGAAATATATCTATGGTAAAAAATTCAACTTGATCCGATAAATTTAAGAGTTGCATCCGGACGGCCAATCTCGTATGTCAAACCCCTAAATTGTATTGACCGCAACTATCGGCACCGAAACTTTACTGAAATTACGTGATTTTTCAAACGTAGGTGTATTTCACCATTCTGGTCATATCTTATTTCGCGACTTTTTTACGTTTCAAGTTTCTACGCAAAGTTTGTGTTTTGAAATTGAATATTTACTTAAAACTTAGTAAACAAGTTATACAACATTAGTAGATATGTTGTGATTCCGATGATCAAACTTGAGAAACAAAAATCCGACCGTCTGATATGATCATTATGTTGAAATATGTCTATAGAAAAAAATTCAACTTGATCTAATAACGTTAAGGGCTCGATCCTAACGGTCAATCCCGTAAGTCAAACCCCGTAACGCACGGAAATGGTCATTTGACCTTCTAAATTACATATTTTTCCCGGACCTTCAACTGAAAATAGTTTCGAATCGATGAGACGCAACCAGTGGTATAAAAATTTTATGAAAAATAACCACCGGAGATAGGGGTACCTCTAAGGAGAAATAATAGAGGTTAGTTTAGCCGACGAAAGTATATAATTTCGTCTGCTAAAGTTATTTATTTTATTTATTTATTTAACTTTAGCCGACGAAAAAATTAAAATTTGTCGGCTAAAGTACCCTCAAAATTTCCATCAAAAATTTATATTTTTTCTATATCTTTCTCTTTCTCCATCATCTTCTTCATCTCTCTATCTTCTCCTCATTCTCCTACTCCTCCTCCGGCGGCTCCTCCTCCTTCTCCTTCTCTTTCTACTTCTCCTTCCTTCTCCTCATTCTCCTTCTCCTCCTCCAAACACCGTGGCTCCTCCTCCTCCAAACACCGCGGCTACTCCTCCTTCAAACACCGGGGACAAAATTTAAACTTTAGGTGGAAAAACGAAAAAGAATAAGAAAAAAAAAGCAATCGAAATAAAAAAAAGAAAATTTTCAAAATAAACATTTTTTAAACTTTAGCCGACGAAATCAAATTTTAGGTGACGAAATATAAACTTTAGGCAATGAAATTTCATCGGCTAAAGTTTACTTGGCCAACCATTTTAACAAATAGGAAAGTTTCCGGCGACGAAATTTCGTCGGCTAAACTCCAAATATTCGTCGGCTAAATTCCAAACAGTAGTTGACGAAAAAATTTTTCGTCTGCTAATGTCCAAATATTCGTCGGCTGAAGTCTAAACTTTAGGTGACGAAAAATTTCTTCGTCGGCTTAAGTGACGAAATTTCGTCGCCTAAAGTCCAAAAATTTGTCGGCTAAAGTCCAAACTTTAGGAGACGAAAACTTTCTTCGTCAGCTAAAGTGTGGACTTTAGCCGATAACTGTCAGTATTTTCGTCGGCTAAAGTATAGCCGACGACCTTTTTCCGACGATACTTTAGCCGATGAAAAAGTTTAACAGGCCGACGAATTTTTTTCGTCGACTAAAGTCTTTTTTCTAGTAGTGATAGATTTGAAACTATTTTATGTTGAAGGTCCGTCCAAAATACGTAATTTAGACGGTCAAATGACCGTTTCAGTGTGTTTATGGGTTTGACTTACAGGATTGACCGTCCGGATTGAGCCCTTTCCTTTATCGGATCAAGTTGAATTTTTTTCCATACATGTATTTTATCATAATGGTCATATCAGACGGTTAGATTTTCGTTTGTCAAGTTTGATCATTAGAATCACAACATGCCTACAAATGTTGTATAACTTGTTTAGTAAGTTTTAAGTAAATGTTCAATTTCAAAAACAAACTCCACCACTACCAGGATAAGCACTTTAGCCGACGAAATTTTTTCGTCGGCCTGTTCACATTTTTCGTCGGCTATAACCTTAGCCGACGACACGTCGTCGGCTAAGAAGTCGTCGGCTATAAGTCGTCGGCTATACTTATAGCTGACGAAATAAAGTCCGTCGTCGGCTATACTCCAACACTTAGCCGACGAATTTTTAATATTATTTCGTCGGCTAAGTGTTGGAGTATAGCCGACGAAATAATATATTTTAATTCGTCGGCTATACTTCAACACTTAGCCGACGAATTTTATATATTATTTCGTCGGCTAAGTGTTAGAGCATAGCCGACGAAGTACAATATATTATTTCGTCGGCTATACTCCAAAACTTAGCCGACGAAATAATATTAAAAATTCGTCGGCTAAAGTTTAAAAAATTAAAAAATAAATAGAGAATAGCCGACGAAATTAGCACAGTTTCGTCGGCCATGATATTTTTAGCCGACGAAATATGGCAAATTTCGTCGGCTATTGTCTATTTATTTTTTAATTTTTAAAACTTTAGCCGACGAAATATGGTAAATTTCGTCGGCTATAGTACTTTTTATACTAGAAACCCAAACAAAATTTATACATTACCATCCAAGCAAGCTGCAAATTACAGAAACAATTTCATAACCAACAACAACACATCATCTAAAGTAACATAAACATTTTGCATTAAATTTTCAATTCATAAATTGTTCATAAACCTAAAAAGTAAATTAATATTTGTTCATAAACCTAAAAAACTAAATAAATAATTGTTCATAAACTTAAAAAACTAAATGAAATCGATATCGTCTAAATCAATATCTGCTCCAGGATGAGGTTGTTGGGGAGGTTGCGGCGGCTGAGGTAAGACAACAGGCGGGGGCATGGGCGGAAGGGGAAGTCCCTGCTGCTGTGCAGCTATAAAATCTTGCATGTACTGGTACATCTGCTGCTGCTGTGTCTGCTGGGCGGCATGGGATGCTATAGTATACTCCTGTAGAGCCGCAGTATATGCTGCTTGGGCGGCCTCTCTTTCGGCAGTATATGCTGCTTGGGCGGCTTGTTGTTCCCGTAACATCTGAACTTCCGCCTCAAGCTGAGTCGTTCTGGTGCTGGTCGAGGCTCCTTTTTTCTGAAACCCAGGAGTGGTTTTCAGTACCCCCTCGCCCTTCTTTCCCAGGCCCCGACAGTAGAAGTTATTTCCTCGCGGTGGGAAGGCTGTGCCCATGATCCTGGCCCCAACGCTGAGATCTGAACTGTCGATCCGGGACATGGCTTCAGACATGTCTTCCTCTTGCGTGTCAGGCCATGTCTCCCTGACTATAGCAGCCATCACCTCGTCACTAGCCTGCCTCACCCTCGCCTAATTTGATAGGAAAAAAAATTAATTAACATTTTAAAATATATATATATATATATACATATAATTTACTAAATTTTAAAACGTAAAACGACTTACAATATCCTCCTGGGAGTCAGGATATGCCTTCTCGTACGTATAGACGTACTGGTTGACCTCTGGATGTTCCCTGGCCGCCTCCTCCATCAACGATGCGAACGGTCTAGAACCGGCATGATGGTTCCTCATGTTGCGTTGCCGGTTTTGAGCGTTCACCCGGGAAACGGCCTACAAAGGAATCGAATTAGTAAAATATTTTAAAACGTATTAAATATAATTCAATATAATAAATAATTATTTTTAATTACCTGTTTATGTGGGTTGTTGAATTCCGATATCAGAAGCCAACGCCACTCGTACTCCCTGAACTGGAACTCAAGGGGGGTGCCGGAACGTTCGTTCCCATGTGTAGTCCAGTGGGTCCGTAACTCGTTCTTCCACTCCTTGTACCTGTAATACGCCAAAAAAAATATAAATATTATAAATTAAACATAGTTTTTTTTTGTCCTTAACTTTGCAACGTACCTTCCCCCGTGCACAACGTCCGCCCAGGTGTTCCTCAGGTACTCGGGAACGTCAAACCACACCTGCATTTAAACATTTATTACTTTAGACGTTCATAAATCTACAATGTAATAAATAATGTTAAATATGAATTTTGTTATACTTACCGACATGGCGTTGTGGACCATGTCCTTAACCTCCTGTGGGACCTCGCCCCAGTCTGACCACAACATAGGGACTCTATCCCTAATAAGCGCTCCCACGCGGCCAGAGTACATCCTCGTCTTGCCGCCCGATACTACGTTCCCATCCTCGTCAGTATCAATGACGATCCTTCCCGATGTACTCACTGTCTTCTCGAGAGCTTTCCCCGTGACCGGACCTCTCTTCTTCCTTGTCGGCTTGGCTCCGACGGTACCTATCATAAATTGATGATTAGTAAATTAATTTTATTATAACATTATAACATAACAAATTACTTATATAATCATTACCTGAGGGCGTTGGGGCGGATGCGACGGACTCCGACTCTGCAGCCGACGATGATACCCTCGCAGAAATTAACTCTGTAGCAAACGGCACGAACAGGTACACCGCTGATGGGGTCACCTGGGGGGGTAGTGGATAAATCGGCGCCCCTGAGTCATCGACTGCAGGTATTGCCGGTATGAAGCGCGGAAGGAAGAGAAGAGGCGGCGGCATCTGTACCCCGGAAGACCCACCCTCCGATGCACTAGGGCCCGGTGCCGGTGCCCTACGTATCTCAGGCATACGTGGTGCAGACACCTCCGCCTGAGTCGGAGGCCACAACTGCCTCGAGGAGTGAGGGCCGCTCGGCTGCCTGGAGGAGCGCGGTACGCTAGGCTGCCTGGAGGAGCGAGGGGAGTCCTGCTGGCCAGAGGAGCGAGGGGCGCTAGGCTGCCTGGAGGAGCGAGAGGCGTCCGGCTGGCCGGAAGAGCGAGGGGCGCTAGGCGGCCTGGAGGCGGGAGGGCCATCTGGCTGCCTGGAGGAATGTGTCGGCTCCAGAAGAGACGCCCGTCGGGCCGTCATTGGGCCCTGAAACGAACCTCGAGGGTTGCTAGACGTTCCCTCTGACGATTCACCCCGGCCCTTCGAACTCTTTGATCTGCTGAATAATCCTTTCATCCTAAAAAAAATAATTAATATTTTGTTAAATTAAAAATGAACAATATACCAAATAAAAAATGAACAATATACCAAATAAAATAAAAAATGAACAATATACCAAATAATATTGTAATATACGCAAATATATTAAATATACTAAATACACCCAAATACACCCAAAATACATTCAAATATACTAAATACACCCAAATACACCCAAATATACTAAATACACCCAAATACATCCAAATATACTAAATACACCCAAATACACCCAAATATACTAAATACACCCAAATATACTAAATACACCCAAATACATCCAAATATACTAAATACACCCAAATACATCCAAATGCACCCAAAATACATCCAAATATACTAAATACACCCAAATATACTAAATACACCCAAATATACTAAATACACCCAAATACACCCAAATATACTAAATACACCCAAATACATCCAAATATACTAAATACACCCAAATACACCCAAATATACTAAATACACCCAAATATACTAAATACACCCAAATACATCCAAATATACTAAATACACCCAAATACATCCAAATGCACCCAAAATACATCCAAATATACTAAATACACCCAAATATACTAAATACACCCAAATACATCCAAATATACTAAATACACCCAAATACATCCAAATATACTAAATACACCCAAATACACCCAAATACATCCAAATACATCTAAATACACCCAAATACACTCAAATACACCCAAATTCACCCAAATACAACCAAATATACACCCAAATTCAGTAAATACACCCAATATAATTCAACATTATCACAACATAATACAATTCAACATTATCACAATATAATTCAACACAATTCAATATAATGCAATATATTGAAAAAACAACCCAAATTTGTTCTATAATACAATATAAACATGAAATTTCATACCTAATTGGTTTGGGAGATGAGGGAGACGGAGTGGAGGCCGGAAACCGTCGAAAATGGCGAAAGAAAATCGAGAGGAGAGGGAGAACGAGTCCGGCCGAAAGTGGAGAAGTGGAGAAAGTGGGGGTTCTGTCGCTGGGTTCGAATATATAGGAAGAACTATAGCCGACGAAATAAAAAATTCGTCGGCTATAGTTGGACTTTAGCCGACGACAAAACCCTAATTTCGTCGGCTAAAGTCCAACTATAGCCGACGAAATTTTTTAAGTAATTTCGTCGGCTATAGTTGGACTTTAGCCGACGAAATTACTACGAATGTTAGTAATTTCGTCGGCTAAAGTATATTTTATAATTATTTAGTAAGTTCATGCACAATTTATTTGTTTTATCTTGTGAAACGAAAAACCGACCGTCAGATATCATCATTATGTTGAAACATGTGTGAGGGTAAAATTTCAGCATCATCGGACACACGTAAGGGCTCGATCCGCACGGTCAATCCCGTTGGTCAAACCCCTAAACACAAACAAACGGTGATTTGACCACCTAAAATACGTATTCTGTCCGGACCGTCAACTACAAATAGTTTCATATCGAGGAGACGCAACTAGCGGTATAAATTATTATTTTATTCATTTAACTTTAGCCGACGAAATATTAGGGTATTCGTCGGCTATACTTTAGGGTTTAGGGGTTAGGGTTTAGGGTTTAGCCGACGAAATATTAGGGTATTCGTCGGCTAAGATACTTTTAGCCGACGAAACATGTTATATTTCGTCGGCTAAAACTGTCAAATAGATAAAAAAAAACAGTTAGTTTAACCGTACGCATAACAATTTCCTGCATATATAACCAACATTCAGATACATTATGAATTGTAGAGCTTGTACCATATAAAACGCATCAAATTGTAGTACAAATTCAAATAACTAAGAAGGCTCGTAATCAGAATCATCCGATGAGTCTTCTTCGGTGTCAGAATTAATTTCTGGTAATCTATGCATTTCTACATCACAAGAGTCGTCTTCTGTTTCTTGATTTGGATCCACATCAATAAGGCGAGCGTCTAAATCACGAATTCGAACCGAACGACCCGGTTTAAAATTATTAAGGCGAATTGTAGAGGAGTCAGGAATATCTATTGCACTGTGTTCTTGATACGCAACATTTTCTTCCTCGTCTTCGGCCTCTCCAAGTGTAGCCGCCCGGTAAATGTTTCGAGGGTGCACAAGATTGACTACTTTCCACGCGTCACCCTTAACAAGGTCATCAAGATAAAACACTTGTTTCACCGATGTCGCAAAAACAAAGGGGTCATCTTCGTAACAGCTTGTGCCAGTGTTCACCGATAAAATCCCGTACTGATCAATCTTCATGCTCTGTGAGCTTCTAGTATCAAACCATCTACACTTGAACAGGTGCACGGTCATGCCTTGCCCATAAACGAGTTCCACCACTAAATCAAGAACACCATAATAATCAACTCCATTCCGGCCACCATGCGCCATAACCCCAGAATTCTGTGTTCTTCGTCTGTTGTCTCTCATTTCACATATAAATTGCACGCCATTGACCTTGCACATCGGGTAAACTCTTGACATTATCGGCTTCATAGCTAGAAGTCTTAGTTCGTGAGACCAATTTGGGTGACCATCAAATTGAATATGGTTCATCTGCAACCAAAGATTCAATGTAGTATAAATTAATATGAATAATTATGCAATCAAGGAGACTTGCAACATACAAAATTGGAGAATTACATACCCAATCGCCAAAATAGTTCGCGAACTCCTTGTTGTGGTAGTCGAGATCACCTTGAATGTCTGGACAGTGTAGATGGATGTCTTTCCAATATTCAACTTCTTGACAGTTAATCAATACCCACCAATGGGCTATGACGAGCTCATGGGGTTGCAACTTGTAGGACTCTGGTAAAATTCCATAAACTTCAACATCATTTGAGACTATGGAAAGGTTAAACTTCGGTTCATCAACCGGCATGGTCTGTGGAGTTTCCTTCAATGCTCCTAGATACAACTTCATGTAGGTGACGCACTCGTGCGCAATATATGCTTCTGCTATACATCCTTCAGGCGCGGATTTGTTAGCCACATAAGCTTTGTAGTCTCCAAGTTGTCTGTAAATAAATAAATTTGTTGTCATATGTTACGATTATACAATGAACATGTACAATAAAAACATTAGGTACCGGTGTAAAAAACATACCTTTCCATAGGATACATCCAAGTATAGTGTACTGGACCGGTAAGCAACAATTGCTCGGGAAGATGGATCATCAGGTGCGGCATGATGTCAAAAAAATTTGGAGGAAATATTCTCTCAAATTTACACATGATATAAATAATGTCCTGTTGCATTTCCCGGAGATCAGATTTTGTCACTTCCCTTGTGCATAACTTCTGGAAGAATCTTGACAACGCTACTAACGGCTCCACCACCTGACGGGGAAGGAATGGTCGAATGAAAATAGGGAAGAGCCGTTGTAGCAGAATATGACAGTCATGACTCTTTAACCCGTACATTTTATTGTCCCGAATGTTTACACACCGGGCTATATTTCCTGCGTAGCCTGAAGGATACTTCACAGAACTCAACCACCTGAAAATTACGTTCTTCTGTTCAGGCTTCACGGTGTACGGAGCTTGAGGCATTTTTTTCTTCCCTTCTTTCAACCACAAATGTCTTCGTATCTCCATTTTTTTAAGATCAATGCGTGCCTTCGGACCGTCTTTCGTCTTTCCCTCCAAGTTCAGCACGGTTCCCACCACACTGTCACACACATTTTTTTCTATGTGCATCACATCTAGGTAGTGCCTGATCAACAACTTACTCCAGTATGGGAGTTCCCATAATATGCTCTTATGTGTCCAAAATTTATACCTGTCGGGTCTGTCAGGTATTGCCGCCACTATATTGGGATGATTGCTGAGCTGCCCAAAATCATACTTATTAAGCACTGCTAAAATTTCTTCCCCTGTCCATCTTCTAGGAGGCACACCAAGTTCTACAGTCCCATCAAATGCCTTGTCATCGAACCGCCATTCGTGATCATACGGAAGGAGAGTACGGTGACCCAATCTACATATCTTGTTGCAATGACTACTGCTCCCCTCATCGCTTAGGCACTCTGGACAAGCCTTGTATCCCCTAACAACGTTGCCCGACAACATCCCACGAGCAGGAAAATCACTAATGGTACCAACAACCATAGCATGCATCTGGAACATCTCGTGCATGAACTTATCATAAGTGGGATGACCAACGTCCCAAAAAAACTTAAGCTCTTCAATCAAGGGTCTCAAATACACATCGAGACACTTCCCTGGATAACCGGGTCCCTGAATCAACAAACTCAACATATTGTATTCCTTCTTCATGCACATCCATGGAGGAAGATTGTATGGTACCAAAATCACCGGCCATACACTGTATTGAAGACTCATGTTGCCAAAAGGATTGAACCCGTCGGATGAGAGCCCGAGCCTCACATTTCGGACCTCAGACGCAAAATGAGGAAACTCCCTGTCTATATGCTTCCAGGCCTCCCCGTCAGCAGGGTGTATAAGGGTATCTTCGCCTTGCAATTCCCTATCAGCGTGCCATCTCATAGATTTGGCCGTGTGTGATGACATGTACAACCGTTCCAGCCTATCCCTCAACGGGAAATACCGAAGTACCTTCATAGGTTTCCTATTGCCTGCAGGAGTCAACTTATACCTGTCACTCTGACATACTGGACATGTGTCAAGGTCACCAAGGTCATTCCCTTCTGGATCTTTACCCCAGAAGAGAACACAATCATATCTGCATGCATGGATCTTGATGTAGGAAAGCCCAAGATCTTTCAGTATACATCGGACCTTATGATGAGTGGTAGGAAGACGATGACCGTGGGGCAGCATCGAAGCAGTGTACTGTAGATACTCATCAACAGCCTTCACAGTCGATTTTGTCTCAACTTTAATCTTCATAACGTCCATCACACTTTCAAGAACCGTTTTCTGACAACCGGGGTACACAGGGGTCTGTTGGAAAGCAAGTAGTTTGTTGTACCTGTCAATACCAGCAGTGTTGACAACTCTAGGGAAGGGCTACACCGGGTCAGACATATACGGTCCTTCAGAGCATACACCCCTCTCATAAGGAAACATATCGTTGATGAAGGCCGTTGTTGGATCGTTGGATGTACTGCCCGTCTCAGAAAATTGCCCATGATCATGCGGACCCCTTGATGATGTTTCACCGTGATATATCCAACATGTGTACTTCTCCCAAAACCCATTACTTTGAAGGTGCTGCCAAACCTTGTCAATTGGAAATTGATACATATCGCTGCGACACTGACATTTAGTGCACGGACAATAGAAAATTGTATTCCCTTTAGCATTATTGATCACATATTCAATAAAACTAACAACTCCTTTAGCATATCTTTTGTCCCATTTTGGAAGCGAAATCCAACTCTTATCCATATCCTGAGAAAATAACATAATATATATGTATAAACGCTAATTAATTAAATTTACGAATCATTCAATTTATATTATATCTGCAGTTAACGTACAATTAATAAATATAATAATTACTAATTAATATAATCAAATTAATATATATATATATAACAACAACTTCATATATATTATCAAACTCAAATCGATCAACTCAATCACAATATAATCAACTCTAATTAAAACACAATATAATCAACTCTAATTAAAACTCAAAATCAATGTGCATAACGAAAATAAAACTCTTAAATCAACTCAAAAACAAGATATATACATATACGTACCTATATATAGCGCCACAAACTAATTTCGGACAGATTTCGACAACACCCAACAATTTCGCCAACCCCAAAACTTTTTCTCTCGTTTTTTCTTTCAAATCAGCTACTGTCTAGATCTGGAAATATAAAGCATTTTAGCCGACGAAATTATACATATCGTCGGCCAAAGTTTTAAAATTTCGTCGGCTATAGTTCACAGACTATAGCCGACGAAAAAAACTATTTTAGCCGACGACACAACATTTCGTCGGCTAAAGTGGACTTTTAGCCGACGAAAATTTCACTTAGGCGACGAAAGTTTTTTTCGTCGGCTAAAAGTCCACTTTAGCCGATGAAAATTTCACTTAGGCGACGAAATTTTTTTTCGTCGGCTAAAATGGACTTTAGCCGACGAAAAAAAATTTCGTCGGCCTGCTAATTAAATATTCGTCGGCTATGATACTTATTCTGGTAGTGCACGTAGAACTTTCAAACTCAAAAAATTCGTGAAATAAGATATGACCGTAATGGTGAAATACGTCTACGGTTAAAAAATTCTTTAATTCCGGTAAAGTCTCGATGCCGATAGTTGAGGTTGATGGCGGGTTTTTACGCCTGCATCAATTAAACCTTTTTTATCGTTAGTAGAGTAAGGCAAGTAGGGCTATGGTATAGGGCCGGAGATTGAGAGTACCTACAAAATAAGCGTTAGCATAAATCACAACAATTATTACAAACTAAAAAGAAATTACAAAAGTGACTGTTGTTCCTAACGAATAGCAGTCGAAAACCTAAATAAAAACATAACCAAAACTACTTAGAAAATAATGAAAATTTACAGGGACATAGTAGACATACATATTAACAACTGTACAAAATTTCAGGGGATCGGAGATCGTTTGATATAAAAATAAAATAAAACAAAACATGGGACAAAATAGTGATGAAAATCCTAAAACTAAAAAGAAAACAAACCTAAGCTACTATATACAATGGTCATCTCTTGCATACACACAACTTTAAACAAATTCATGATATCAATGATGGTACGACTTCAACTCAAGTGTTTTAACGAATGCAACAAGTGATAGACTCAAGTTCTAATGTTAAGAACACTTTACCATCCCAGATTATTTCTACTCAAAACTCTCAAAACTCTTTTGCATATCTTACCGTCCCGGAATCAACACATAGAATCATTTAGAGCAAGAACTCAAACAATCATTTAGAATCATAGAAAGTCTTTTACCATCTCGGATTATTCTGACAATCTAATATGCAACTTATGAACTCATTATCATTTTAATTCATGTATTACCAACCCGAAATTAACACAAACAATGATACAATCTGATTAAGAACAAATCACAAGTTATCAATCACAAGAAAACACGAACTAAAACACTTTAGGCTTCATCAATCGCATAAACACATGAAAACCAAAACTCTAGAAATTTCAATACTCATAGTAGAATCATCCATAGATCCAATTCAAGAACACAGACAAAGAGAGTTGATGAAAACTAACTAAACTACTTTAATTAAAACTAAAAGAATACATAAGAACTGAGTTTGAATTACACTTTAAAGAATCGATGAAGAAAACTCCAAGGGATGCACAAGATTGTACACAGCAAGGAGGTGAAAAACCTAAACTAAGGCTTGTGTTTCAGCTAGGGTTTCTGGAGAGAAAGCTAGAGCTTTGGCATTGAAGTGCGACAAAGAGCGACCCTTTTTACGTCTCCAACACCTCCTATATATAGTGCACGTATCAGCAGCTGCAATTAGGGTTAAAGAACCCTAATTTTCGTCCATTGACTTGCCTACATGGTCTGGGTCTTGAAATTAAAGTTCCGATCCAAATCTGACATTCGGGCAGACTGACCTTCTGTCACTAAAACGGTCATAACTTCTTCTTAAAAATAGGTATTGACGATCTGCGAAAAGTTTTGAACACTAGACTCATCTAGCTTTCCAATGATATAAGGCTCATCTTCTGGTTCCTTGTGAGCTGTTCACAATCTTCTGTCGAAGTTGATGGATAATTTGTGGCAGCTTTTATGATTTCATTCCTTGAACAATATTGATTTCTTTTCCTTCTAAATTTATCTTTTTTGCTTCTTTTATGCTCCTTGGCTTTATTTGAGACCTAAAAACACAACTAAGTTAAAATCAATATTGTTAAAGAAATTATATAGCTAAATAGGGTCGAAAACACATTAAGAACATTGCATAAAATGCACCTATCAACAGTCAACGTAATTGACCATTCTTTCTCCCTATGAGTAACCATATCTTTATGTAATGACTCAATGAATGTAGTATATATATATATATATATACATTCATAGGTATAGAATTTTATTTAATTATTTTTCTTTTTTTAAGTAGCGTATAGTTTTGTCTTCTTCTAAAAGGATCAAGTGGGCATGTAAAGAGCAGTTGAGCTGTTTTTGACTGACTTTGATGGTCGACTAGCTTCTGGTGATAGGGGGAGCACAGGCGCTTTGGAGGAGAGGAAGGAAAGTGGAAGGCTTGTGTTGGGAGCAAAGCTTTAGGTGAGTAAAACTTCTGAAATTTCTTCTTTTCCTCTTTCTTTGTCTTTCGTTAGAACTATCGGTTTTTGATTGAAGAATTCATTGTCTATTGGTACGAATTTGAATCCTAGGAATACTGGGTTGTGTGAAATATGGTCTTTGTAGAATTTGAATCACAAGCATCTATAGTTGTGTGAGATATGAGTTCAATTGGATTTCTTTTCTATGGTTTGGGTCGAATTTACTGTAATTGGCTGTTTTGGCATCCTTGTTAGTTTCTGAAATACAGTTTGATTATACAGATTTGTTGGGCATTTTGAGTAGTATAAAATCCATATATTATTTGCTCAATTTGATTGAGAAATAAGGAAGTTATGGTGTTGAGAAGTTGTACTGTTTGGTGGTTCTCTATGATAACGGCCTGGATGGTTTCCATGACTCATTTGGCTCATGAAACTCCTCAATTAGATACAAATTTCATACAGTATTGTGGGGATTTCATTCATTTTTGTATAGGGTCAAGAATCACCCTAAATGGATTAGAATTGAGCCTTGTATGAGACTTTGAAGTTAGGGAATTCCATCAGATTTTCTTAGCAAAAATCTAATTAATTTAGATTCTAACTGAAGTTTGTTGTTAAATCTTGCTTGAGAATCGTTGCGGCATGACTTTATGTCCTCTTGATATCTTGATTTGTAGTGTTTTTGCTCCTCAGAGTTTATGGAATCAATGTGCTAGTTTCACTGTAACGTGTTATAAATTCAGTTTCACTCACGCAAGTAGACTTGAAAACTTTTATATAATTTGCACTACTTGTAACGTTGTTATAATGTTCTTATCAGGTATATATGTTTAATTATATGATGGCAGCTATATTTCTGTGTTATCATGTCATTTATGATCTAAGTTTTATGATTCAAGTTATATATGGTCAGCTTACTTTTTGTATCAGTATTAAGAGTTCTTTTGTTATTGTTTTTGATTCAATGCCTAGTTATAATGTGTAAGGTATAGAATACCTTGAGAACTCTATAGGATGGGTGAGTTGATCCTATCCTTGAGAACTCTGTAGAATGGGTGAGTTGATCCCATAGAGAGCAAGCAGGAAACAAGAATAGTCCCGAAGGTGAACAGCCTCATAAATGTTAGTGCACTAGTCTGTCTGTTTGATGCTCTACATGGTGTGTCTGATCCATGTTAGAGCATTGCTGATGGTTTGAAGTGTTGTTAGATCAGAATTAGTAATGTGTTATGCTTAATGTCTATTGGTGTTTAAGTTATGTAATTAGTTCTTTTATTTTATTTATTCTTAAGTATTATACATGTGAGAAAGTAGTCTTAGGCAAATTCTTGTTTTTGAAGTCAAATTCTTGTGAATTTAATTTCTTGTACTTTCTGGCATTGTGAGAATAATTAATTTATTCCTTTGCATTGGATAACATTCCGATTCACACACATTAATTAACTGTGATGAATAGTATTAAAGTGTAAATTTGTGGATGTGACAATTTGAGGGTTATGTTTCAGTAAATTTTTATACCACTGGTTGCATCTCATCGATTTGAAACTATTTTGTGTTGAAGGTCCGTCCAAAATACGTAATTTATACAGTCAAATGACTGTTTTCGTGCTATTAGGGGTTTGACTTACGAGATTAACCGCCAGGATCGAGCCCTTAACTTTATCGAATCAAGTTGAATTTTTTCACGTGCATGTATTTTATCATGATGGTCATATCAGGCGGTTAGATTTTTGTTTGTCAATTTTGATCATCAAAATCACAACATGCCTACAAATGTTGTATAACTTGTTTAGTAAGTTTTAAGTAAATGTTCTGTTTCAAAAACAAACTCTGCGTAGAACCTTCAAACTCAAAAATGCCGTGAAATAAGATATGACTGTAATGGTGAAATACGTCTGCAGTTGACAAATCACATAATTCCGGTAAAGTCTCGGTACTGATAGTTGCGGTCAACGTAATTTACCATTCTTCTCGTTATGGGTAATCCTATCTTTAAAGGTTATTTTTTTTAGTAAATTTTATACCAATGGTTGCGTCTCATCGGTTTGAAACTATTTTGTGTTGATGGTCTATTCAAATACGTAATTTAGACGGTCAAATGACATTTTTCGTGTTTAGAGGTTTGACTTACGAGATTGACCGTCCTGATCGAACCCTTAACTTTATCGGATTAATTTGACTTTTTTCTCATACATGTATTTTATAATGATGGTCATATCAGACGGTTAAATTTTCGTTTGTTAAGTTTGATCATTAGAATCACAACATGCTTACAAATGTTGTATAACTTGTTTAGTAAGTTTTAAGTAAATGTTTTATTTCAAAAACAAACTCTACGTAGAACTTTCAAACTCAAAAGTCGTGAAATAAGATATGACCGTAATGGTGAAATATGTCTACTGTTGAAAAATCGTTTAATTCAGGTAAAGTCTTGATGCTGATAGTTGCAATCAACGCAATTTACCATTCTTTCTCCCTATAGGTAGCCCTATCTTTGAGAGTTATTTTTAAGTAAATTTTTATACCAGTAGTTGCGTCTCATCTATTTGAAAATAATTTGTGTTGAAGGTCTGTCCAAAATATATAATTTAGACGGTCAAATGATCGTTTTCGTGTGTTTAGGGGTTTGATTTACGAGATTGACCGTCCGGATCGAGCCCTTAACTTTATCGGATCAAGTTGAATTTTTTTCCATATATGTATTTTATCATGATGGTAATATCAGATGGTTAGATTTTTGTTTTTCCACTTTGATCATCAGAATCACAACATACCTACTAATGTTGTATAACTTGTTTAATAAGTTTTAAGTAAATGTTCCATTTCAAAAACAAAATCTACGTAGAACCTCCACTTGCGAGTTTTTTGTGTGGAAGGCTCGACAAAACTACGTCATATAGAGGGAGGTATGAGCGTTTTTGTGTGATAAGTGACGACAGATTAGGGTTGACCATTTCGTTCTAACCCTTAACATTGTTGGATCGAGTTGATTTTTTTATCATAGACATATTTCGTCATAATGATCATATTTGATGGTCGAATTTTCGTTTGTTAATTTTAGTTATCGGAATCACAATATACATACCAATGTTATATAAATTGTTTAATAGGTTTTAAGCAAATGCACAACTTTGTGAACCAACTCTACATAGAAGCAAAATTATTAATAATCTCATTATATAAGATGTGATCATAATGATGAAATACGACTACAGTTGAAAAATCACGTAATTCGGGTAATGTATCAATGTCGATAGTAGAAAATCAATTTATTTTTATCTTTTTATTACAGTTTTGATATTTAGTGCAAGATATTAGAAATTTACATATTTTTTATTACCCAAAAATCTGAAGAAAAAAAAACTGAAACCAATCGAACCGTACAATTTGGTTCAATTTACGGTTTGCCTTTCAAAAAACCGAAAACCAAACCTTACCGAACATAATATTAAGTTTGGTTTGGTTTCCGGTTTTAGGTGAAAATCGAGCAGAAACCACCCGATAACATTAGACATTTAGCTCACTTATTATGAGCTTGGTAGATGATAAAACTAATCACATACAAGATACTGGAGAAGCATAAAATGAGAGTCAAGAAGCTCAATTGCGGTACTCCAAGTAGTATGAAACCATCTCGCTGCATCTAGCCCGCATTGTCTGCCAAGCTAACTACACTAACACTGTACTGAAATTGCTTTTCGCCTTATGGGTCAGGGCTTGAAAGAGTAATGGGGCATATTAGACACCAGAGATCCATTCCCAAGTTTGACTCATGTTCTGATGCTTGAAAAACAGGCCTAGAAGTTTAATACTAAAACTGAGAATGGTTTAGCTGGAGGTTAGCCTCCGGCCCAATAACCCAAGCCCAACCCCAAGACCTAGCCCATCCTTCTCCCTTGCCTTCAATGACAGTGACAGAGGTCGAGTCGGCTCCTCTACCACCAAACTAGACAATATCAATGGCATCATCTCTCCCGGTCTGGGTCCATATCCACAATTGAGTCCAGCGTTGGGAGACAGAGATTTGTGTAACGTGAGACTGCCAAGTTCTGGTTTCATCTCCATCTTCAATAAGAGGTCGAGTCCCAACTTCCGTTTTGATCCAAGCCCAGTTATCAAGGCCACCTTGTCAATTTGGAGAACCGGAGTTCCTCCAACCATCTTTCTCCCAACAGCATCAGCCCTTGACTAGACAACCCTCGATTCGAAGCTAATATGGCCAGCCATCCTCATCAATGTCCCAGACACCGGATTAGTTTCCTTGCAATTGCTCTCAAACTCCACGAATTGTCACAGTAAGAGCACTAGATTGGCCCGGATCCTGATGTCGACACTTCAGAAGATCTCTCCTCTCTGAATCGCCATCACCGATACCCGTCCGTTAGTTGGTCAGGGAAACAGAGTGCTTTGCCGCCGCTAGAGAAGGTGTGGGTCAAAACCCTAGAGTGATCCCCAAAAGTCGGAGCATATCAAATCTACATTCCAATAGTATCTCCTTCTGTTACAAATAATCAAGCATGTTTTATTCATGACTGAGTTATAAGTGCCAATTTTGGGAAGTTTTTCTCATTGAGCATGTAACATAAAGAGAAAAGCATTTGTTGAAATCTTTCACGTCGAAAACTCAAGACTAATTGATGCAGATGAGATTCTAGTCAAATTCAACAAGGAATCTTGAAACGAAAAAAAAAACGTCGTCACATTTAGAATAAAACTAGGAAATAACAAAATTTATTACAACTAGAAATCCTAAACTAATATCAAATCCTAAATCTGTCTTTTGCTCGAGAATCCTGATGTATCCAAAACAAATAATTTGTTGTTAATTCCATCATTAAAAACCCTATTTGAATACCAATTTTCAATATTCAAACCATTCTTTTTAATGCAACGACGTTTTTTTGTTTCGAGATTCTTTGTTGAATGTGGCTAGAATCTCGTCCTGCATCAGTCTCCTGCACTTGAAAAGAACTCGCCCTCGTGTTCATGTTGAATGAGAAACTCAATAATAAAGTAGACAATTGAAGTTGTGTATCATAGGCGTGCTCTTCTACGTATTCTGGCGGGACAATCATAAATTCCACGCCAAATATGAGTTTGTTATATATACCTTGGTCTGATTCTTTTGTGCACTCAAAATTGCATTCTTTAATGGCATCTGGTTCCGAATTATTTAGTTGAGGCTACAAGATTTCTTTCACATTGATAACCATATCAACACATGCAATTTCTATCTTCTCTAACTTGTTCTGGGATGATTTCTTGTGGAGTCTTTTCCATTCAAAGTTCAAAGATAATTTTGTGGAGATTCTTCTGTTGAAAATTCATGTATGATAACTTGTGGAGCTTTTTCAATTTGAAAATTTTTATAGCTTTCCTTTAGTCATCATATTACTTACAAAAGGCCAAGCAAACTGTTCAATTTCAGATTTCCACTCTTCCACCTTAGAATGATACTTCTTGATCAAAAAATCTTTAGGTAGAAATCTTCTTCTAACAAGACCTTTCATCTTCTTCCATGTTCGAACAAGCTCTTTACCTTGCGTCTTTCTGACTTTTTACAAATCATCCCACCAATCAGCAGCAATGCTCTTGAGACAGTTAGAAACAATCTTACTCTACTTGTGTTCTGGAACCTCCATGATCTTGAAGATTCTATCCACCTCATCTAGCCAATCTAGAAAGTCCTCTGGAGGCATGTAACCAAAAAAATAAGGAATCTCTATCATGTTTTTGAAAGCATGATTGGCAACCTGATTTTGCCACTTAGATGCTCCTTGATCCCTCTTGCAGTTGGTGTTATTCGTTTGAAATCCTCCTATCTGAGCTTAAAGGGTTTAAATAGTAGTAGTTATCTGAGTGAAAATACAATCTAAATCTATTCTTACAAACTAGTTCATAGGCCATGGATAATCAAGTAGATAAAAAGAGATGATAGAAACCCACTCTGATACCATCTAACGCAGTGGAACACATGGGGGCTAGCAAGCATTAAACCCTAGAAAATATGGTGAGATTACAAACATAAACTTATAGATAAAACTCTGAAATTTACCAAAAAATAAGAGAAAACCCTCCATTGATAAGAATTTGATTGAATAATAATAATAATAATAATAATAATAATAATAATAATGTGCATCTAATACAACATAGAGGATGCATTTATATAGGCTCTAACTCTTGACTAAATCCTATTGAGAATAGAACCAGAAAAATAACAAAACCTAATAGAACTAAAAATCCTAAAATAATAATATCAAATTTTGAATCTGTCTTTTGCTTCAGAAGAGTTAATTTATAGTTAATTCTCTTAACTATAATCCAAAAGAGTAATTTATAGTTAATTACTCTCGTTAAAAAGAGTAATTTATAGTTAATTTATAGTTAATTACCATCCAAAAGAGTAATTTATAGTTAATTCTCTTGTTAAAAAACCTATTTGAATACTAATTTTTAATATTCAAATCATTCTTCTTAATGTGATAACGTTTTTTTTCAAAATTCTTTGTTAAATTTGGCTAGAATCTGCATCACCAATCAAGATAAGCACAACCTCAGATGCTCATAAGAAAGAACTCTAGCTGCTCGTATCATTGACTTGGCACAATTATAGCTGGTGTAGAAAAAAACGAACAAAAAAAATGCTGCAGATGCTTTCACAGTTTCACTCATGGAATTTACATGGCAGCTGCTTTTCACAAGAGCCAGCGACCTACTACAGATTTACATTTCTCACCCTTACACCCCCCACACAAGTACCATATGGAAAAAAGGGATTACAAACTCAAGGAGAAAAAAAATTATAAGAAACCCGGGAAAAAAACAAACAATCAAGCAAACCAATCTAAATTCTCTCCTATAACAAGCCTCGGTTCCTTCACTCCCATTTTAGGAATGAAAGAAATTTCTAATTAACCACTTTGACCTCGATAACCCAAGCTTGATCTGAAATAGACAATTCATGTATAGATGATTGCATGTATCCACATGTCAGTGAGCCAAGTCTACACTCCCAACCCCTACACTAGACTTGTCTTCCATACGCACATTGTATTGTTCATATACTCTTGCCCGGTTCTCTGCCCACCACTGTTCTGCTTGTTTCTCACTAAATCGCTTACGACTGCATTCAATGGCAATAAACGGTGCAATAAGTTTGATGAGGACAACCTCAATTTCTAAATGCAAGTATATACTTAAGTTTTCTAACTGTTCACAGCTGTTGCAACACCTAAGAAACCTCAGGTCACCACTCTTCTTGAATTCTTTATTATTTCCACATTAAAATTTGATAAGAATGTATATTATTCGTAATTCATCTAAAATTGTGTCAGCATATATGGAAGCAAATATTCCGAGTCTGCAAACAGAAAGAATCTCTGAAATTTACAGATTAGGACTAATTTTTACCAACCAAGGTCGTATACAAGATGGGACTAAGACCAACATAATCTGATGCTTGTCCTAAGATCTAATCCTCTTATTTTAAAATGTAGGTTAGTTTCGTTTAGGATTATTTGTATGTATACACACACACACATACATATACACATACAAATAGGCATACAGATACATATACGTACAAACAAAATGTTTGTGCACATCAATTCTTAGTGCACGCATGAATAACGTACCTGAAACGAACTCTCTTGAGAACCTTGACACCTCCTGGTATGGAAGTAAGTGTAATATATACACCAGGCTCATCTTGCTCAACCCATTCAGTCTCATTACAAGATTCACTTTCTTTGGTTCTGTTCGCATTTCTAGTCGCTACGTCTGAATTCCCTTGTTTGTTGTGACCAGAACTGCGGTTGCTGGTGGTACTGGACCCATTAGAAAGCAACTGGCTGTTTGATCCATTGGAGTCTGGTCCTTGGTATGTTGCTTGACCATTCATTTGATCAATAGAAGCACCAGAAGCATCATTGGAAGGATCAGAGCCCAAAGAAGCAAGAGACGGTGATTTGATATTTCGTGCTGCTCCAACAGGCAGCCTTTCAGCCATGTCCTTCAACTAATCACAAAATACAAAACACAAAGAAACAAGAATGATGAGAGCCCATGCACCAGTATTATGTAAGATTGAATTAATTTTGATATGAAACAAAACCTACTGCAATTAGGTACAATTACAACAGCTAAGTAAGCTTCACTTAATTTTGCTAAAATCTTCTGCAATTAAGTACGATTACAACCACTACAAGCAGTCCACAAGAAATATGCTACATTTTAAATTAAGTACTACCACTTGGTGCATGTCGTACATAATTTACTGGGGAGAATGAGATTGAGGCATATCTTATGTGGGAAATATGTTGACACTCATTTGTTATGAGACGAACCAAGTCAGATTGAGGCGCACATTTATTCAACATTCTAGAATCTAGATACAATGTTTTCACATTTTTCAAGAGCTACCAGAACTTGCAGCAAAAGGACACAATGAAAATTAATCCAAATTAATGTTTCTCACAATCCTTAGGCTTAATTTGGTATTGATGTGAGAATAACACAATTTTTAAAAAACTAAGTTTTGAAAAAGGAACCCTCAACCTACTTTTTAAAATCAAGGTTATTTAAACTAAAATTATAGATAAGCAGCTTTTTAGATTTTCCCAAACAGAAAATCTATTCAAAATGGTGATTATGCGTTATTTTATTCTCCAAAACGCAATACCAAACTGGGCCTTAATCTTTACATGATGAAATACAAGCCAGAATCAGGATTAAATTGGTGTGGGAGTTTTGGCAATCCTAGAAAACTAAATTAATCTCACTTCCTCCACTAGATACTATTGGAGCCAAGAGGACAGTGATAAAATTAGCTATTACAAACTAAGAACAGATGTTTGCAATTGGAAACATAAAATGTATTTCTGAAATTGTGTTTTATATTTGTTTTATTAACTTTAAGGTTTGTAACCGAGGAATTTCTCTTTTCTTCAGAAGACTGAGGAATTTCTCTGAATGCACATTCTATCTAAAAAAAGATTTTATTGATAAATCAGGCTTGTCAAGTTTATAGGTCCCAGAAGAAAACCAAATGACGAATATAACCAGGCACATAAATATTCATCTTACTTGTGCAGTCAGTGACTGGATTACTTCCTTTGCGGCTTTGCATTTTGCAGTCTCTGCACCTGCAATTGCTATTGCTTCTTTCAGCTGTTTAGTAGTTCTTTCCAGCTCCACTTCCTGTACTTGAGCTTTTTGAGCAAGACTTTTCACCTAGAGACAAACTTGGTCAGTCACACGCAGAAAAAAATATATTCAAAAAAAACTGAAAACTTTATTACAAAAGTTGATCCTGGAAAGGCAAATCAAACGGTGTAACCCAACAAGACTACCAAAGCCAACATATAAAGTCCAAATGCATGTCAGGGAGAAGCATGTAAGAATCAGCTTAAGATTTATATATATATATATATATATATATATATATAGTTTTTCTTAGGTAAGGATGTCCTTAACTTGAGTTTGGTAAGGATTTCTTGAATTGGCCAATTTTTAGATCAAATTTTCTCATCTTAACCGTTCATAATCTAGATATATATATATGTATAGATCATCTCTGCAAAATTTCAGCTCATTTGATGATCGTTAGGACATTCAAAACTGTGATTTACAGAGAAGAACACGAACGGTTCAGGTTGAACAGATACAGTTCATTCAATGTGTTTGTACATTTTCAAGGCCTTAACGATTACCAAATGAGCTGAAATTTTACAGATGATCTATACATATATATCTAGATTATGAATGGTTAAGATGAGAAAATTTGATCTAAAAGTTGGTCAAATTAAGGAAATCCGCACCAAATTTATGGTAAGGACGTCCTTAGTGTAGGACTGTGTGTGTATATATATATATATATATATATATATCAATTTCATGATGCTGATAGATGCTCAAATTTTCAATAATCAGTTGAAATGCCAAAACAAAAGTAACTTTCTAAAATTCAAAAGGACACTTAATTTCGACAACTAGGTGCAAAACGCAAATTATACTTCATCAAATCAATTGGTGAAGGGAAAAATACAAAATAAACAACTAACTTTACAAGAGACCCCACATCTGTTCTGAAGTTGTTGAAAAATGAAAACAGTAGTGGGTTACCTGTGCTCTTAACTTGATAACCTCCTGGCTAAGGCTTTCATTGGTCCTTTTACCACTATCACCTACATCAATCTTTGGTGACGTAAGTCCTCCCAGAGTTGGAGTTGGCGTTGTAGAACGAGGCGGGCTGGGGCGCCTTGAAATGGGGGATGTTGCTCTAGAAACAATTCTGGATCCAGGAACAGAAGCTGAGAAGAACTTCTTGGATGACCCAAACACGGGATTAAATGATTTAGAAATATTAAGAGCTCCCCACTGCAAACCTCCATTTGGAACAGGCAAGACTCGGCTACTATTAAATTCTAGTTTCTTATTTTTCTTTGAAGAACGTGTTTCCACATTCTTCAGAGATTCCATAGACGAAAATCTAGCAAGTTGCACACGAGATCTGGAATCCAATTTATCGTCTTTATCAATGCTGTCACTTGAACCCTGATTGATACTTCCTCTTCTGCTCACGAAAGACTGGGATGAATAATCAGTTTCAATAGCTTTTCTCAGTTTACTAAAACAATTGTCACATACACGATACAGTTTGTTGGGATTCGGTGCCATAGAAGCCTTGAGCGACTTCTTACTGCTGCAAGAATGGCAGAAAACAAGACCACAATTATAACAATTATGGCGCTTTCTTTTAAAATTGAATGGAAGACGGCAGCCTGAACACATCGATTGATCAACTCCTGAAACCCATTTATGAAGGCAGATAGCTACAGTAAAATTAGTACCACAAGCAATACTTTTGACTTGCTTATCTTTTAGAGCTTCGACTAATGTGGGAGAATTACGATCATCAATGTTCCCATGGCCTAAACGACCATTTGCTCCTTTACCCCATGTATAAACCTCAGTTCTTGAAGTTAAAACTGCAACATGATACGCACCACATGCAATTTCTTCCACTATACTCTTCAAGAGCTTTCCCTCAACCCGGCTGGGCAGCTTTCCATCAGCTTGAGGGTTTCCTAACTGGCCATAAACAGGACTGCCCATGGTATATACATGGCCAGATGTCGTAAGTGCAACTGTCATACTATGTCCACAAGCAACTTGACAAAAGTTGGGATCGACAAGAGCTGCAACACGGGTAGGCACAAGTTTTGCGTCCTTGTCACCATGCCCAAGCCGACCTTTATCGCCATCTCCCCAGGTGAACAACTCCCCTAAAGAACAGTTGCCAACCATGACTTCTACAACAGCAGCAGTATGCCACACCCCACAAGCTGCTCGCACAGTGCGAAGACCTTTAAGAGATTCCACTTCCCTGGGAATTGAAGTACTTTTCCTGTCTCCATGTCCCAGAACACCAAATATGCCGTCACCAAAAGTAAACAACTGCCCGGCAGAGGTTACAACAGCTGTGTGCCAGGGCCCACAAGATATGGATGAGACATGTATACCCTCCAAGGGCCCATTAACTCTTTTGGGAACCCAATGACTCACTGCAATTCCGTGCCCAAGTACACCAAAGTTGTAACTGCCATCACCCCATGTGTACAGATCACCAGAAAGGGTAACAGCACTTGTATGGTACTCACCACAAGCAACAAAATCAATGTTTACATTACTAAGGGTGTCAATAAGCTTCGGATGCAAAACATCAACGTCTACACCATGCCCAAGCCTGCCCCCAGATTCCTCTCCCCAAGAAAAAATCTCTCCTTGCTTGGTTACTAGAGCTGCATGTCGTCCACCACAGGCAATGTTTTGGACGTCGAGTACCACTGCAGATTCTAAAGGTTTAGGCAACAAAGAATCCATTTTGACAGCAGAATTACTTCCAACTCTATGAGAACCACCACCAACAACACCCTCTCCTGTGCCTTCCCCCCAAATGAAAACATCTCCTAAAGCATCACCATCATCATGACCAGAACCTTGGCTTGATGAGCTAACAGCACTGGATAGACTAACTCTAAATGCATCCATTGCCATTGCCTTGTGTATAATTTCCGAGCCTCCTGATGATACAGAATGTACTGAAGCACTGGCTGAATCTGAAGGAAAAAAGCCCTTGGGAGGGACAGCATATAGTATCACATCTGATAGTGCCTTATCCAGACCATTTTTAGGACTTTCAAATGGACTATGAAGACAAAGGTTATCTGCACCATCCTGAATGTGACAAAAGAATATGAATTCTGTTTCAATACACAAGTAATGAAATGAGACAAAGGACTTGTACCTTCTGTAAACTATTGTTACTCCCAAAAGGAGAATTAAGAGGAGAGCTTCTCCGTGTATAAGTTCTAGGACTATTTGCTTCAGATGGAATTCCATCACTCCTTGACTCTGTTCTCCATTTACGAAGATGGCTGCGTGATATTAATGCTTTTAAACCACTAAACCATACCTCAGCTTCATCTTTATCTTTGCAAATCTAGTAAATAAGAACCGTCATTAGAATAGAGTAAACTTGAAGAGACCCATTCTAAAAAAATAATATGACAGGACAGAAACTCATTGTAGGAGGAATGATGTATTAATGAAAACAACAGAGAAATTCCTTACCAAATCCAGTGATCTATCATTATATGTAAGAGAAAATGACTGATACTCTTTCTCAGGCCGTGGATACCTCTGAAAGATTGGCTGGAAGAAATGTAAATGGTTGATCAGGAAATAATAGAACATCAGACATACGAGCAAGTTGTTGCAAATTCAAAAAGACATGAAGCTTTTGAAAAGAATACAAAATGCAAAAACAAATAAAAAGCAAGTATCTATAATATAGATTATGTATTTACAAAGAGACTTACAGTACGCTGCCCAGAAATAATTCTAGAAACATGGCTTAGTTTAAGGTGTTTTTCCTCCTTCCCTGAGAACCATATCAGAACGGACTCATCCTGAGGGTAAGAATTCAATAACAATCAATATCTATTAGCAAAACAAATTTGTTGGAAGCTTAGCTTCATTGAATGAAACTACTGTCGTGAAAATCGCAGAAATGACTACCATCGTCCATGCCTTGTGAATACCATCCATACATATATATATGAATATGCGTGTGTGAGTAGTAAAGTAATCTGATGAAATTGTTGCAGGGGAAATGGGACATACATGTAAGTGTAACTCATGGTGCTTGCACTAACGGGAAAGGATTGCCTTTTATATTATTATGGTTATCTACGTCTCGGGATATCCAGGTTCTTTCATTTTATTGGACTGGAATGCTGCTGAGTTACAATGGTCTAAATAGGTGGATCTGATGTATTTGTTAGGTACAAGTATAACCTCCTAGCCATTTCAAGGCATTACTGTCCATACTCACTATCTCTAATTCTATCCAGTCTTCTCACACACACACGCAAAAAAAGAAGGAATCTTATAATAAACAGATGAACAAAATGTGCTTCCTATGAAAGAAAGAAAAAAAAAGGCAGACACAGACACAATACTGCAATACTATGACCGGATAATGAGTAAACTTACATTAGAAAGGCGGAAGGGGCAGAACTTGGGCTTTCCCCTTCTTCCGTACTTGAGCAAGTACGCCCCTTTTTTTAAAGCAATGACGGCCTGTTGTTAAGATCAGCCAAGAATCCAACATAAGCATTGTCACCATATTTGCAACATGGGTAGAAACGAATGAATATGACAACGAAACCAATGAATAAAATCCAGAATATGTAAATATATAGATTCAAAGAAAAAAGGAACGGAAGTGCATCCATACGTAGAAGCAATAAATTTTAAAATGTAGAGTGGTGTTAAGACCCCGTCACCAATTTTGCAGTGGACTTCACCTTATTTATCTAATTTCCAGAACCCGGTATCTTGAATAAATCTATATTCCACCGAACCCCAAATTATGTATATTCTATTATTCCACAAGTATATATGGATGAGCAGCTAACAATAACAAACCACACGTCAATCTAACACTAGCAGTTAATCAAAGCAAAGAAAGAGTTGTACCTGCTCGATGTCTCTTTCAACCGGGCCGGTCCTGCTAAGATCAGAAGCCATCCGCGACATCATCAAAAAACCCTAACTCGCATTGATTCCCGAAACCGAACAGCGCCGGCACCACACGAATCTATCATTGCGGCCGCTGAGGCGTCAAGAGTGTTGCAGTGAAGACTGTGAACGAGAATTCTCCCGGGATTGCCGAGATGGCGAGTCGACTCAGTCCACCGGGAGAAGAATCCAGGTGAGAGTGAGGATCTGTTTATGCGTCGCAGAAGAGAGAGTGTGGTAGAATTTTTTTCTTTTTTCCTTTTTCTTTCTTGGAAGATTTTATGGAAGCTCCAAAAATGCAAAATAGAAGACAACACTTTCCTATTTTCTATTTCATAGCAAGGGAAAGAAACTATGAGTGGAACAGAATTGGTGATCTACCAAATATCATCTTTTAAAAAGCTTCAGTAGCATAAATAAGGGAAGAAAAGAAAGGGTTCAGAGCCGATTGACGATTCAATTCCCCGTATATTTTTTTTATCAAAAAAATCTTTATCCAATAAAACTGTAATTACAAAACAATCATAGTATCCAGCAAAGAATTACAACTATTAACAAATAACTCTAGCTTCAAACTATTTATCCTCATCCTAAAAATAAGAGACGAACATGTCAATAGATTCAATGAGCGTCGAAATAGGCAACTGATTAAGTTAACTTAACCAATATACGTAGTAATTACTAGTACATGTACGCTGTCTCAGGATCTCCATACCTAGGAACTCCTCCCTACAATCTCAACACAAGCTAATAATATGCTCGACCAATGGCCAGCAAAAACCAGCTACCCAAAATCAATACTCTATTGAAATCTATGACATACTTCCAACAAACTCGAAAGAGCAAGGACTTATTTGAGATCTGATAACCAAATCCAAAAACTAAACTAATTTGCAAAATAACATAAAAAAGACAAACTATGACCCAAGAGCCCAAAACCAAAGGTCCATTCCAACCTCCATTTTACATGGGGAGATGCTTGCACCGTCGTCCATTGCTGTCGAACCACACCAGCACCGCCCTAATGCCTCCTAGCACCACTAGTCAGCTACTTTTCATCGCCTTGAAGCATCCAATTGCCCAGACGACTGTTGAGTTCCAGATCTAAGGAAAAGAAGAACCACTCCAGCCTCAATGTGATACGATCTGATTCCCAACCAAAGCCTCGATCCACGTCACAGCAATAACTCGCATCGCTGCCGATAGCAAGGTGATAGCGGCTTTGTCTCCTTTGTTGTCCTTGGCTCTCCTCTAAATGAAACAGATCTAGATGTCTCTCCCATTTTGAACCAACCCCCATCTGTAAAATGAACCTCTGTCTTGAGCTGCCTTTACTGACTTGGCCTTCCCTCCTCTCCCGGACCAGAACTCAGCGGCGGAAAGCCGGCGGTGCTCGACTAGGAGAAAACACACAACAAACTCTTCTATTTTCTCTCCCCGTGCGACTGTCAGCGGGGCTTCTTTTCTTCCCCGTATATTTTTATTATTAATACACATCATCTACCATGATAGTCGATCAAAATAAATTCAATTTGTATTTTTGTAAATAATTTTGATAGATAAAAAAATAGATGGGATGTGTTAATAACATCATCCTAACTGTATTTTTTAAAATAAAAAAAATTAAAAAAGACTATTGCACCTATTCTCAAGCCTTCATTAATGAAATTGTTGAATACAAGGGAGGACATATAGCTTGAACCCCTAATTACAATAAGTACCTAGAAGTCTCGAAATAATATCAAGAATTTCTACAAATTGCATGTATTCTAACAAGCATCAACTAGCAAAAACTATTGTTCTAATGATAACTCTATTTGTTTTGTCAAATAGGTGACATGATGCAAAGATCGCTAGATATGTAACACGATTACACTTCTTACAATGCATGTTGTCGTCGAAAAATAAATCTAACAACACTCAGTTTCATCCCTCTACTAAGAGGCAGGGCAATAAAGTTGATGTAGGGTTTTCTCTCCTAGAGCAAAAGTCTGAGAACAAGAATCTGGTTCTCATCCTTGTCCGGTGGCGCGCTCTCTCACAGTCGTCGAAAAGGTCTTGTTGGCCTCATGGAGGTCATGAATAAGTTGAATTCTCTTTATCAAAGTCTTTGATCGCATCAGAGAGTCTACGACTCTAGTTTGCAGTGAGAGGACAAGTGAAGTTGCAACAACGATTAGGAATTGGTTGGCTGTCAGGACCCACCCCAAGTTAAACCCCTTTAACTCGAAGTAAATCCTGCGGGGACCACCTCCCAAAGAAGATTCTGCCGAAAAATCGACATAGTCTCCCTTGAAAAGTGGACAACCCTTAACCTGCAATAACCCACAGTACACTTCTAATACCAATGTCCAACCGAAACTCCTGGAGCCATCCTGCTCCCCAATAACCAACAACTCCACATGATACACATCTAATAAAATCCCACAATTAAATCTACATCCTAAATGTAAATGATACATAACATTCCAAGTCCCTAAGAGTTCTCCAACAAATAAACTACCCGATGTGTATCAGAGCGTCTAGGATAAAAGCAGAAACATAGATATATTACAAGTAGGTCAACCCGGAACCTACTGTTAATGTGGAAAGCGGCGGTAACTATGCTTGGTTTCCAAGTGGTCTAGATAGGTCGAGCTCTGCAATCTGGGCATTTAAAAACGAAAGGCCCAGGGGAGAAACATTGAAAACCGTTAGAGTGAGTGGACGAAAAATAACATACAAAACTCTATTATCTTTAATGCTCTCCCTCTAGTTTCTTTAAGAAAAACCGCATGCAAATAAACCATCAATGATGCCCTGGCTCAAACATAAATAAATTTAAATGTGGGGTGTTAACTTCATCCACGAGAAATCCGACCTGCTCTATCCGGGAGGGTCCATTGACCAGCTACTACCGAAGAGGGTCCCGACCTGCTACTATCCGGGAGGGTCCAATGACCAGCTTCTACCGGAGAGGGTCCCGACCTGCTACTATTCGGGAGGGTCCATTGACCAGCTACTACCGAAGAGGGTCCCGACCTGCTACTAATCGGGAGGGTCTATTGACCAGCTACTACCGAAGAGGGTCATGCTAGCATACAATCCTTTTTCTTTTCCCTTTTTAACATTCCTTTAAAACCAGTAAAACATGTAAAACCTCGTGGGAAAATAATAATAATCGAAACCCCTTAAAATCCGTGAGCCAAGTTTCCCCTTTTAAAAATCACGGGAAGGGTTTGAACCTCTTTCCCGGCTTGTTTGCCTTTGAAATCCGTAAATCTCATTTTCCCAAATCACCGTAAACGTATAAATGGAGGAAATCATATATGCAGGAGAAACCAATTAAAGAATATAGCATGCAATTTAATTTAAAACAAATGTCCACTCACAGATGCCGCTAGGTCTGCCGGCTACTAGATGGCTGCTCAGCTAGAGCTCCCCCACGTCCTGTACAAAACATATAAACAGGTCTTAAACCCATAATCATCGTGAGGGCAGTAATAACACGCTCTACCCATAGCGTTCAACCTTAACCATCTATCAAAAGTGTGGGTGTCGGCCTCTAACCCTCCACATAGCGTACAAACTCTTAAACACGCTCTCACGCCTAGCCGGTTCTCCCTAAACGACCGATTAACCTTTAATTACACAAATAATAATCCCAAACCTTCCAAACGTACTCAACACCTCAAATAAATTCCCAAAAATTAGCAACTGCCCCTAATGGACTTCCCTTAATTTTTACAATTTAAATGGGCAAGAAAACTGCCCAAAAGTTGCGGCTCCGCCGCCGGCAGGAAAATCCGGCCAAAATTCCGGCGACCTCGGATCGCCACCAAATTTTACCAGCAGCTTCGTCTCAACATTTGGGACAACTTTCTAGTTCAACTCGAAGGCCAACTCGGCCCCTAACTAGGTCAATCGACAAGAAATACACAACCCGAATCCAAAAGTCAACCCAAACTTCAAATCCAAAATTCTTCCTACACACTTCAAATCTAGCTACCAAATTCTAGGGGCTTAATGTACACCTCAAACCCATCAAAACTATATAAAGAACTCACCGGGAGGTGGCCGGAGGAGGGAGAAATCCGGCGTCAATGAACAGTGCACAGGTCCCCCCTTCTCGCCGTGATTTCTCTCAAACGGCGGCGACTCAGCTCCGATGGCCACCACCAACTTGAAGGTGGCGCTGCAGGCTTCAATTTGGTACCTAGCACGCGCCCTAACTCCGCCGGACGGAGGAGAAATCCGGTGATGAAATCCGGCGAAAAAAATCGGGATTTTCGGAGGTTTTCGATGGTGAACAGTAACTTTTCCAATTTTCACTTTTTCACCGATTTACCCCAGTAACTCACTATATATAGGCTTTTCACCCAAATAGTAACTTTTGTTTTTTGACCATAACTTCTTCATACGATCTCCGATTTAAGCGTGCTACGTGTCCACGGACTCGTAACGACGCCCTCTACAACTTTCATGAAGAAAGTTTCTCCAAATTCCTGACCAAACAAAAAGTCAACTTTTTGACCTTTCTCGGTAAAACGGTTACTACGATACGGTTAAAGACCAAAGTAACTTAGGTAGTAACCGACCGTAAATGGATTCTAGAACCGGGATGTGACATTGGCTCATTGTTGGCATGGCTGACAGACGAGCTTGGTGATGTGATTCGAAAGGCTATCGGGTGGTGGAGTGTCGGCGGCGGTGCGGCTATGCTCTGATCCATATGTTCTGATCTGGGTCAAATCTCTTAGATATGTTCTTGGGGTGAAGCATTTGGTGGACATCGGAGACGTCGATCCATGGTGCGACTAGTGTGGAGGAGATGCCGCTCGGGTAGTGTGGAGGAGAAAATTTTGGATTTGCCGGTTCTCCATCTAGTTCATCACCCTCTGCGTAGGTGGTGCTAGATGATTTAAAATACATTAGCTTGCTAATACATTTTGGATAATTGGTTACATTTGAACTTAATCTTAGAGATTATAACATAAAAGTTGCTTAGGGTTACAATTGATGATCGAATTATTCTGATAATCCAAGGAAAACAAACAAACAGGAATCATAAAACATCTGGAAATAAAGCAACATTAATCCTCAATTCTAATGACCAAATTCAATAGTCGATATAGTAAAAGTGTATCTTTCTTCTCTCTGAACCCTAAAACTAGAATACCTCAACCTTCACCCAAATCACCCTTGTCGGGTTGTGGTCTTTGATGGGTTTCAAGTCGGTTGGACTATCATCGGAGCAAAGAAAACTTTTGATCTAAGGGGTTCTTTGGCCTAAAAGCTCATTACAGATTTTAACCAGCGTGGTTTTTTTTCGATTGTGTTTCGAGACATGAACACACATGGTTATTGTGCTCGGGCGTCTGGGTTGGGATGATGCACATCGAACTTTCCATCCATTCTTGTTCAGGTGGCGGTGATGGTGGGCAGTGGTGCATCAATTTCAAATCGGTGACGATATTGTGGTCTAGGGTGCGGTGGTATTGGATGTTCCCTTCATGGTGGTGTCTGGTCAACAGTGAGACATAACGGCGGAGTGTCATCGAGGCATGGTGGCGGTTGCACGGTGCGTGGTCATGATGGCTGGTGCATTCACCTTGTTTTCAACAATGATGGAGGCTAAGCTAGGTTAACTGTTATTTGGCCTAGGGTTAATTCCCTTTGGACCTAAGGGTTATTTACTCTTTGAGCTAGGGTTAGTTATAGTTGTATCCCAATTCTATGTTCTATGTCTAAATTTTGTATTTTTCTATTAGTCTTTTTCTATTTACTAGGTAGGATCTAAGCCTATAATGTCACAACCCGAACCTAATAGTTACTTATTTACGGGTTGTATGTGTTACCGTAGACTTTTGACAGCGTTGATTAGTATTATAAGTTATTGCTCAAGTTTATTTTCGAGTTTTTTTTTTCAAAAATGGTAAATAGTGGATTTAATATTCCAAAGTTGTACATTACGAACTCGCCGGTATGTCCAAATTATTTTCCAGAGCAACGAGCTATTTTCTGTGAATTATTGAAGATTACAGTAATTCTCAATTACTGTTTCTGGTAACTTTTAGTCACATTTAGGGTAACTTACATTTACTATTGGTAAATAAAATTTATCCTTTAAATATAGGTCGTCAGATCAAGTAAGGGTTTGATCTGGACCGTCGATCCGTGTATAAAAGAAAGAAGAGAGTGTTAACCGGGGTCAGACACTCTCCCCCGATTCTCTCTTTCTTAGCTTTACTCTGATTGCCTTCACGACAGAGCGTTGTCGTCAGGCCGCCTCTCAGCGTACTAGAGGTGGCCACGGCTTCATCTCGTCTTCCCCAACCTCTCTATGGTCATTGTTTTCGTCAAGGAGTGTTGTTGACAGAGGATCGAACGAGAATAGTTTTTAGGGTTAGATCGTGGTTTTTCCGATTCAGGCCATGACAGCGGTGTGGCCGGTGTTCGCAGCTTTGCCTCAGCTCGACGAGCCTCTCTGTGCCCTAAATTTTCTAAGAGGAGCACCGGTGAGGGAGAATCGAAGAGATTGAGGTGTTGCATTTTTCTGGCGATGGTTCATGAAGGTTCTCTAGACGGGAACCGAGAGGTAGTCCCTCCCTCCTCTCCATGGTTTTCACTCCATTTGATTGTAGTTGTTGTTGTTGATCGGATAAGGTAGAGAAGTGGCCGGAAAAGGAGCCAAAACCGGTTGGTAAGGCGACTAGGGTAGTTCTAGGTGAAAGGGGGAAAATCTCCAGGTTTTTAATGCGGTAAATCTGGTATTTTACCATTTACTGCAGATGTGAAATGTCAAAACTGCTTCTGACAGTTCGGGTTAATTACAGGGACTGAGATTGAAATCCCAAAAATACCCCTAGCAGCTTAGCATAATTACCAAACTACCTTAAGGCCGGCACCTGAACTCGTATGACACAGTCAAAGTGGTACTCATATTTTAAAAACTACCAATGTGAAATCTAAACTTTGATTTCGCTACCAACGAAGGGTCCGAGACCAATTTCTGTTACGACTCCATCTGTTTCATGACATGGCTAGCATGGGTCCATCTAAAAAAGGGCAAAAACGTTATTTTACAGAATTGAAACCCGACCTCTCCTCCTCCTTCTCCTCCTCCATCAGCTGATGATATTCTAGAACCCACAGTAGGAATGACGCAAGAGAGCTTGTTTCTGGTGAGATCGAGGACAGGGAGGAGAAGAGAGAAAGGAAGAGGAGAAGAGAGAAAGGAAGAAGAAAGGAAGAGCTTGTTTCCGCTCCATATATAGCCTGCTGAGCTTACTTTTGCCACCAACAAGCTGCTTCTCCTCCTCAGTGAGTGCATGGTGAAAATGGCAGTGATGGCCATATGAACAGACATCACCAGCTAGCACCATTATGCAAACTTCGGTCATGTAGCTTGGGTGGCGAATCATTGGGCGCAGCTCCTTAACGCCGTGAGCATTTTGGTAGTGGTCTTTGTAGGGGCAGTCACCAGTCTCCTGCCATTTTTTGCAGAGTTCAGTCTTGATGAACATTCACTGGTTGAACACCTCCAGTTCAAATGGCACCTCCTCTTTCTTCACTCATTGAACATACATTTTTTGCTGCACCACAAACACTCATCAAAAGGAGCTTCAATGTTTCAGAAAGAAGCATCACACATCTCCATTTGGCATTTTTACAAACCATGTCATGTGTGCATTACTAATGTGCAAAGCCTTAAATATGTCAATTAAAATAAATGCTTTCAAAAATCAACACTTCGTTAGAAGATGTATAATCAATATCCCAATTCAAAAAGAAATTACAAGTAGTATCATCACCAAACTCATCCTGGCATTTTCATAAACGGGTTATGTGCATTGCTTATATACAGAGTCCAAATGTACTCTAGCAAACTAAAGGTTCCACCATTACAATGAATCAAAGCTCATGAAATTGCAACCTAATTTGTGCCCATTCATTGCATATTGAATTTCATGATGATGTTGTTGTTGGTGTTGCTGCTGATGATGGTGGTGGTTTTGTATTTGATGATGATGCTCTTGTTTTTGTTGTTGTGGGTCGAGTTGATTTGCTTGAAGATTGGAAGCTATAAAACTAGCAAGCTTTGTTTCCAATCAATGTTGCTCTCCTGCTCTTTCTTCTGCTTCCTCTAAAGCTCTCGAAAACCCCATTGCAGACATTATGGGATTGAATTTAGCTTAGCTGATCTATGATTCTGTGACCAAAAGCGACTAGGAATTGTTGATGGAAACTATAACAATCCAAAACTAGGTAGATTGATTTCACATTCAATTTGAGAATCCAAATATGTTCAACAACATCACCTTCTCCAAATTCTTCACCCTCTGCAAACCCACAAACATCAAATTCCACAACTACTGCCACCAATGACTCTTCCCCTCCTCCACAATCTTCCTCTTCTTCTACTCCTCCAACCGTCGCAGCTGCTCCCCCTCCAGCCTCACCGTCACCACCAGTACCATCAACACCACCTCCTAGTGTAGCAGCATCTCCACCACCAGCTTCACCAGCTGCCCACCTCCAAAGTCCCCCCTTCCCTTCCTCCTGCTTCACCTCCAGCTAAATCACCTCCACCTCCAACACCAACTACTACCCCTCCCCCTACAGCACCACCATTATCCAATGTGTCCCCACCACCACCAGCAGGAGGCTCTCCTCCTCCAAAAGCCTCCCCAACACCCCCATCAAACACCTCACCACCACCTAAATCATCTCCTCCCCCTACTGATGCATCACCGCCTTCAGCCGATTCTCCACCACCACCAAAAGCGCCAGAAAAGTCTCCTCCCTCCCCCATTGTTACACCACCTCCATCTGTTCCAGAAAAAGGAGAGACCATCGTTCAAGGCCTTTGGTGATGTTGAGCCCTAAAGATGGGCGGGTCTCGGAGACCATGAGGTCATAGCCGTAAGAGAGATAGAGGAGAGAGAAGAGGAGAGAAAGGGAGGAGAGAGAGCTGAATGACTAGATGTAGGCAAAGGTGAAGGGTTGTGATGAAAATTGGAAAGTTAGTTTTGTCATTATACATTTTTTTTGTGGGATCTATGTTGGCCACGTCATGAAACAGACGGAGTCGTGACGGAATTGGTCTCGGACCCTTCTTTGGTAGCGAAATCAATGTTTAGGTATCACATTGGTAATTTTTAAAATATGGGTACCACTTTGACCGTGCCACACGAGTTCAGGTATCAGTGTTGTAAAAAACTCTTTGTTTATTTATGTGGTTGTCATTATGTTGTAATTATCTGTTTATTATTCTTTGGATGTTGTATATATATGTGGTTGAATGTTTGAGATAGTCCGGATAGATAGCAGGTTTATGAATACCTCAGTGGAGAGGTTAAACTCTGGTTTAGCGATAGGCGTATGCTATCGATAATAGTTATTCGACCGATAAATAGAAAAGTGGGTTTCGTCCAATTAGGATGTTAATTGATATAAGAGTTATGTGTGGCTTGATCCCAGAATACAGGGTACGTAGGCAGCCTGACCAGGATTCATGTGCAGTCACAAATAACATCTAGACCCTAGGTTCTCTGAAATAGTTCGTATTAAAATCCAACTCGGTAATCGGGGTAACCTCAGGTATAGTGAGGTTTATTTCGGTGTCTTTTGGATTAGATGAAAATGGGTTGGGTAAAGGGCTATCCCTTCTCAAGGGGGATTACGAGAAAATCTCTCTAGGGATGAGTCTCGCACATTCTATCTCGGGTTTAGGGTGGTAAACTCAGGCGGGGGCGTGACAAATGGTTTCAGAGCTTAGGTTCAAACCCTCGGACCAAAGGATTGTGGGAGATCAAATAATTTTTCGAATTGTGATTATTGGATTATATTTATAAATATGGTTAGTGATAAGAATTGTTATATTATTCGGGTCGCTAGATTTCGCCGGTTTAGAGCTATATTATTCTCACAGGGACTAAGCGTACATACCCTAGCTATATATTATTCGGGTCACTAGATTTCGCCGGTTTAGAGCTATATTATTCTCACCGTGACCGAGCGTACGGACCTTAGCTATATATTATTCCGGTCGCCAGATTCCACCGGTTTTAGATGCTTGAAAAAGTTTTAAATCCAAATGTTTGGGGTAAAAGTCATGGTTGATTTTGACTTGGATTTTGATTTAATTCACCATGATATTTTCAAGTATAATTATATATATATATATATATATATATATATATATATATATATATTTATTGTTAGCTAGCATGGACCCTCTCCGAATAGAGATGGTCAAGCGACCCTCTTCGGATGTAGCAGGAGGTCAAGACCCTCTTCGGTGGTAGCTGGTCAGGAGAACCCTCTCGAATTGAGCAGGTCAAGACCATATTCGGTGGTAGCTGATCAAAAGAACCCTCCTGAATTGAGCAGATCAGGACCCTCTTTGGTGGTAGCAGGTCAGAAGGACCCTCCCGGATAGAGTAGGTCAGGACCCTTCCGGATGAGCAGGTCAGGGGAACCCTCTCCGTAGAGAGCAGTCAGGTGATCCTCTCCTGTGAGAGCAGGTTAGGGCAAACCCTCTCAAGATTGAGCTGATCTGGATTTGTAGATCTTCCGGAATTGAGTACGACTTATAGAATCTTTTTCGGAATTACGCGGGTCGGGATATAAAGATTTATTGGTAGCCTACAAGGCTTATCGTTATGGTGACGATTCTCCTTATATCTAATTGCTAGCATTGACAGAAATTATAATATGTTTTGCTAGAGCCAATGTATTTGGCATTATTTTGCATATATTTTTGGTTAGGGCCGATGAGATTAGCGGGTTTTCGTATTTTAATCATTGCATATGGGATGTTGTGATATTTGCGTGTTTGATAGAGCCAAAGGAATAGAGCTGGTCGGGATAATTGGTAGCATTGGGGGTGCTCCAAGCCTAGCATAGGTAAGCCTATGGTTATAGCGATGCCTTGAGGAGATTTACTGTTATATGCGTTATGTGCAGTATACGAAATTTATGAGCCTACGTTTAGTAAGTGAGATAATGCGACACCTGTGTTAAATATCTGTGGGTGGTGTGGTTGTGGTATGATGAGTGTCGAGCTCCAGGGGTGGGATGGATTGGTCGAAGTTGTAGATCTCTGATGTGAAGTTTATGTGTTGAGAGATACGCTTATGAGTTTCTTAACAGGTCAAGACTGCCCATTTTTAGAGGAAAATCTGTCAAAATTTTGGTATAATTTCCTTTTAAGGCGGTCCCTGCATGGCTCTATTGGTGTTAGCACGAACACTAAAATAGGCTCCGTCAGTTTAGTTTGTATGGTATCTTTGGTGGGAATTAACGGGATAACATTACGATATGGTGATGCTTTTATAAGTAGCAATAAGGAAGTATGTGACATCTAAAGGTGGTAAAGAGCCAGACTTGTCCGGTGAGATGGGTTCTCTGATAATTTCTTTTTATATGGGAAGTCATTAGTTATGGCCCTTGAAATTTAGAAATGTTGATTTTTCAAACTCTTAGGTTGTGGCATTGGTTTTGTGCCCCCATAATTCTATCAGTCCATATGATGTGATTGTATGGGTTGGACGGATGTAATGGTCCGCAGAGAGAGGAAAATGATTCCCTCTTATAACAGTTATATATATGTGTGCGCCAAGCTATGAGCGTAGAATGCTAGTTATACCAATATGATAGTCTGGTTAGTATTGTGATCATTGAAGAGTTCGTTTAAAATTTCAGGGACAAAACTTTATAAGGTAGGGAGTTTGTCACGAATCGAACCTAATAGTTACGTATTTACGGGTTGTAAGCGTTTTCGTAGACTTTTGACAGCGTTTATCAGTATTATAAGTTATTACTCGAGTTTATTTTCAAGTTTTTCCATAAATGATAAATAGTGGATATAATATTCCAAAGTCGTAGTACACGACATTACGAACTCGTCGGTATGTTCGGATTATTTTTCGGAGCAACGAGCTATTTTCTTTGAATTATTGAAGATTACAATAATTTTTAATTACTATTTCTGGTAACTTTTAGTTACATTTCGAGTAACTTACATTTACTATTGGTAAATAATATTTATCCTTTAAATATGGGCCGTCAAATCAAGTAGGGGTTTGATTTGGGTCGTCGATCCGTGTATAAAAGAAAAAAAAGAGTGTTGACCGGGGTCAGACACTCTCCCCCGATTCTCTCTTTTTTTCTCTGCTCCGATCGCCTTTACGGCGGAGCGTCGCCGTCAGTCCTCCTCTCAGCGTACTAGAGGTGGCCACGACTTCGTCTCCTCTTCCCTAACCTCTTTATGGTCATTGTTTTCGTCAAGGAGTGTTGTTGACAGAGGATCGAAGGAGAATAGATTTTAGGGTTCGATCGGGGTTTTTCCGATTCAAGCCATGACAGTGGGTGTGGCCGGTGTTCGCAGCTTTGCCTCAGGTCGGTGAGCCTCTCTATGTTCCTAATTTTTCAAGAGGAGCAGCGGTGAAGGAGAATCGAAGTGATGGAGGTGCTGCGTTTTTCTAGCGATGGTTCATGAAGGTTCCCTAGACGGGAACCGAGAGGTAGTCCCTCCCTCCTTTCCATGTTTTTCCCTCCATTAGATTATTGTTGTGTAGTTGTTGTTGTTGATCCGATAAGGTAGAGATGTGGACGGAAAAAGGGCCGAAACCGGTTGGTAGGCTGGCTGGGGTAGTTCTAGGTGAAAGGGGGTAAATCCTCAAGTTTTTACCGTGGTAGATCTGATATTTTACCATTTATCGCGGGTGTGAAATGTCAAAACTGTCCCTGGCAGTTCGGGTTAATTACAAGGATGCTACTGAGCATAATTACCAAACTGCCAGTGAGGCCGAATAGTTCGTATTGAAATCCACTCGGTAATCGGGGTAACCTCAGGTATAGTGAGGTTTATTTCGATGTCATTTGGATTAGATGAAAATGGATTGGATAAAGGGTTATCCCTTCTTAAGGGGGATTACGAGAAAATCTTTCTTAGGATGAGTCCCACAAATTCTATCCCGGATTTAGGGAGGTAAACTCAGGCGGGGCGTGACATATAACCTATTTCCTATTAGATTGTAGGCTCACTTTGATCATAAGTGAGCTTAAATTTGTAACGAGGCCTGCCCGTGCGTGACTTCAATGATCTTATTTGTGCTTTGGTCACGAGGCAAATCATTTTGTATCCTCTATTTGTTGCTAAGAATGACAAAATTGTATTTTAATTCAAAAATTCAATAGTCGGTAGTCTCTGTTGGAGATCAGAGATCTCGACAAATAAACTAGTACTTAATAGATGGTAGATCATCCCAATTATAGTGAGATATTTAGTAATTAAATCTCAACAACTTAATAGTCAGTTATGTTGAGATAGTCTCTATACATGGATAATCCACATGTCAGAGTTGTTTAATGACGGAGTGAAAATATCATGAATTCGAAATTAACAGGAGACAAAATAGGTATGTGACTTGCAATTAATACAAAAGTAGAATAGAAAAGAAACTAAGACACAGTTTGGTATTTAGTTTTTGGAATTCAAATCACTATTTTAAATAGGATTTCTGTTTTGTAAAATCTTAAAACGTGCTTATGCAAAATATTTTAGTTCAAATAATCACAATTTTAAAAAGCATGTTGAATATTACTTATTTTAAAACTGAGTTTTTTAAAGATTGAGTTTTTAAACCATAATACCAAACTAAACCTAATTACGATTGATTTTGTTTACATATAAAATCAGAATTTAAAACTAGTTTAATTATTAAAATACCCATATAAAAGGAAGCTACACATTTCAATTCAACAATATCCTTTTGCTCTATTTTTCTGAAACATGCGATCAACTCTATTGAAACTTCAGCTGAACTACATAATGAATTGCCCTAATGGGGTTGTTAGAGAAAGTCATTACAAACACAACTCAATTTTTTAAAATCTATAAAGCACATCCAAAACTTAGTCCATATTATACATGGGAAAATTTAGGCACATATAACATTACTAGCCTAAAATAAAGAGGTCGCAACCATCATAACAAAAAATACACCAAAAGGAGTCCGAAGTGTAATGCTATTTTTTTGTTCACTTTCCAAATTAAGATTTCAAGGGATCTGGTTCATGATGCCCTTGTCAATTCCACGCTTGCTTGTTGATTGATACCAACATGACCATGAGAATTGGGAACTTTTACCAGTCTCATTATTAGTCCCTTTCTCAACCGGTCCTCACTTCACCTTTATAGAAAGAGATGGTCTCATGCATTGCATTAGTGGGATGTTGTGGTTAGCATTTACCAATCCATGATGCAACATTCCATATATATAAAAGTCCCTATCCCAATCCTTCATCCACCCCTAGCTAATTTAGTAGTTCGTTCTACCAGAGTAGCAGCACACAAACTCGTTATGTTTTTTTTCAAGCTTTTGCGAGTTCAAATATAAATATGGTTGTCCTCTACATCAAGGCAATGAATCATGGTCACTCATGAAACGTTTACTTGGAAGGAATAGAACAAGGAGACGGAATGGATTCGTTATCGGATACTTTTTAATGAGTTTGTTTACTTATTATATGGAATCAGAATATAAATGAAATTAATTACGACTGATGTTATTTACTTATCATATAAGAGCATCTCTAACAGTTCTTGTATAATTTTTTTATTATAGAAGAGGAAATCACAAAATCTCTATAAAGAAAATGGTTCACTCCAACAGTTTTTCTATTTTACTCTACTAAATTAAATGTTTTTCTGTATAATTTAATGATCATATAAAATTATTATATATTTATTTAAATAAAAATCACATGTTACGTGCTTAATATTCTCAATCTTCTACTAGAGAGATATAATGTCATTTTTATTCTATTTTTAGAAGAGAGTGGACATATAGTGGATTTTAAAAAGTAAACAATAAATTTGTTATTGGATTCGTTATCAGATACTTTTTAATGAGTTTGTTTCCTTATTATATGGATTCAAAATATAAATAAAACTAATTACGACTGATGTTATTTACTTGTCATATAAGATCGTCTTTTGGGTTTAAATATTTAATCATTGATTTTTTGAATAGAGTTGTTAACGAAACAATTATTATTAGGAATCATTCTTCATTTTTCATGTCCTCAGCTTAACTCAAGTTTTGACTATGCTAAAAGCAGAAATACAGAGCATAAACAGGAAGTGGCCTATCCTACAAACGACTTTTGGATCGAAGAGATTGACATGTTAATGTCTTCAAAGAACCTAAACAAGTGGAACATAATTTGCATGTCGATCCTCTTGTTTCTTTGTTCCTTTTTTTGTTGGATGTGGCAGTTAACTGAAGCATGATATATATATATTAAGGTCAAGAAAAGAGAAAGAAAGAAAGATACTGAAGGAAGACATCCCACGTTCCTTGAAAATATTGTTTAGCTTTGGCCTATATATATATATATTAAGGTCAAGAAAAGAGAAAGAAAGATACTGAAGGAAGACATCCCACGTTCCTTGAAAATATTGTTTAGCTTTGGCCCTACGCAAACAACATTCCAAGTTTGCTACGACATACAAAGTGAGCATAGAATATAGACATGCATGATTGGATGAAGAAGAAGACTCCAATTGGTTGGATCATCTAGTGTTTCTGTTGTTTCACAAGGGCATGAGATCATCGAGTAAATTCAGATCAACGTCCAGCTTCACTGTCAAGACATTGTAAATTAGTCATTTTTGCCTGGTTCATCAAGTTTGTTGGACCAAGGACATTCAGGTTACTGTGTATCTCTTTTATATTGACAATAAAGCCTCTTGCTATAGGCAAAACACACAAGATTAGACAGCCTCAAGTTCCTGATCACTCTTTCAAGCACATTCGCAAACTCTTTCACAGGACATATCCCATACTTTGCCTTTGAGAGCCTATGGCATGACTCTTCAGGTTCAGCCGTTTATGTAGGCTGTAGCCTGTTCTGTTTTCTTTTGTAAACCAATAACGAAGAAAAAAAATATTCTTGTTCCAGTTGCAAAAATAATTTAATTCCCGTACATTTAACAACCAAAAACCAATAACACACTGTTGAAACTTGGATCAGCTTTAATTTTAATACCCAACCCCCAGCAGATCCAGACAGATCAGCTTTACAATTGAACTGTCATCTGTTTTATCTTCTCTTGAATGAAATAAAATTGAAGCAGAAATAAATATATTGCTACACATATGAACAGTTGATCAACCAGATGGGCAAAACAAACCAGTGGTCATCGAATATTGCCACATAGCATTTACGATGTACTCAAATTAACTGTACATCTCTATAGACTCGTGAAGCCCTTCATGCCAGTCATCCTTCACTTGTTGGATTCTTCAATCAACGGAAGAGTTTGTTTCTGCAGTTTCATCCTCACTGAAGCTAGATGGCATCTCCATGGCCGTTCTAAATAAGCATAAGAAGAAATTAGAGAAAACCCCAAAAAATGGAGGCTCTTTTAAGATAAACTCATTCACATATTTCATTTTAATTTACACCAAATTCAAATCATTTAATGTCCTAAGGATTTTATTTTTAAAACTGAATGTTGTCACCATTTTTCTCTTGACGGTTTTGTCCTTCCGATTTTAATTTTGTTTTTAGTAGATTTTTAAGTCAACCATGCATTTTGTTTTCTACATTTTAATTTTTGATTATGGTGCAGGTATCAACCATGCATTTTGTTTTCTACCTTTAAGTCAGGTTACAAATAGAAGAATTGAGTTTTGGGTTTAGGGTTTTAGGTTAGGGGTAAGGGTATAGGGTTTAGGGTTTATGGAGGAATTGGGTATAGGGTTTTAGGTTTTACGGTTTAGGGTTCATATATTCATGAGATACCATTTCATTAACTATTAGAGATAATGACAACATCTGAAATTCTAGAAAAAAATAGGTTTTATTGTTTATCCTAAATAATAGGTTTATTTTGTTTAAACAAACTTAATTAATAAGTTTGGGTGTATTTTAAAACAATCTTAAAGGTGTGTAATTTAAAATGGGTTTACCAAATTGGGTGTAACATCAAATACCCCTAAGCATAATGCCATCAGAAAACGAATAGCCAAATGAATCAATGTATATTATAAAAGATGCAAGTGTAGTCTTTCATGTTGACAGTGCACACCATAAATTGATGCTCTGCTCAATTTAATCCTAAAAAGGAATTACAGTCAAGACAATACAAATTATTTTAAGCTGGGATGGTACTTAGGACATTGGACATGATTCCTCTCATGCATACTAAGTTCGTGTAATTGTCCAAAAAGAAAATCTGAGCAATTCTAAATGCTTTCAGAAAATGATTAATGAATTTCTAATAAGCGAAAAATCCTTTTACAAAAAACCAAAGGGGCATAAAATCAATTCATCAAAGTCAAAGCCTTGCACAGAGTTGTTTGATGTTACATGGAATTTATTAATAATATTAGTGCGTCTATCTATGACATACTTTTATAACTTTGATACTTCCAAGCTCAAATCAGTAGCTTATATATGTTGTGGTGAAATACGGCCCCTTAACAGACTTAGACTGAACATATCAATTCTACCAGGAAAAAAAACCGAACAAATCAATAGAAAAATATAAAGTCACTATTGAATGATAGAAATGCAAATAAAAAAAAGATAACAGGGTATAACTTTAAGGGAAAACAAGCAGACAAGTATACAATCTGCAGACAAGCAATTCATAGGATGACAGATGTATGAACCCACCCTTTAGTCTGATTTTTACGCTCAGGAATTTGAGAAAATGACACACTTGTTGCATAATCTTGTTGAGGGAAATTAACTCTGCCTTGTTTTGCAACCTTTATCATAAGGAAAAGGCTGTCAACAGAAAGCAAAGCCACCATACAAACACAAGTAAAGGTTGGTGTCCATGCATACTCAGAAAACTACTAGGGGGTAAGTATGTAATTAGGCCATGCATACACATCAAGATATATCCATTGACCAAGATTAAAACGCACCGACATTTCATCTGTCATTGTTAGTGGATTGTGATAGTCTTTCACTGCCTTACATTCTCCATCAACGTCCTCCTCCTGGCAGATGTAGACAATAGAAAATAGTTACAATCCATCACAAGCCCAGGACTTTATATATCAGAGTTGTAAGGCATAGAGAAGTACCCGTGGGATCATTGTATATAATCCTCTCTCTGTGTCATGAGTTTCAGAATGCTTAACTATAGAATCTGAAGCTTTTGGCTTAAAAAAATCACTCCTTTGGGTAATGTTGGGGCTACAAACTTTGTTGGACTCATTTGACCATGGCTCTGTCGTCTCAATAATGATTTTCCTACCACGGTGGCCATGCTTAGAGCTTGTTCTGTTCTTCCTATTGCCATTGTAACCAGACATTCCTCCGGGAAATTTATCATAAATATCTAAGGAAGAGTTTTTTCCAGCAGAAGGATTGGTATTTTTAAGATAAGAGGACTTTTGCCTTAATTGCTTGCGAGGTTTCCTCTCCACCATATCAACCCCATGCATAATACCATGATTTTCCTGGTGCATATGCAAACCATGGGAACTCAAGTTGGAATTATATATTTCATATCTCTGCAAGGCCATGAAAAGGAGGAAAGAGTATCATAAGTGGGAAGGAAGAGCTCAACGATGTCAAGAGTATCAATAAGGGTTTCATTTCAAGATTCCAGGTACAAAAATCAAGTAGATTAGCTCTCCCTTGTACATATCATACCTTGGAAAACCATATTATTTTAAATCTTAAAGAGTATCAGAAGCCACTTACAGTGCTTGGACTTGATTGCCTTTTTACCCCGGATGTGTCCGGGGAAAGAAGAATAGCAGCGTCCCCACCAACTTCTGCAATAGAATTGAAAAAAACAGAATATAAGCCTACTGTACAACACCTATTAAATTTTTATGTGTATTATATAAACCATATATATGCACATACATTCAAATGATGATCCTTTTCTTTTCTGAGTTTGAAGAGTTAAATTTTGGGTTACTATGATTGGTTACTCAATATAAAAGCAAACCATACTCGGCAAGTACAGAAACATTTGAAGGAACTAATCAGAAGCTTCAGTAACCACCAGGGATACAACAAAAGATATCCTGAGTACGGTTTAAACATCAAGTCATACACCTCAGGTGGGAAAACGGAAATTACTGAAGCGATAATCAATTGACAGCAGATTGCTTTTCTTTTTCTGTTATTTACATTTTTTTGTGAATGCCCCTCCTTCCCTTCACCCAAAACCAAGCTCATTTCCCCATTCGATTGTTTGTATAGAAATATTGTCTGCATCATCTTATTTTTATGATAAAGTTTAATCTTGCTTAACTTGAATTTTTATTTTATAGCATAAACGACTCATTATATTAAAATCAGATGGAGGCAGCAATATAAGGAAAGAAAATTCTTAAACTGGAGCAGACATAGTTCTAACAGCTAGAACAATATAATTCCTGATAACCCTTGTTTAAAATAAATACCAAGGTAGTTCTAACAGCCATAAGATAATACTTAGACATCAGTGACCATAGGTTCTTCACATAGGAGCAGCATCTCACTTGTAAAACTAGTATTCTGCAAAAGCATATTACCTACAAAATGGGTAAATGTGCAACGCCAGGGGAGATAACATGAACCTCAAAAATGCACTGATAATTAAAAAAAGATAAGAACATGACCAGAAACAGAGACATGAAAGTTTTGATTAGTAAAACCTTTGACAAAAGCCATCTATATAACCAAAGCCAACTTCCATAAAGACAAAACCTGATCAACATAAAGCTTCATAAGAAACAGAAAGATCTTAAAATACTAAAAATAATATTAATTTTCAGATAACCTCTTGTTCCTCTGCATTCAGATTAACCAAAACACAACTAGCATTATAGAAATTCCAGAACTACATAGCCTTCCTAACATACCAAAACCCATTTCATGTATTAAAAATAGAAAGCACGAACAGCATAATGGAATCACATTGGCCCAAGCACTACGCAACTTCATCTGAACTTGAAGGAATTGGCCAACATAGGACCAACAAACCAAAATTGGCCCACGCCCCCGTTCCCAACTACGGCATTATGTACCCATGAGGCAAAAGACATTGGTATTATCTGTTTAGATTGTATCACATGATCTTCAAGTTTCAAGCACCATGATCCAAGGATGGGCCCTAACACTAGGCAGGACTGCTTCCGAGATCATACCAGAGGGTACCAATGTACCAAATCAGAATCCTCACTCAGAAAAACATCCAGGACAGAATTCAGTTACACAAAAAAAACACCCAGAAATTCTAGCCTCCATCTTCCTGCATTCTCTGTAGCAGAATAGAAGCAGAATTTCCAGAAACATGCCATCAAAGATAGTTCCCCATTACAAGCATCATTTGGAAAGGACATTTTTAAGTCAAATACAGTCATTTTTGTTTACGGTTGGCCCCAGAATTGAGATACATCTCTCCAGACTTGGGCTTGAAGCCTTCAACTAGTTTTGCTTTCCGACCATTTCAATTGAGCCACATCCCAATCCAATTACAGAATTCCCCAAGGGCTCTTTACATATGGCACCTCTGAAGCCACTAACAAGGAAAAGCTTCAAAATCTGTTGCTTCTTACCCTTTATTAGCATAAAAGTCCAGCTGAATAAAAATGCTCTTTTGTTTGATTAATAATAACTTTAACGAGCATGGGGCTGAGCCTCCCTGCTAGGCTTAAAAAATATAAAAAAATGATCAGCCTTGTCTTCCCCTACTTCAGCCCACAAAGTTCCTTTCCGATTTTCAAATTTTTGAGGCACTCTTCACATGGAATTCTGCACAGCAACAAAAACAGTAGGCATGATTCCATAAATGGAATGAGGCCCATTTGCCTGTTTAGAAATAGTAGCCTTCCAATTGTGCAATCATATGTGTACCTTTTCAACAGCCATATCCCAGTGTCAGGTCCTCATATTTCCATCTTTGAGGAGCACGGTTGATTGGCGGTGCATCCAAACGAGATCCCACCACTCAACTTCTGCTGCACCTTACGGGTTTAATCGCCTTTTGACTCACTTGTACAGTTCTTGATCTGTGTTTCATCATGAGCCAATAGGAACACCCATATAATTCATATGCACAAGTTTCACCATCCTACCCCATAGCCCAAAGAATTTATAGGCTCTTCACATTGCTCTATTCCAAGCTTATGCCCACTTACGAACATTTCTATTAGTTCTGTATCTATTTTTTTCATCAGTAAAAAAATTGTAAAGACTTGGGAGTAAAAAAGAGTGAACCAGGAAACCCAAGAGAAAATGGACCTGCTAATGACTCAATTAGAGTGAACCAGGAGTCCACCGACTCATATAGAGTGAACTAGGAGTCCACTGACAGAAAATTGGCCTGCCAATGACTCACTCAGTGGCCAAATAAATTTAGTAATCGTATAGTTACACTGTGTTCTTGCTAACATGTTTCTCTGCAGGTCTGACTCATCATTGGCTGAAGGAAATCTTAATCCAACTGAGGTACAAAAGTAGTCAATGAAACAGATTGAACTAGCTTCTGCTCCATTTGGAGCTCTATCATCTGCAAATGGCAGGTAAGTAATTTGCATCTAGTAGGGCCACACACGATGATAGAAACAGAATCCCGTGTCAACACCATTTCCTTTTCAAAAACTATGCCTCATATAGACACAACTTATCCTACGAATAAGTTTTTGTTATTATGCAAGATTTACAAACACACCCTAAATGCCAGTCGGTGCCCATGGCCATTTGGTCTTGAGGTAAACTTTATCCTCTTTACATGGGGAGGTTCAGTCTACAACTAACAGACAAGTAGTTGTGATGTAACACCAAATGCCAGTAAACTCTGACTCTTCCTGCAATTATTCCAATTTCCTCCCGACTACAATTTAAAACTCAAGCCCTTGTTAGAGGGCTAGTTTATGTTACTCAGTCTCAAAAACAAAGTTCCACATAATCACCTGGTGTGAGCTTATTACATAAAACAATCAAATTCACTTGACGGTTCAGTTGAAAGAAACTGAGAAAAAATAAAAAGTAGTGAACCAGAAAAGCACAGAAGGTGCCAACTTTATGAGAATAAAAAGAAAACAAAGAAGAGAAACTTAGAAGCTGACAAACAAATCACTCCCTTCTGATTCCAAAATGAAAGACACTCTAATGTTTATATTTCAGTAGCTTTGCAGACCACCAAGCCAAAAAGCAAGACTACACAACAGTCTTCCATATACAATAGCTTGCATATCGTCATGAAAGTGTAGTAACATGTCACCCAATTTAACAGTCTTGTTTCAATGCATTACACAATTGGCAATATCTATATTATTTATGCACAGAGCAGATCAACAAAAAATTTAGTACAGATAAATCCTACAAAATTTGTCGTAAACCATCTTCCCAAAAGCAACATATGCCACTCCATGGTTAGCTTGACTCTTTTTGAGCCCGTCAATGCACTTGATAATCATTTATCAAAAAGATAAATATTTACTACAATCCTCTTGTGAAAAAATAAAATAAAAATGACTGATAACCTAAAGCAATCAACGTGTTGCAGCAACAAGATCTGACAAACAGTAATCATGCACTGAAAGTGAAAGTGTCTGTAGAAACAGAGGAATTGTTATGACTTACCTTGCACTGGATCCATAATCGGGGTTTCAAATGCACCAGGAGGAAGTGGATCAAATTCTACACCTAATGGTGGACCATCCTCCCGAAAATACCTCCCAAGTTGCCTCTTAACAGCTGTAATAGCAGCATTTTCTATTTCTCCTTTCACTTTCAAATACCCTGAGGGCTTATATCCCATGTTTTCTGTGCCCTTAGAATTTAAGGGTGAAAAGACGCCGTTATCAGTTACGTATCTGGATGTCTCCATATCGTATGGATCTTCAGTTTGAATATGAAACTGATCTTGTAAAGATGAGCTACTTTCTGAAGATGTATTATCCATGCTAACTCTTTCTGTATAATGAATCCGGTTCTCACAAGTGAGATCTGCAGCTGGGAAATCATACCCAGAAAGCCTCCGACTTTCTACCTCCCTAGGATCAATGTACCTATAATCTCCATGTTTAGTGCTACCACATGAGTCTTGCCCAAGTCCACTAGCACGATCCTGAATAACACCACTAGAGCGATCTTGGCGTCCATTAGCACATGTTTCATCTCTAGACAATCTTTTGTCTTTTAACCTTCTGTGGCAAAACCATCCAGAGATCTGCTTTTCTGACAATGCTAACTCCTCTCCGAGTTGTGATTTCATTTCCTCTGTAGGATACTTGTGCTCTGGAAAAATTCAATATACTTTCCTTCAGAATAAAATTGAAAACTGAGCAATGAATAAGAATATGAAAAGATAGATCATCACCATTATAAAATTTCTCCAAAGCCATCAGCTGGGCTGGTGTTTTGAGTACTCTTTTCTTATTATCAGAGGAGGCTTTATTCTGCTCTGAGTGAACTTCGTTTGACTCTACACATCAACCACAAAAGCAAAGAGCTATACTTAGTCACAGAATGACATAAACTAATGAACATATAGTAGATAGATAGAGGTAATGATGACAGATTTTCTACACAATCAGCTACCTAGTGTGGATATGATATTCCACTTACATGTCAAACTTATACTAGTTTCCTGGCGGTAGTAAAGTATGATGGCAAATAACATGTACATGAACGAAAAATAGAAAAGATAAAATAAAACCTCATTTCTATTGCTTGGGGTTAAGCCCAAGGTTTAATTATTGATAAAAAAATAACCAACACTCCATGAAATGAATTATGGATGGATTAATCATTAATGAGACAATTTCTAATGCGGTTCTAAATGACCATTTATGTGCACATTCAATGAGGGGAACATTCTATATATGACAAATCCATCAACATCCAAAAACAGTTCCCCCGCAGTTCAGATGTAAATGTATGTCCATCTACTAGAATATAACAATGGAACCATGTTATAAGTCCACAAAGTTTGAATTACAGTAGTCATCATGATGGTCATATTGTTCTTTTGAGCTCCCTTCTTGAAAGTGAAAGTCAGTAGATGTGAAGTAAAGCAAGGAATTTACAAAAATTCTCTAATTTTAACCCCACATGCTTCAAATTGAGCTCCAAAAAGCACATGATGCAAGGTAATTTCCCAAATAAACTTAAAAGGACCAGCCAGGCAAGAAACTAAACTTTGATAGTAACCCAGCTTCCCAAATAAACTTATAGATAGGTCCAAAGGTTATGGTTGGATTCTCTAACAATGGAAGAAAGGACATGCAAGAAAAACAGAAGCAATATCATCAAAACATGATGTCAAATTGTACTAATTCTCCATCACTTATATGAACCCTTGAATTCAGACTCCATTAAACCTCACGTGGGGTGGACGAAGACAAATGAAAAGCTTATAACCACATTAAGAAGATTCATGCAGAACCAACTCTTTTGTCTTTTGTCTTTTTCCTTTTTTCTGTATATTTATTTCTGAGATGAAACAAACTTTACAGTATAGAAAAAATACAGACTTACTGGATAACACATTAGGAAATAACCGTAGAAACTAAAAGGAAGACTCAACAACTCGCCCACGTATATCATTCAAAAATAGATTTAGTCTTGTCGACCACCAGAGACTTGGAAAATGGAGAAAAATGAGGGTAAACCATTTAGGAAGAGGGGGAAGATGAAGGGAATTAAAAGTCCGAAATCCACCATTCAAAATAAATCCCAAATCAACATTCCGAAAGTCTGACAGTTACTCTAACAACAATTTTCTCATGAACACCTCTATTATTTGTATTAGCAATACTAGAGGTATCCAAGACTTCTGTTAGTACAATAAGTCATTGCTAAAGTCCCTTCTAGGGCTTGGGCTATAAACCTATTAGTCAATAGTGCCCACTTTGCAAGGCTAGTTTATGAACATACGCTGGTCGTAGTCCCCTGGTTTGATTATCCAAACAGTTGATATCGGCACCCATCCATTTCAAAAATTAAAAATGAGGTAACTATATTTCGCTTTTCTAACCTCAGAAAAACTTACGTGATACCATCCACGATTACCTAGTTATCTCACTTGATCATATATAGTATATAACACCTTAAACTAGTTTTCCCTATTTGTATTTCTACATTTTAAAAAAAAAATGTCATCAGACTCACGGCAAACCAATTGAAACAATTGAGCCTTACTAGACCTTGAAACTATAAGCAATTTCGCCACGATCATTTGAGCCTGAACTTTCCACTGTCATGGTGCCGGTAACATGATAACTTAAAAACCCTAAAGCCAAATGATTGTGTATAATTGAAAATGCAGGGCGCCTAAATAGTAGAAGATTGATCAAATCATGTCTAATAGCAATGGGACGAAGATGATAATCAAGACCCTAGTTTCTAATAGCACCCAATCATAACAGATTCAGAACCAATCCAATGCACGAAATCGCAAATCAGAAAAAGAAAAGCGAGAGAATACCTTCCATGGTGGTGAGGAGGGATTTGACCTAAATTGCGAGAGGCATTCGACCAGAGAATTGCGTCTGCATGTTTTGGAATCAATACTTCCTGATTTCTGAGGAAACCAGAAGATTCAAAACCAGCGTCTTTTTTGCTGCTCTTATTGTTTTCGCTTCTTCGTCCAAATAACCCTTTACAGTTTCCAACAAAAATAAAATCAATTACTCTTACGGTGGGTTTTTTTAATAGAGCGGGTGTGGCGGCCATAACCGTCCAATATAAGAAGCGACGTGAAAATTAAACTTCTGATTAATTTATTTACCCATACCATTACATGATTATGAACCTGAACATGTCGAAATGTAACATACTCCAAACCCTATATAGAAGCCCCAACATCTCCTTCCAACCAACCTTAAGAAAAAACAACATTGTCAAACATTATATACCAAAACTGCAAGCATATATGCAAGGGCAACCTCCCAATTACATTAACAATAAGAAAACACCGACGTTAATACCAAAAAGTCTCTGGATATGACAACCAAAGCATGGCCTAAACAAATCCACCAAACACTACTAGAGTAAGTACTTTACCCGACGAAAAAAAACAGACCGACGAAGGCTTTTTTCGTCGATTAAAAAAACTTTCATCGGCTAAAATGGACTTTAGCCGACGAAAATGACATTTCATCAACTAAAACCGACGAAAATAATTAAAATTTGTTGGCTAAAGTTAAATAAATAAATAAAAATAAATAAATTTAGCTGACGAATATAATTAAAATTTGTCGGCTAAACTTAAATAAATAAAATAAATAACTTTAGCAGACGAAAATGAAGTACCCTCAAATTTTTAAAATTCCGGCAAAAATTTTTAAATTTTTTTTATATCTTTTATCTCTCTCCCTCATCATCATCTCTCTTCCTCCTACTCCTACTCCTCCACCTTCTTCTCTTCTTCTCCTCCTCTTCCGGCGGCAACTCCTCTTCCTTCGGCTGCTTCTCAGGCGACAACTCCACCCCCTCAACCGTGGCTCCTCCTCCTCTTCCACCGCGGCTGCTCCTCCAAACACCTTCGGACAGTGGTGCGGTAGCGGAAAAACGAAAAAGAAAAAAATTAATAGAAAGTAAAAGAAATTAAAAAAAATAATTATTTTTAAAACTTTAGCCTACAAAATACAAACTTTAGCTGACAAAATGCAAACTTTAGGCGACAAAATTCAAATTTTAGGCGACGAAATTCAAACTTTAGCCGATGAGTTTCACACTTTAGGCGACGAAATTTTGTCGGCTGAATTTTACTTGGTCAACCATTTTGACAAATAGGCCACGTTTCCGCCGATGAAATTTCGTCACCTAAAGTCTAAAAATTCGTGGCCTAAGTTTCTTCGTCGGTTAAAGTTCAGACTTTAGGCGACGATGTACAGTTATTTTGTCGGCTAAAACCTTAGCCAACGGCCTTTTTCCTTCGTCGACTAAGAATTTAGCCGACAAAATTTTTTAACAGGCCGACGAAATAATTTCGTCGGCTATAGTAGTTGGCCTGGTAGTGAAACACACCAACACCTAAAATTCTTGTCTAAAGGGAGGAACACCATCGCCTAAAGAGAGGGATGACAACCAAATCCTAAACCAAGACTCATAGAACACCCTCATCCAAAGGAAGGGACACCTCCTCGCCCTAAGGGAGGGACACTAACCAACTAAAAAACCAAACTAAACATAAGCCCAGAAAAAATCCAATCCCAACCCACCTGATCCGAATCTTGGGACCCAAATGAGTCTCCTTCCTCGCGACCCGGTCAGAAAAGTTATTGACCCGAGCCGCATCGTTGGTCCTCTTCGTCTGACCCTCAGCCCATCGATGTACCATGAGAACCAATCTACCATCCTTGACGAAGCAATCTACCATCCTTGCGCATCCTCACCAGAACGAACCATGAGAACCAGCCCAAGTTAGCAGATAAATCGAGGAAAGCCTCACTTGCTCCGTTCACCCCTGTAGCGCTGTTACACCATCTGCCTAAACATAGGGAAGCTTCAAACGAGAGGATCTCGCCTTCGAGGTAGCACAGCTCCATAACTCAAAACTAATATCAATCCTAGGCCGAACCCGTGAAATTTAACCGGAACTCTCCCCTCCACCATCTACCGAGTCAAATCACCGCCCGACAGCCTTCAAAGCCCGAGCGAATCCAACCGCACTAACGAGGTTGATCGCCAACGCCAGCATGAGTACGCCGCTGGACAAGCCACACTTGAAAACTCTAGCTTTTACCCTCTCCTGTTTTTGCAGAGCCTTCAATAGGGATTGTAATCAATTAAAGATTAATTTGTGTTTTTATTATTAGGTCAATATGAGGGAAGAGAATTTGAACCACATCTTGTCAAATCTATTCAATTTATATGCATACAAGTTTTGATAACTATGAGTTGAAATTATATTCACTTGAGGAAAAACTAAGAATGAAAAGAAATTAAACAAGATTTATATAACTTACTCACGTATAAGAGTGACTAGCGTCACATGTGGATCATGAAAACTTCTATTCATTCCTCTAAAATGGTTACTTAGATCTTTTTTTCAATATAGTATTGACTTTGTCAATTCATATGTAATTACCAATATATACACATCAATAAAAGTTAAAAAAAAATCTCAACTGAACTCTCACGACTGGATCAGAGTCTTTAGCAAGGTGAAAACTTTCTTCTCCAACATAAACCCTAAAATGTGAGACCTCATAGAAGAAAGTAAGGATTTGTAATTGAGCCATACATCCTTCTAGAGTCTTTTGTATACAAGATATGAATTTCATGCTCTTTCATTTTTTGTTTACAAGTTCATATTCATATACTATGTTTCTAGGGTTGTAGTTGTTGTTGTCTTCTAGAATATTTTTTTTTTCACAACGGGTCTCGACAGAGAGGCATTGATGGTGAAGCATTCAAGGGCTATGAGCAACGTGAGAGAATTGGAGAAGAGGGGATGTGTAGTACTGCATAAAGTGGATGTTCATAAAATGAACCAACACCTTTTTTCTGACATATATTCGGTTTGATCGAATAGTCAACAATTTTCCTCCTGACGGTTACTTGCATGGCCAATCATCATCCGAGCATAATCTGTAAGATCATGATGTGAACTCATCATTACAATGCAAATACTAATTGAAACAAATTTCGACTTAATATGAGCATATGTTATTACTTATCCTAGTTGCATAAAGTTTCATGTATATCTGATCCATATGGTAAAAATCCATTAGCAACATAATATTTGTGTTGGTGATGCATTAGAAAATCTTATATAAGATAATTTGGATATCAAGAACTATCTTTATGGGAGATCTCTTGATGTCTTGGTGCTCCTATATATTAAGATGTGCAAGTCTCTACAACCTGTACAATAAGACATAAGGTCATCCCATATGTGGTGTCTAAACTTAAAGCGTTGGAGAAGAGCTGTGCTTGAAATGTTTCGACGTCTATAATCGATTAAACAGGTTTATGGGTTCATATGTTAACTTCAAGTTTTTTGTCTTATCATATATGTAAATACAGTTTGTGTCTATACTATTGTGAATGATCTTCTAGCATTAGATTGGCATTAAGATATACTGTTGATCTTTTCAGTTGATATCAGAGTCACCGTCACAAAAGTATACATCATTGCATGTAATTTGTATTAGTTAATTATGAACTATTAAGAAAGCCTTCTAGCAAGATACAAATAAAAAAAGGAAAAAAAGGATTGCAGGTCAATCCCAAATCCATTAGGTCTGGGTCAATCCGTTTTTATTTTCATGATTGTTTTTGTTTTTGTCATACAGAGATGAGTTAATTTTAAGAAATGTACATGACAAATGATCCACTAACAACTTTGATGTTTCAAGTTTGAAAACGATCAAAATGGTACATGACGTTTAATAGTGGGAACACCTTTAGTACATGTCGTTATTAACACCGTTAACTTTATGTAATTTCTCATTTTTTAAAAGACATTTTTTGGTTTTCTCCATTTTTTCTTTCTTTATATTTTCTATTTATTTATTTATTTTCTATTTATATACATTTTTAATCATGTAAACTCAAACCAATGAGACTATATTCTCAAAAACTTTGTTGTTTTTCCATGATCTAGTTTCTTTCCTTACTATTCGTTGTTTTGTAGGTTACCGGGTTTGTATTTTTTCTACAGTTCTAAGTTTGAACGGGGACGAAAAAAAACACAATAATACTTTTTCTTTTTTCTCATTTTTATTATTATTTTTGGTTACAAACGGAGCCCAACAAAGCTCAAACAACAACAGAAACACAACTAAACATTAACACATGAGGATGATCTTCTAGCTCTCGTAGTAGTACATAAGTCATTAAGAAAAGCTTGTGCAGCGTGCACATGAGGGTTTTTAAAGCTGATGTACCCTAAGTCATGGGATATGCTGCATTTTGCCAGAGCATCAGCAGTCATGCAATTCCCTAAAGATGTGACTGATCCTTGCATAATCCACTTTAAACATGATACTATTGCAACCATCAAGAAAGGAGCCCAAAGGATGAATAGTTAAATTAAAACTTTGCATCAGATTCACCAAAATTGCAGAATCAGACTCAATTTCTAATTTGAAAACATGCAAATTAGACTCAGAACTGCTCCACCACCACCCATCTATTTCATTGACTAGAATATACAAACTCAACTTACCCAATTAGTGAATATAAGTGAAAAAGATAGTTTTTTTTCGAAAAAACAAGAGGAGATACAATTTTATAAAAAGCAGTAAGTATGCTATGGAGTCGTAAGAATACATCATTTTGTAGAATCTCTTATCCTATACTACTACTTAAAGTATAAGCTTTAGAAATTCCAAATGCACCAACCGATCATCATCTAAGCACCTTTACCTCCCGGTACGTAGTTGCTACTCCTATGTTGAAAAGGTTAGCATCCTCACCTTCCTCCTTCAGTCTGTTCTTCCTTCCTTTCGGTCAACCGGTCTTCTTTTTCATTTGAGCAGAATAATTTGCTTCCCATGATTATGCATCAAGGCAATTGTCCCAGCATTGTCAATATGAAATGAAGGTTCATGGAGATTAAGGAAGCGCTTACCAGTATGCTCCAACCACTTCACCGCCCTTCGTTTCTTACCAATCAATCTTGAAACGTCCATGTTGTAGATTAACATAGGAGTAGGAACTACCTTCTCTTTCATCACTGCAGTAGTAGTCTAGGAGAAACGATAAATGGAAATGATGTTTTAGGTTTTTAATCTGTTAATGTGGAACCTGGGGTAACCCCCTCTGCGTTGCGTCTGGATCTGTTTTTTGAGCTTCATCACACGGTGAATGCATTAGATTACTTTAGGGTACCATGCGTGGCTTGATCCTTATGTAATTCCTACTTTACTGAATATAATGTGGTACGACATTCCTCTCAATAAAAAATGTTTCTATCAAGTGAAATTCTAAACCTTGTTAATAACTGAATTAACTGTAAATGTTGTTACAGTCCTACAAATTTGTTATTACGAGTTGAAAATAATTAGTCATATCTAAGGAAAGGTTTGCTATAAAATGGAAAAACGAAATCTTAGATACAGAGAAGAAGGAAATTAGTGATGATCGATGATTAGGACTCAACGCACTACATAAGCTGGGGAGTGTATAGACACTGAGAAGATCACATAAGCAACCACAGAGCAGAAGACTATGGTCATCACCCACCCATACATGAACTTGAGTAAGAGCTTCCAGTTCACATTCTGCAAAAGTCGATCAACTTAAATATTTAGCATCCATTCATACATTCATTGAACTTCTGATTATGCATAATCGTAACTTCTGATTATGCATTGCCGTGATTTGCAGGATAGTGACCGGCTACTTTGACAGCTTTGGGTCTGAACCTAGTTTGGAGAGCACACTCAACTAAGCAAGAACCACTAAGCCACTTGAGTGGTAGTTGTTCATAACTAGAGGAGGGCTTAAAGGTATCTCAAGATCATAATCTATATATCCACTGAAAGTAAACAACAAGTAAAAGATTAACTCACCCGAGGGTCATCTGCAATCCCAACTCCTACCAAGGATCCAACCAAAGCATGAATGGTTGAAACTGGAAGCTTAATTTTAGTGACAATGATGATTGCAGCTACAGTTGACAATTGTGCTGCTAACCCTCTCGAGTTGCTCATATAAGTCAGCTTCCCACCCAGAGACTGAGTCACCCTAAACCCACAGAGAAGAAAACCGATGGCTGCACCAAATCCACCAATTGCTTTAAACCACCAAGTTACATGGATTGATCGCTGCAATATGAATGGATAACATGATGCTTAGTTATATGACTAACAACATGATGTTTATTAGTACTGCAGTAAGGAATGTCATATTGTACTCACCACATGTTCCCCATTTCCTGAATATTTCTCTCTATGCTGGAAAACATCAAGAATAGCTCCATATGGGCTCACAACAGCCGCAACCTCACTAGCTGATTGTATGAGCCTGCGATGGAGTGTGAATTTTTGTGAGGATTAATCTGGATTCCTGTTGATGTTTTTCTTTTCCTTTTGTGTTGCTATTGTGCGTACATGTAAAACGATGTCATGCATATTTTAATAAACAAAAGTGGGCTTACGCAAAGATACACGAAGCTACAAGATGAGGAAAGCTGAAGTAATCTTCCACATCGTCATATTTTTCAGCTAGAGCATGGCGAACAAGGGTATGCCGGTCATACTCCATTATCTATTTCCATTGAATAAAGCATCAAGGTTAGCACAAAATGAGCCTACTGTCAGGACTGTGACATATATTTACATTGTCAGAACTGTGACATATATTTCATACAAATATACCAATTTGTCCACATTCAGTTTGGCACAAGATATTTTCTGAGAGAGATGTCAAGAAAGGAGACTTGAGGAGTAGGAGTACTTACAGGAGAAACAATTGATTTTGATGAACCTTTTAGAAACTGGAAGGCATTTCCAATTGGTGTTGTTTTCTCAATCTTCTGAAAGTTCCTTGCATGAGTTTGAACCGTTTGAATTGGTGTAGACTGGAGCAACTTTCTAAAAGAAGTAGATTTGTCTATATTAGACTGATCTTGAGAAGTAATAGATTGATCTTTAGCATGCTTATTTTCGGGTTCCTGGACTAATGAGTCCGGTGAAGCCCAGCTCCTCTCGTCCTCTTCATACACCGTGTCAAGGACTCTCATCTGCATGAAATCTTTCAAGGCTTCTTCAAACTGAGTTTCATCTTCGGCTGATTTTGTATCGTTAAATGCTGGATCTTGGCTTTCTATGCATTTACCATGATCTGAAGATTGTGTCATGTTTCTCTTCATGGTCTTGTAATTTTTGACTGCTTTTAGTTTTTTCATGGCCAAAGGTACTACAACAAGCTGTTACATACAGATTCAGACACTGGTCAAGAACATTAACAAAGACAAGGCCCCTCTAAACAAAATTCATTAATTGTTATAAAATGTTACCAAAGATAAAAGAGCTCCGATCAAGGTGGCCACTGCAACTGCAACAATCATTTCCCAATTGTAAAGAGCTATCATATGTGGTAACACCTAAAATTGTTAATGCACAATATCTTGTGAGAATAAATAACATGGATAATAGTGAAGCACTGAAGCAGGAATATAATTCTTAGCCCGCTAAAAGTAAAATTAACAATGTGAATGATATTCTCTTGATTAATTTCTTCACAATTCCATTGTTTAATTTGTTAGAAAATAAAAAGCAATAATATAATACTGTATTCTAAACTTGGTGACTTCATGTGATAGCTTTCAGGCGAATGCAGTAAAGTCAAGAAAGGTAATAGAAACTGCATTATCTACAAGTATGATATGGTCTGTCGTATTTAACTTTACTGTTTAATACTTGGTAAGATGGTTTAAACTAAAATCTCAAAGGCTCTTTCTATATCATGCAATATCAATGAAGAATTATATATAGTAAGAAACCTGAAACACGAGAAAGAGGCAAAGCAGTCCAGCTGATATTCCATAATTAATTGGAAGAAAAACAAGAATCCTTTTTTCGGAATTTTCATGGCGAAGCAGAGAAACCTTCATAAGAGCAAAGAGGAGGAATGCGCAAAGAAAGGCAAATAATGGAGCAACAGTCCACTCAAGAACAAGCCAAACAAGTCCTCCACCACTGAAATTGTGGTTCTGATTCTGCATTGAGTTTTCCATTGAAAATGTGAGTCGTAGTGTCAGCTTTGGCATTTTCGTTATCCAGTTGCACTTGCATCTATGTCTGCATTACCTTATTCCATAATGGTATGTAGCCAAAACCTTGAGTAGCAAGTAAAGTTCCTAATAGAGCACCTTGTATGGATTGTAGACATGAGACTGGTAGCCGTAAATATGTAGCCAGAGAAACCCAAATTGCTGACCAAATTTCCGCATAAATATGTTGTCAAAGAAACTTCAGATACTTGTTTACTAAAAACAACAATGACATGAAGCTAGTATGATAGTAATAAGAAAGTCATATGGTACCTGCTGTGATGAAAACAACTACCAGACTCCACATCAAGAACCCTTCACTAGGCTGATTTTCTTCAAGGAACTGGGTAAACAGTGAGCTCCATTAGTAAAATGAAATCAAAATTTTCATTGGAACTTGATTTAGGCACCAAGGTCTTTCTACCATACATAAGAAAATAAGACATTAATAGTACTGGTGGAACTTGCAAAGGCTGCTCCAGGAATATAGATCATACAAGCCATAACAAATGCCTTCAGAAGAGTCAAACTCCCAGATGTAATTGGCGTTGAGAACTGAAATTGAAGAAAAGCCTGTTAGAGGTTCATATGAACTCCATAAAAACCAAATTTCGTGAACAATATCTAGTCCATTCTAAGAGTGTGTTTTGTTATGATTGACAACAATGTCAGCAAGTTTTGATCATTTCACTACTGCATAAACTCCTAAACATGGTCACTATACCTAAAGATATCATCTAAAATTTATTTACGAGGCCACTAACCGGAGCTGGGAGATTGTTGGCACCAGCCAAAAACGCCATGAAAATCGCAGCAAAAGCTGCAAATATTGGTATCCATCCATAAGTCTGCTTCCAATTCCCCACGATTTTGGTAGCCAAACCAACAACAACTTGATCATTGTTTGATGACATTTTTGACTCTTACTCGATCTGTTAGCTAGTCTCTGTTTGGTCAGAGAGCTATGACCAAGAAGCAGGCTGATACCAACATAATTAAGGTTTGTGATTAATACTCTAATGGGCATTGGATTAATCTCCAAAGGGGCATAGGTTCTGCTGTTTTTTCTAATGTTAAGTTGCACCTTCTCTTATTCTGGTTGTCTTTTGACATTGACAACTGTGTTGTTTTCCTTGTCATTTTCTGGAAATATTCTGTTTGTCTTTTGAGCAATATTGATAGTGTGGAATGTGGATGTAAATTAAAGATATCTAACTTTTTCTAATATTCTCACTTTCAAGACTACAATGAGAGAGCAGCTAATGATGCTTAACTAACTTCTATGAAGGTAAGAACATACCTGTTACCAAAGAAATAGTCAATTACTAAATGTTATATGCTTCAAATGAAAAACTTGAAAATTGCCCAAAGAATATCTCAACTTTACCTGACTATTAATTTTGATATCTCAACTTTGACTCATATCAAAAGGGTGTCTCAAGCAAGGACTAAAATATTGACAATTATGAAAATTTCGGTGGTTCGGAAAATGGATATCTTGATGGATATATCGAGAAATTATCGAATATCGATGAAAATTTTTATAAAATTTGTATAAAAATTTAAAATTATATATTTGACTAAAAATAAGCTAAATATAAAATATCAAAAATATATGAAAATTAATATCGATGCTTATAAAAAATAGAAATTTTAAGAAAATATCAAGGATATTTTAGATATTTAAGACCTCTTAAGTTTTGAACCCGATCTAACTTTGGTATCTGGAAACACTCACAGCGTTAAGGTCATTAACTCTTTAGGGGTAAAATCATTCATCAACTCGGACCATAATTCTTTCCCAAAAATGATCTCTGAAGCTTGATCGCAGACTAGGTTATTCAGAATTTTCGTCAACTCCAAAACTTCCATAATCTTGAATTTTTAAATTGAAGCGCTACGAGGTGCAGTGGTTGGCAGGGCTGCAAGTTGTGCCAGAACGTGCATCATACTGCAAGGCTGCCATGGTGAGCGATGCTTGGGAGGCGGCGTGGCTCCTCTTTCCAGATCAGATACGCCTTCTTTGGTGAGTTTCGTACACCACATATCTTGTTTGGGCTCGAATTCCAAGCTGTAAAAACAAAAAAAATCCAAATTTGAGTATTTTATGGTGAAAGATTTAAGGATTTGAGGTTATTTGGGATCCATTATTCATTGGTTATGGAGTTGAACCACATACTACCTTATTATAGTATCTACTTAGGTTACTCACTTCCACGTGTGTTAGCGTTACCGCTCATACGCACTCCACGTCATCCCCACATGTTGTCCACGTGTTAATCTTGAAGATTCGACACACGTGCGGAGATGTTTTGAGATATAATTTTACATTGTGCTTATAAAGGTTTGAGCTACTTTCTCTATTATCAATTTGTTTTGGATGTGAACCTCAAACTATTTTATCACTATTTGCTGATCACTCCAAGATCTCGTCTATATCAAGTCTTTAAAACATGGTAATCTCGAGGATATTTTTGAACCAAAGAAGATGTGCAGACTGCCCTTCGCTATGCACTTGATATTGCAAGGTACGTACCATTAAATTGCTCAATTTTTCAGTAGTATTTTCATTCGGCATTATTCTTGAAAATATTATTCATGCATATATCCAAATCAGTGTTCATTTTTAGTCTTCTAATTCAACAGACATTGTTATCAATAAATTTTAAACAAGCTAGCAGTGTGTTCCAAGAATTAATGTCGTATATGCAAATTATAATTGGTAGGGGTATGAACTATCTTCATAGCACGTCTCATCCCCAATAGTTCACAACCATTTGGGTACCAGGTATATTTTATACCCCGGCCTCTACTCAGAAACTCGATCTACTCCCATCAGTATCATGTTTTAATATGCAACAATTAGTTACTTAGAGCAACTACAATGGAGTATGCATTTGCCACATATGCACACCAACAGAAAGAATTGACTCAAGAATCCAACTCCAACAGGTACGCAAATTCGTACGTGGTCCTATGTGGATTTGGCATAGCAACTCACCCTGTCAAATTTGACATATCTTCACAACACTGTCAAATTTATTTTCTCCTCCTTTTCTTTCGTTATCCTCTCTATTGATCATACCCAAAGCAATGCTTGTCATGAATCATTCTCCAAACCAATCATCTCTCCAATTGTTTTCACCAAACCAGTAATAAGTATTGCAAACATTCATGAGTTTCAGGGTAAGTTCAAGTTAAAACTGAGATTTGGGTTTAGCTTGCTTTTGAATAATGAAGAAGGGGAAAAAGATTGAGAAATCCTTGATCAGATTCACCTCATTCTGCAATTTTGGAACTCATACCCAGACCTCTTCTCTTACAATCTCTCTGGGGAAGATACCAGTGAGGGGAGGAGGAAGATTGAAAGAGAAATCATGGTGGTCCTTATCTAGTATCCTAACTATAAATCTGGTGATTTATGATTTTAGGGGATCAAATAACATTTGATGTAACTGCTTAATTCCTCTCATTGTCAACTAAAGTTTTTGAAACTCGAGGAGACCTCATACTAATGTTCCTAAGAGATTGGACAATGCAAGGGTACATGTTGGTAGTAAAAACATCTAAAAGTGATACATATGGGGACCCTAAATATGTTGATATTGGTTGTGATAGAGGTGGTAGTTATTGAACTGAAGTTGCACTTGCGAACAGGAAAATGAATTCAACTTCCCGACTGATTATTTGTCATTTTAAAATTCTGGGTAAAAAATAGTTGAGGGGTGTAGAAGACAGAGATAGTTAGTTTGTCACATAATCATGAGCCATCCATAGACATCTCTGGACATCCCTATTTTCGTACATCCCTATTGTCTGGACATCCATAAACAAGAGTAGGGCTGGCATAAAACCACGCTAAATTATCTCTCACTTCGACAAAATAACCCTGAGCTTCTTTCTATATCTAGAAATGTATATAACAAGGTGGCTCAGTTTAGGAGATATCATAGATAGGAGTTCAGTTATTCAAGCACCATTGGATGAGCTTGGTGGTGACGGTTTTTCCCACAATGTCAAGTATGATCACAGTGGTCATTTGACTCATCTACTCTTTACTCATCCTAAATCCATCCAGTTGACTAAAAGCTACTCTAATGTCTTTGTGATGGATTGTACTTATAAGACAAATAAGTATAAGATGCTATTACTTGAGATTGTTGGAATGTCGAGCTTCTTTAATGGATTTTGCTTGTTGTACTAAAATATTTGTTTTGTTGCTTTTTGCAGACTAGATTTGACCACACTGGGTAAGGAATGATAGGTATTGCATTGGAGGCTTCTTGCACCTTCTGTTTTGAATCAGAGTTGCTTTGTTTTTTTAGGTCCCCTTTATTCTTTGAAAAGAGAATCAGAGCTACTTAACCGGAAGTTATGTACTTCGAATCTGAAGTCGAATTCAGTTGAAGTGTTCTATTGTTTCCTCTTAATTAAGTAGTTGTTGTATTGCACACAATTTCTTTTCTTTTCCTTTGGATTTAAAGAGTGAATGCTTGGAGTTATTAACATATCATATCTATACTTGTCAAGAAGAATGACATATTAAAACTGATTCTTATCTACAAGAATAACTGAGTAAGTTGTGAGGAAAAAAATTGAATGTCACAAAATTTTAGAAAAAAGAAAGAAAGAAGGCAATGAGAAGAGACGGGGAAACACGAGGAAGAGAAACTAGTATTATATCATGAGTGATGGAGAGCAAGTAAAAAGAAAAATATATCTAACTGAAAGGTATTTGTGGAAGTAGATATTAAGAGGAGGGAGAGTATTATTAAATAATTAACACTACAAGAGAAAGTAATATAGCCGACGAAAAAAACAGGCCGATGAAGGAAAATTTCGTCAACTAAAGTCAATGTTCTAAAAAACGATAGGCGCTAGTCGGACGGACAACCAATGATTAGTGCTTAGGCGGGTTAATCGGGTAATTAGTCAAGGATTAATCAGTTTTCAAGCTCTCTAGAAAGAAACTGTGAAGCACCGCCTAGCCTAGGTGGAGATTAATCGGCTCTTTAGCCGACGAAAAAAACCTTCGTCGGGCAAAAAAAATCGTCATCTATAATGGACTTTAGCCGACGAAACTCTAATTCGTCGGCTAAAGCCCATAATTTCCATGAGGGAGTGTGTGGATTTTAAATGCGGCTTAAGTAATTTCCATGACAGTCTTTTTCTCTCAAGTATGTTCCCAGTTCAAATCTGCTTCTATATATAATTGAGTGTGCGTCATTAAGTTCTGTGATCTGTTATGAAATGAGAACTAATCACAGTTATATTTTCGTTTTGGGTGTAGAAACTTGTGGCAGGATGAAGGTGGACACTTGAAGATTGGGGAGCATTGGGTTCAAATGTTGTCTGAACTTAACCCGGATAAAAATGGATGTATGTTGCATCAACTTCCACTCATTATGTCTTCAAATTTTTATTCATGTCTTTAATTCATTTCAATATACATGCCTAAAATGTGATGGCTTATAAGATTTAACAAAGAAAGACATACGGTCATTCAGACACATACTATCAGATACAAATGTAAAGAATTGATTTTGTTATTTGGATTTTATAGACTTTTTTGGGGAATGGATTAACTTCATTGATTGAAAAGATAATACACGAGCTCTCTCGATCAATCTAAGGAATCTGAAGATCATTTATATTCACTACTCAGATGGTGCACCGAATTCACATGAAACCAGCCATGACTGTCAACCAAAGTTTCTACTAGCCCTAACCTTTTACACCTTGAACAAACAAATGTTACAAAATTCAAACCAACATTATATCCGTCTAAGACCTTTATTGTGTACATCAATACTGGTGCAATTGAGTTCAATCGGGTGACAACTAGAGAACAAGGAAAACAAGACCGAGGTCCACTGCACCTAACCGAAAAATAAAACGCAAGGGAAAAGACTAAAAAAATAGAAAAAAAGAAACTTGGACCCAGAGTCAGATCCAAGACACTAAATCTAGAGCAACCCACAGTTGAAGAGAGGCCAACCAGGTCCAGTCGTTCTTGCAATTGGTCCAAGTCTGCTGCAACACAAGCACCTCATCCATCACCTACCAATGGCCAGAACTGTTGTGTCGCTGCCGCCAATCTTGAATCCCAAGAATCGTCGGAATACCAACACCGACTGATCCCATCGCACATCTGTTGAAACGAAAAAATTGGCAACAATAAAAGGATAATTGCAGCAGTAAAAATAAAGGGAAGATAATTACAGAAATTACGAACTTTCTCATTCAAACAGAAAAGAGTTTCACTGTTAACCGATTCTTTATTCATCATAAGCCAAACTGCCGAAACAGAAGTCAAAGAAAGAAATTTTCAAACTCAAGTTGCAGATGATATATCCAAAATTCAAATCTCAAGGATAAAACTTGCAACAGTTAAGCTTCGGGATCTTCACGGATTTCAAATTTGCTCTTATCTAGTGAGTTCACATTACTTGTTAATATATGCCTTGAACCAGTCATCCGAAGGAACCAGCTATTCGGGGATCTCGCTGTTGTCTGTTATGCTGGGTTCAGTTGGTTGAATAGTCTCGCTCGCGCGACTGCTGCTCGCGAGACTGTCTATTCGCGGGGACAGTTTCGCTCGCGGGGACAGTTTCGTTCGGGAGGACAGTTTCGTTCGCGGACGTTTAGTATATAAACGTCCTAAACCTAATTGTATCTAACACTTTACAGTGCCTAGCGCCGCACCCTGTATTCTGTATTCAGTGTTCTTCCTCAAGCTAATAAAACTGTTCTCTTTCTGCCGTGGACGTAGCTAACATATTGTTAGTGAACCACATAATTCTGTGTTCTTTCTTCCATCCGTTATAACAAACTGGTATCAGAGCCCAGGAAGGGTTCGAATTCTGGGAAGAAAGATGTCTGGGTTAAACGTGAAGATTGATAAATTCACGGGGAGAAACAATTTCAGTTTATGGCAGATCAAGATGCGAGCCTTGTTAAAACAACAAGGGATGTGGGCACCGCTTGTGAAGAAGCCGGGGGATCTAGAAATCGCTGAGATGGCCAGTCTGGAAGAGAAGGCACACTCGACAATTTTGTTGTGTCTTGCAGATGACATAATCACCGAGGTCGCAGAGGAGGAAACTGCGGCTGGTCTGTGGTTGAAGCTTGAAAGTCTATACATGACGAAGTTTTTAACCAACAAGTTGCTTCTAAAGCGACGTCTGTTCAGTCTGCGAATGGAAGAAGGCACGACTCTAAGAGATCACTTAGATCAGTTAAACACAATTCTATTAGAGTTGCGTAACATTGATGTTAAATGTTAAAGTTGATGATGAGGATGCTGCCTTAATTCTGCTGGTATCTCTACCTCTGTCGTATGAGAATTTTGTGGATTCTTTTATTGGTGGGAGAGATACTGTGACTCTGGAGGAGGTTAGATCATCTCTTCATACTAGAGAGATGCGTCATAAGGCGACCGGTACAAGTTCAGACAGTCAGGCTGCTGGGTTGGTAGCCAGTGGAAGTATGGGACAGAGAAGCTCGGGGAAGAAGAAATTCAAGAAACCAGTTTCAAAGAGTTCCAAATCCAATGATGTATGTAACTACTGTAAAGAAAAGGGACATTGGAAAAACGAATGTCCAAAGAAGAAGAATCAGCAGCATGAGAAAGCATCAGGTACTGCTGTTATAGCAGAAGTTGACACCAATTCTGAAGAGGACTTGGCCTTGGTTGCAGATGCACACACACATCACAGGGATGTGTGGATTTTGGATACCGGGGCGTCTTATCATATATGTCCACGAAGAGAGTGGTTTTCAACCTATGAGCATATGGATAGAGGCAATATTTCTATGGCTGACAGCCATGCATGCAAGGTGGTTGGAATAGGCTCAATCAAAATACGGACACATGATGGTAAATTCTGTACATTGAATGATGTTAGACATGCTCCACGCATGACAAAGAATCTGATTTCTTTGGGTCTACTAGACAGCAAAGGTTTCAGTTACAAAGGCTCACGTGGAGTCATAAATGTCTACAAGGGTTCCAATGTGGTCCTGAAAGGTGTCAAGCGGGGTACTTTGTATTTTCTGCAAGGTTCTACGCTTTCAGGTTCTGCTGCTGTTGCATCATCGGAGTTTCACAAGGATGATATGACCAAGCTATGGCACATGAGGCTCGGTCATATGAGTGAAAGAGGGATGCAAATTCTGTCAAAAGATGATCTTCTTGGTGGCCACAAGGTCAAGGATCTTGATTTCTGTGAACACTGTATCTTTGGGAAGCTACATCGCAGAAAGTTTCCTAAAGCAGTTCATAGAACTAAAGACACGCTTGATTATATCCATTCTGATTGTTGGGGTCCTTCTCGTGTTGATTCTTTGGGAGGTCACAGATATTTTGTGTCTATGATTGATGACTACTCAAGAATGACTTGGGTGTTCGTGATGAAGCATAAAAGTGACGCTTTCAAGACCTTCAAGCAGTGGAAGGCATTAGTGGAAAATCAAACAGGGAAGAAGATCAAGAGGCTGCGAACTGATAATGGTCTGGAATTCTGTTCTGCTGAATTTGATGAGCTCTGCAAGTCTGAAGGTATTGCAAGGCATCATACAGTCCGGAATACACCACAGCAAAATGGTGTAGCAGAACGTATGAATCAGACACTTCTGGAGAGGGCAAGGTGCATGCTCTCTAATGCTGGATTAGAAAGGAGGTTCTGGGCAGAAGCGGTGAGTACTGCATGTTATCTGATAAATCGTGGACCTCACACAGGTATACATCTCAAAACACCTTATGAGATGTGGTCTGGTAAGTCCGCTGACTACTCCAATCTGAGAGTTTTTGGATGTACTGCTTATTATCATGTAAGTGAGGGTAAGTTAGAACCAAGAGCTAAAAAGGGAGTGTTTGTAGGCTATGGGGATGGGGTTAAAGGTTTCAGAATCTGGTCTCCATCTGAAAAGAGGGTTATACTTAGTAGAAACGTAGTATTTGATGAAAATTCTATGTTTAACCCTACTGTGAAGTCTACTGTAGTATCAGAAAATTGTAGTGTTGAGAGACAGGTGGAGCAACAAGTCACTGAAGATGAGTTTGAACCACAACAGGAAGATCAACACTTACATTCAGAAGCAGAACCAACGGTAGTTAATCAGCATATTCTAACTCATGAGCGACCTAGGAGAGCAAATTTTGGGAAAGCTCCCACTAGGTATGGGTTTGAGGACATGGTGGCTTATGCACTACAGGTTGCTGAAGAGGTGGATCCTCATGAGCCATCCACCTACAAGGAAGCAATTACAGGTACAGAGTCAACTCAATGGCTTGCTGCAATGGGAGATGAGATGGAGTCACTTCAGAGGAATCAGACTTGGGAATTGACCAAACGACCTGGTCAGGGGAGAAAGATCATTACTTGTAAATGGGTTTTCAAGAAGAAAGAAGGGTTGTCATCTGCTGAGGGCATTAAGTATAAAGCTAGAGTAGTTGCAAGAGGGTTCCATCAGAAAGAGGGAGTAGACTACAATGAGATTTTCTCGCCAGTGGTCAGACATACCTCTATCAGGGTGTTACTAGCCATAGTAGCACATCAGAATCTGGAGCTTGAACAACTAGATGTGAAGACAGCTTTTCTACATGGAGAGTTGGAAGAAGAGATATACATGACTCAGCCAGATGGTTTCCAAGTTCCTGGAAAAGAAGACTATGTTTGCAAGTTGAAGAAGTCCTTGTATGAACTAAAGCAGTCTCCTAGACAGTGGTACAAGAGGTTTGATAGCTATATGATAGAGTTAGGCTACATCAGGAGTCCGTATGATTGTTGTGTCTACTACAACAAGGTCACAAATGGGTCTCTCATTTATCTGGTCCTGTATGTAGATGATATGTTGATAGCTGCAGAAAACAAGTCAGATATCCAAAAGTTGAAGGGATTCCTCAGTGCAGAGTTTGAGATGAAGGATTTGGGAGCAGCCCGAAAAATTTTGGGAATGGAGATCTACAGGGATAGAAGTCAGAAGAAGCTTTTCTTATCACAGAAAGGTTACATCCAGAAGATTCTGTCCAGATTTGGTATGTCTACATCAAAAGCTATAGATACTCCAAGTGCTGCAAATATTCATTTGTCTACTGCGTTTGCACCTAAATCTGCTGAGGAGAAGGAATACATGTCTCGAGTTCCCTATGCAAGTGCTGTAGGAAGCTTGATGTATGCTATGGTTTGCACTAGGCCAGATCTTGCACATGCTGTTAGTGTTGTCAGCAGGTTTATGGGTGATCCCGGAAAGGAGCATTGGCAAGCTGTGAAGAGAATTTTCCGGTACCTCAAAGGTACGTCTGATGTTGGTCTCATTTATGGAGGTGATACAAAATACTTAGTAACAGGCTATTCAGATAGCGATTATGCTGGAGATGTTGACACAAGGAGATCTATGACCGGTTATGTTTTCACTCTTGGTGGCTCTGTTGTTAGTTGGAAAGCTACTTTGCAGCCTACAGTGACTTTGTCTACTACTGAAGCAGAGTATATGGCTTTGACAGCAGCTGCAAAGGAAGGAATATGGTTGAAAGGACTGGTCAGTAGTCTTGGTTTGCATCATGATCAGGCTATAGTATATTGTGACAGTTTGAGTGCAATATGTTTAGCAAAGGATCAGGTTCATCATGAGAGGTCTAAGCACATTGATGTCAGGTATCATTTTCTGAGAAATGAGAGCAGAATTAAGGTGAAAAAAGTGGGTACTGCTGATAATCCCGCTGATATGTTAACCAAGCCGGTTCCGCACAGCAAGTTTCAACACTGTTTGGACTTGCTAAATGTTACAAGCTGTTAGTTGCCCTTTGGGGGCAACATCTGAGGCAGAGGAGGCATCTGGCACTATTATGGTGCATCTGGTACATCTGTTACAACATCTGAGGCAGAGGAGTCCTTTTGTACATCTGGCACTATTGTGGTGCATCTGGTACATCTGTTATTTGTGAGAGGATTCAAGTCAAGGTGGAGATTTGTTAATATATGCCTTGAACCAGTCATCCGAAGGAACCAGCTATTCGGGGATCTCGCTGTTGTCTGTTATGCTGGGTTCAGTTGGTTGAATAGTCTCGCTCGCGCGACTGCTGCTCGCGAGACTATCTATTCGCGGGGACAATTTCGCTCGCGGGGACAGTCGCTCGCGGGGACAGTTTCGTTCGCGAGGACAGTTTCGTTCGCGGACGTTTAGTATATAAACGTCCTAAACCTAATTGTATCTAACACTTTACAGTGCCTAGCACCGCACCCTGTATTCTGTATTCAGTGTTCTTCCTCAAGCTAATAAAACTGTTCTCCTTCTGCCGTGGACGTAGCTAACATATTGTTAGTGAACCACGTAATTCTGTGTTCTTTCTTCCATCCGTTATAACATTACTCTATATAAAGAGACACACATCTGCACACAAAAAGAGAAGAGTAGACGGAGGCAAACAGAGGAGAACAAGTAGAGGCAACAAAGGTGAGCTGGAGAAGAAACAAGAGAGGAGAGCTTTAGAGGCAGAAGCAAGTAAAGGAGACGAAGTAGTAATACCAGCAGAAGTCTCACACAAAAGAGAAGACGAGGAAGGGAAGAGCAGAAGAAGAAGAGCAGGACACCAGCAAACAGATCACATAGGTGGAGCTCTCTTTGTCCAACCTTCTTTATTTTATTTGCAGATCTCTATCTTCCTATGTGATCGTCAAGTTTCGAAGGCCTCAACACCACAAGCCTCAAGAAGTTCTATGGTACCCTCAAAGTTTCGAAAGCCTCATTGTCTACTTCTGTTTCTCAAATAATGTTCCGGCGACTGGTTCAAGTCTCAAACCACCAGCAAAATGAATTCAACAGCAGCTACTTCCGTTACGGCTTCAGTCACCGTTTTCACCTCCCCAAAGAGCTCAATATGGCCTGGATGTTGTTCAAGTCTCAAGGACCACTTCAAACCACCACCAACTTTCTACCAAAGGAGCTAGCAGTGGAGATGAAGTACAAGTTCTTTTGCTGCTGACAGGATATACTATACGAAGGCACCAAGGACGAGCGCTCTATCAAGACAGATACCATGTTGACATATCAGCAATGGAGAGCTGGAGCTTACCCTTGATGATCGGAGGATTCACGGAAGCAACTCGGGAGTATTTTCTGTGTGCAAGCAAGAAGAGGAAGGCAAAGTCAAAAGTTGATCTCGACGTCTTGACGAATCTCACAAAAGATGATGAAGAGTGTCCTCTACCTGCAAACAAGAGGAGGAAGTCAAAACTGGGTGTGTAATAAGAAACAGAAGTATGCCCGGTCTAGAGGAGCAGGATTATATAAGGCAAAACTCACAACAAGAAAATTGACACCCTTGTCTACATGGGTGCAAGAGCAAATTAACACTTCCCCTGCGCATTTGCACTGAGACTGAGGAGATTTGAGGCTAAAGAAGACATTTAAGCGTGAAGGGAGTACTCAAAGTATAATCAAAGTATACATTGCACAAAGCACACTTCCTGGAGCATTTAAATATGATTACCGAAGGCATGGATTAGTGAAGGCGTGTTCGAAAATACAACGAACAAAAAGGATTCCTAAAGTACTATCAAGTCCACACAGCATATGCCGATGTCATGTCAAATATTGGGAATTAAACAACAAACATAAATGGATCTCCTGGAGTGTAAAGACTATATGTACCAAAACAGTGTCATCAAATTATAGTGTCCAATTCATGCATGGACAAAACAAAAGTCCAAGAGGTGGAGTGAATAGCAAAATGATAGTTGAATCATGTTTTGGTCAGAGTATAGTTTTGAAAATCGGATGCACAAAAGACAAATTCTTCAATCAAACATATGAAGACTCACAAATTATGGTCACGAGTCAACAAATTCAATTAAGTAATTGTTGCTCACCAAAGGAGGCTCTGATACAAGAAGACACCGAGGTCAAGTATGCAAAATAAAGTACCAAGATAATCAAATATAATGAACACAAGAGACAATTGTGCCTGAATATTGATTAATCAAGATTTACCTCACAAGGAGGAATTATATACAAATTACAACCGAGCCAAAGTAGACAAGTATATCTTCCTAAAGTAAGTGATAATCCTAATAATAATAGTAATTACAAAATATTACAGAATATATACAAAAGGAAAGTATGACTCACACCAACACTCCCCCTTAAGTTGGCGCATACAAATCACGAATGCCCAACTTATCAAGTGAGTCATAAAAAGCCTTACTCGAAACTGCTTTAGTCAAAACATCAGCTAACTGTTCTTCAGAGCGAACAAAAGGAAAGGAAATAAGCTTAGAATCAAGCTTCTCCTTGATGAAATGTCTGTCAACCTCAACATGCTTGGTTCTATCATGTTGTACTGGATTATGAGCAATATCAACAGCTGCCTTATTATCACAATATAAATCCATGGATTTCTTTGGTTTAAATCCCAAATCACGAAGTACATTTCTCAACCAAAGTAATTCACAAACTCCATGGGCCATACCTCTATACTCTGCTTCAGCACTCGATCGAGCCACAACTTTTTGCTTCTTACTCATCCAAGTAACAAGATTACCGCCCACAAAAGTGAAATAACCAGAAGTAGACTTTCTATCTGTAATGCAACCTGCCCAATCTGCATCTGTATAACCACTAATATCCAGATGTTTATTCTTTGAAAACATTAAGCCTTTGCCGGGTGCAGACTTCAAATACCTCAGAATGCGAATCACAGCTTCCATATGGGTTTCACTGGGATTATGCATAAATTGACTCACAACACTCACTGCATATGCAATATCTGGCCGAGTATGTGAGAGATAGATTAACCTGCCAACTAACCTCTGATAACGAGCCCTCTCTGTAGGAATTTGGTCAGGGTCAGCTAACTTGTGATTTTGCTCAATAGGAGTATCAGCAGGTTTACAATCTAGCATCCCTGTTTCTGTCAACAAATCAAGCACATATTTTCTCTGGCACAAGAAAATTCCTGAACTCCCCCTTGCAACCTCAATTCCCAAAAAATATTTAAGTGAACCAAGGTCTTTCATCTCAAATTCTGATGCAAGTAGACCCTTTAGTCTTTCAATCTCCTCTGAATCATCACCAGTAATTATCATATCATCAACATAAATAATCAAGGCAGTCACCTTACCTGACCGACGTTTCAGAAACAACGTATGATCAGAGTTGCTTTGTTTGTACCCAAAACAACGCATAGCTTGAGAGAACCTTCCAAACCAAGCTCGTGGTGATTGCTTAAGTCCATACAAGGACTTGTTCAACTTACATACAAATCTTCCTTCTGCGTTTGCTTCATATCCTGGTGGTAGATCCATATAAACTTCTTCAGATAACTCTCCATGTAAAAAGGCATTCTTCACATCAAACTGTTGCAAAGGCCAATCTAAATTGGCTGCTAGAGACATCAATACTCGAACTGTATTAATCTTGGCCACTGGAGCAAAGGTTTCCTCATAAATCACGCCATAAGTTTGAGTAAATCCTTTTGCAACAAGTCTTGCTTTATACCTGTTCACCGAACCATCTGCATTGTGTTTGACAGTGAACACCCATCTACACCCAACAGCTCTCTTTCCCTATGGGGGTGGCACCAACTCCCAAGTATTATTCTTCTCCAAAGCTTCCATCTCCTCATTCATTGCTTGAGTCCATTTGGGATCCTTGAGAGCATCCTGCACTTTACTAGGAACACATACAGAGGATATTTGATTCACAAAAGAAGCATGGGATTCAGACAACCGATGGGTGGACACAAAGTTAGCTATAACATATTTGGACTTGACATTTAAACTTGGTTCATATTGGCGAGGTGGTTTACCACGAGTAGACCTAGGAGGCAAGACACATATACTATCACCATTACCAAAACTAGAAGAAACATTACTAACCTCAAGATTAGGACTCTCCTCCGGGATTGTCTGGCAAGAGTTATCTATATTTGAGAGGGGTGAAGGGCCTTGATCGATTGCATGTTCTGCCTTGTCGTGCGATCGATCGCTAGGAAGGACGCGATCGCTCGTTGGTGCGCTACTGGATGGTAAGCTACTGGGAGCTTCTGTCTCTTCGGGCGATCGATCGCTAGGACCAATGCGATCGATCGTTGGTGCACCGCTGGAAGCCTCTGCTTCGTCGGGCGATCGATCGTCGTTGTCCTGACGATCGATCGTGGGATCAGAGATTACACGAACAACATTTTCATCCCCAAGTGGCTGAATCACACAAGACTTTTCTTCCAAAAAAGTATGTTTCTCCCCCTGAAGAGAAGGATTGGGAGGAGAAAAATAACAAGCATCTTCATAGAAGGTGACATCCATGGTAACATAAACTTTCTGTGTAGGGGGATGAAAGCACTTGTAGCCCTTCTGATTGACACCATAGCCCACAAAACACATTTGAGCGCCCTTGCATCAAGTTTGGAACGTTGATTCTTAGGAACATGAACAAATACCACACACCCAAAGACACGAGCAGGAAGATTAGAAAACGAAGGAACTGACACATGATTGGAAAGGACATCATAAGGAGTTTGATTATTGAGAACGGAGGAAGGAAGTCTATTGATGAGATGACAGGCAGTAAGAACTGCATCTCCCCAAAGATACTTGGGCATGTGAGCACTAAACAAAAGAGAACGAGCAATATCAAGAACATGAAGATTCTTTCTTTCTGACACCCCATTTTGTTCAGGGGTTTGAGGGCAAGTAGTTTGATGAACAATACCACAAGTTTGGAAGAATTGAGTAAACTGAGAATTAATGAACTCCCCCCATTATCAGAACGAAAGACTTTAATATTGGCTCCAAATTGAGTTTGAACAAGAGCAACAAATTCTTGAAAAGCAGAGAAGACTTCATGTTTATGTTTTAACAAAGATACCCAAGTAAGACGGGTATAATCATCAATAAACAAAACGAACCAATGTTTGCCAGAAAAAGTTGACTCACGGGAAGGTCCCCATACATCAGAATGAATAAGCTCAAAAGGAACAGAACTCCTAGTAGTACTCAAAGGATAACTAGCACGATGACTTTTAGCTAAAACACAAGACTCACAGTGCAATTTAGACTCATCAACGCCCAAAAACAAGGAGGGCATCAATTTCTTCATGACGCCAAAGGAAGGATGTCCCAATCTACGATGCCATAACCACAATTCTTCAATTTGATTAGTAACCCCAGTCGAAATCAAAGCTGCTTGGACTGCCTTCTCCGGCTTCATTCCGGCGAACATGCAATCCAGATGAAACAGACGACCCCTTAGATAACCCCTACCGATTATTTCCCTGGTGAGGAGGTCCTGAAAAATCACATACAAAGGAAAAAAGGTTACAGAACATCGAGATTGAGTATTGAGCTGAGGCACAGATATGAGATGATGAGACAAATCAGGGACATAAAGAACATCATGTAGTGTTAGAGAAGGGGTGAGACGAACAAACCCTATGCCTAAAACTGGAAAAGAATCACCATTGGCATTAACAACAGAGGAAATAGTAGGTGGGTTAAGAAAAAGGAAATAACTACGATCATAGGTCATATGGTCAGATGCTCCAGAATCAATAATCCATGTATTGCTACCAGTAAAGTTAGAAATTTGTAAAGCCACTCCAATCTTACCATTACCACCATGACTTACTAACATGGTACCATTACCATCAACGTCGGTGTGGTCTGGGTCTGTCATAGCATAGTACTCTTGATCTTGAACAAGATGGACAACAGCTTTTTCCTTGGATTTGTCCTGAGGTCGAGGCTTATTAAAGTAATTAGTTGGAAAGCCAACCAACCTATGACAATTTGCCTTGATGTGACCTAGATTTTTGCAGTAATTACAGATAACATTAGGAGAGAACCCGGGAGAAGGACCTTGAGAAGAAGGACGCAAAGCAGGAGGCCGATTGCCTGATAATGGCCGATTGTTGGACGAATTGAAAGGCTTTGAATGAATGGTAAGACCTGCAACTTCAGAGGTAACTCCTCTAGTACCCGCCCTTTGAGTTTCATCTTTGCAGATATAAGAAAAAGCTTGCTGCAAACTAGGTGTAGTAGTCCGGCGAAGCAATTCACTCCTTGCATTCTCAAATATAGGATCTAGGCCAGCTAAGAAGACATGAACCCGCATAAGGTCTTGCTCTTCCTTATAAATCTTGATATCATCTGGGCACTTCATGCGACATGGACGCATCTGATCAATATCTTGCCAAATCCCCTTCAATTTTGCAAAATACACAGCAACCTGTCTCCCATCTTGAGTCATCCGAGCTGCTTGAGTACTTAATTCATAAACCTCGGAAAAATACGTTCCATTGAAGTAGATTTCTTTGAGACTTTCCCAAATTTCTTCAGCTGTATTACATCCCATAATCATTTGTGAAACATCTTCCGTCATAGATTTGTAAAGAATAGAAGTTACCGAACCATTAGCAGTCTTCCACTTCGAATAGTTGTTGGCTTCAATTGGTGGTTCAGGAATCGAACCATCAACATAGCCCACCTTATCAATCCCCCAAAGGTGAGCTTCCATCATCTTCTTCCAAGTTCGATAATTGGTGCCATTAAGCTTGACACCACCATAGCTGTCAGTTGAATCATCTTTAACAGAGACAGAGATTTTGTTGGAGTCATAAGAGCTCTCACCACTATCAACTTTTGTAAGCACAGGTGAGATTTCGGAATCCTTAGTCATGGTAAATATGCAGCGGAAAGGTTAAATAACAAAGATCAAGGGCAACAATGATGCAAGGATCAAAGGACAAGGAACAAAAGGACAAAGGGTGAAGAATCAAAGAACAAAGAGTCAGAGTCCAAGATCGGATCACTGCTCTGATACCAAATCAAATATAATGACACACAAGAGACAATTGTGGCTGAATATTGATTAATCAAGATTCACCTCACAAAGGAGGAATTATATACAAATTACAACCGAGCCAAAGTAGGCAAGTATATCTTCCTAAGGTAAGTGATAATCCTAATAATAATAGTAATTACAAAATATTACAGAATATATACAAAAGGAAAGTATGAATCACACCAACAAAGATAACCGATTTCAAATCGCTCCAAGTTCTGGCAAGGAGATCTGACACCAAAACATGAACAAAGTTCAATTGTTAGAGTAAATTCTTGTGAAGAAAAGAGTGTGACGAGATAGAAGAACATACCAACGCAGATTGTGATTGCGTGAAACAAGAGAGGACCACGTCCAAGACTCCCTCTCCCTACAATCCAAACTTTGTGGGTGCTGACATTTCGAAGATCATTGAGCTTATCAAATTGGGTAGTACATCTCTCTGGTGAAGGATTCCTTTGTCGCAAGAGAAGAGCTACAGTACTGGTTGTGTCAGGACCCACCCCGAATTAAACCCATTTAACCTGAAGTAAATCCTGCGGGGACCATCTCAAGTAAACTTCTTACTGAAACCCCCTTGAAATTGACAACCCTTCCTACAAACAAACTCAGCGCTTCCATGATAATTTAAATCAACCCCCAACTCCTGGAGTCATCCTGCTCCCTAAACCACAACTACGCTTCACAAAAAAGTAAACTAAACTAAGTTGGGGTAATTAGAGCAGATCTACATAGATGAGATACCTAAGTAAAATTTCTAATGTCAGCGAATTAGTTGGCTATGCCTCGTCTTCTGTACGCACGACCTTCTCTCAGCATCCTTGCAACACTGGACATTTGAAAACAAAGGGCCCAAGGAAAAATATTTCAAAACATGATGTTAGAGTGAGTGGACAAAAGAATATCCAAGCGCGAGAAAATAATCGATTTATGCTCTCCCTTTGATTTTCCAGAAAATCTATGTGCACGCCTCGTTGGGAAAGAATCCCAAATAATCCTTTCGAGAAAAACCAAACATCACTTGTCAATATCATTAGCTTAAAAATCAATGTTAAAAATAGGAGAAGAGGTTTCACCATGACGGAAAGTCTCCCAGACTAGGATCGGAGTCTTCCGGAGGCTACTAAGTAATGAACGACCCTTCATGACGGAGAGATTCCACCATGACATTGAGCCTCTCAGGCTAGGGTCGGAGCCAAATAAAGCTACTATTGCCGGGCTTCACTTCTAAAGTGGGGGGCCTGTATGGCTAGCTAGCAATGATATATATATATATATATATATATATATATATATATAATCGACATAACAAAAATTTCAGCTAACAATACAAGGAGCGTCCGGGAGGGGAGCAACCCACCTTCCTGGCCCCACTTGCTCATTAAATCAACAAAATCATGTTGTTTATAAATATTCAAAAATATTTGAGCATGCACAGTTTAAAATAAAAAGTCCACTCACAGACTAAAGCCTTAGCCTGACAAAATCGGGATCGCTTCTCAAGAGAGAACTCTTCATCTCATGTTCAACGAAAAATAATAAATCTCAATTGTCAAACGAATAATTATTTAAAATTGGCAATAACGTTACCCGTAGCCAAAACTCTCAAATTTAATCAACAAAAATCTCTGACCTTCAACAATAGCTTAATAGTTCTTAAAGTATTTCTTAAACCTTAACCGGTAATAAACGATGGCCGGAATAATATTTTATTATCCGCGCGATAATATTAACCTTGAAAAATTTCAAAACTTAACCAAAATTCCTCCAACAATTACCAAATTTTAACCAGACTCCTCTCACTTTATACTATTTTATGGGCATGAAAAACTGCCCAAAAAGTGGAGGTGCCGCCGTGGGCGGCGGTAGCCGGTAGAAATTCCGGCGACCTTCGATCGCCATCAAATTTTAACAGTAGCTTCGCCTCATCATTTGGAACAACTTTCTAGTTCAACTCGAAGGCCAATTCAGCATCTAACTAGCTCAATCGAAGGAAAAAGTAAAACCCCGAAATATTTTTAAAAACTTCAAAAATTCGATTCTCCCTCCACACTCCAAATCAATTCACCAAACTTTAGGGGTGAGTATTACTCCTAAAACTCATTCTAACCATATATAGAACTCAGAAATTGATGGTTTGAGGAGGGAGAAATCCGATCTAGATCTCCTAGTACACACTCGGTAATCAAATTGAAATTTTTCCTAAACCAAGGAGATATAAGTCGAAAAGCTTACCTAGAATTGAAGTAGACTCAGAGGCGCTCCTTTTGGGATCGGTGCGACGACCTTAGGTGGCCTGGATTGGCGGCGACGACGCCGAGAAGCTCCAACTGATTTTCTGCCCGATTTCTGGAATTTTCGGGCTATTTATAGCCTTTTTGCAAAATTACCCATATGCCCCTAACTTCGGACTCTTATAACTTCTTCATACGAACTCCGATTTGAGCGTACTACATGTCCACGAATTCGTACCGACGTCCTCTACAACTTTTATGAAGAAAGTTTTTCCAAATTCTTGACTTTACAAAAAGTCAACTTTACGGTCAAACAGTTACTTTAAATGGTTAAAGACCAAAGTAACCAACCGAAAAATAATTCTAAAATCGGGATGTGACAGGTTGAGAACCAAATTGTCTTACCGAGCAGTGAGTCATCCCTTGGGCTATTGGTAAATTCCAAGGCAGTACAAAGCCCATAGAAAATGTTCAAGCCTAATTCACTTCAAGTCTTGATCTTGACAAGGCCTAAATCAAATAAGACGTATCCGATGCAAATTATTTGTCGAATACAAGCCAAAATACAATAGTGTAAAAGCCCATCTCAAAATGTTAAGGCCCACTGTAAAATTCGGCATGATGGGTGCCCAAATCAAATCAGCAAACACCCTACCAAATTGGGTGTCGACAAGGAATACAGTTTATGGATTCAAATATTTCTGTCAAACTCAAAAGTTGGTACGAAACCGTAAATCAAAATCACGAACTACAATGGTTTGATCCTTTTCCGGGGTATGTAGGCAGTCTGGATTTAAATCTAGATACAACCATGACTAAAACCAAATCCTGGTTCTTTTCAAGCCAATTTCCTAAATACAATAGCAAACCTTTCGATGGGTCATCTACTTCATAGAAACCCCAAATCCATAAGCACGAACTACAATGGTTTGATCCTCTTACGGGGTATGTAGGCAATCTGAATTTAAATCTAAATACAACCAAGACTAAAACCAAATCCTGGTTCTTTTCAAGCCAATTTCCTAAACACAAAATTGAATCCCTGACTCCATCAATCAAATTCACCATTCCAAACAGAATTACTGACTCCACCAGTCAAATTCACACGTCCAAACAGAATCCCTGACACCACCATTCAAATTCGGCCAGTCCTAATGAATCACTGACTTCTGTCAAATTTTACCACAAAAATCAAATTCATTCCAAATCATACAGTTAAAGTCTATACCAAATTCTTAGGCTTTAAAACCATAAGAATGAAAAACGGTCGGTTTAATCCCCTCAAAAGGGGTACGTAGGCAATCTAGCGACCCACTAGATACAACCACAAATCTAAACATAATCCCTAACACCACCAGTCAAATACGGCCAGTTCAAATGACTTCAGTCAAATTCTCAAATCACCAGAAAAATCAAATGTTCGAACTATATCGGTTTGATCCCTTCACAATGTATGTAGGCAATCTAGATTTAAATCTGGATGCAACCATAACTCAAAATAAATTCTCGAATCTTCTGAAGCCTCGCTCCATAGCTCATACGCCTTCAGATACAAATCCAAACACTACTCTCATTTCAAAATCAAAGTCCTCCAACGAGTCATTCACTTGTTGGGATCTTGAAATACGAATGACTTGATCCTTTTCCCGAGGGTACATAGGCAACCCATTCAAAATTCTGGGTGCAGCCACAAAAACAAACAAACACACACACCCTTCCTATTTGGTATCTCCATCAGAATCAAAGGGTTTTCCGCTTTAATTAAAGGGGTTGTAAATAACAGATATTTTTATATGGGATGGTTCGAACTTAATGATAGGAGCATTTTATGCTATGTTCTTAATATGTTTTTATCCCCATTTATGCTTTGTTTATCCATTATTAGTTTGGTATTGGTAGTTATTTATCATAAGGGTTTTTCTGTAGAGCAATGACTAAAATGTGCGTAAAGTAGAGAAGATGTGCACTAATTTGTTAAAAGCTGACTTATGTAGTTATCGTGTTATTTCTTATGATTCTGTGAATTTGTACATTGTCATTACTTGATTAATTTTCTTTAATGTTTAGATGACATGTATATGGACTTAACGAAACAATAATCATGAGGATCAGACTTATAGAAGGCAGCAAAAGAAGCATGGAAAGATAAGAGGCTAAAAGCATGAAATCGGAACAAAAACAAAGGATTTTCAGAAACCATAACTCAACTTCAAAACTTTTCCTAGGACGATCCAGGAGGAACCAGGAGATGTGCCATATATGGATAGGAAGCTGTGGATGTCTAGTTTCTAAATATTTTGGAATCGCAGCAATCCATGTTCTGAGGAATTAGTTATGATGGAATCAATGGCCGGAGATCAGTCTGCCAAAACAGGACAGATTTTGCTGAAGTTGTCTACCGAGTTCGTGAGTGTGTTTCTTCACCAAAATTCTTCCCAAGCATGCCAAATAATTGATGAGGAGCTTAATGAAGATATGTGAAGCTGTTTATAGGAAGAATAAGAATCGAAGAAACCACAAAAATAAGTCTCTAGAATCTCCAAGTCTTGTTGGCCAAGCAAACCAAGTTCAAGAAGGAAAACCTAAACCTATTTGGGTGAGGATTGGGGGGGCTGCCAACTTGGCCTTAATATTTCTCTATAAATACACATGTAATAGTTGAGTTTTAAGAGTCAATCTTTGTTTAAGTCATAGTATAGCCAAGCTCTACCTAAAAACCCTCCCAAACATAGAGAAAGATCAAGCCGCCGTCGATCCATACCGCCGCCATCACCGTGGATCTCTTCCATACCCTAGGCCGAACCTTTAGGTAGGTTTTAGGTATGGAAAATCTCAATTTTCTTATATTTTTACTCTGTGAACAGTACTTTATTTATATATATTATTTCTAGATTTTTATGGTTTTATAGGATTTAGATGTTTATGTTTATTCTTTGTGATTATTTCATGAACTTGTTGATTGTGTAACGAATAGTATACATGTTAGGACTTTGCATAGTTTAAGTTATTTATATTTATGTGTGTAATAGGTGTCTAATTGATTTATTGTTTACATGATCATGTAATCGATCCTGAGGGTAGTCTAGGTACCAGATGTTCCTAAGGAGGGAGTTTAACATACCGTAGTGTTTTAAGGTTAAGGTCATGTGATTGTAGGTCTTGATTGTTAGGCACTGCCAAGGGTTGTTAGGGTAAGTATTTTACATGTTATTAGGATGAGTGACGCCATACCTAGGATCATGTCTCTAATGACTCTTGTTTGATCAGTGTATTTTGTCTTAGTGTCATGCTATTGTAGACACTGAGCAAGATGGCACATATATAGGCTTAAGATCATGCGATTGTAGGTCTTAAGTTTACATGAGGAGTCTAATAGTTGGAATTAATTAGAGTCTATGATAACATAAATATTACATCTTAATCTTGCTTAGGTTTTTCATGTTTGTCTATTCGGTGCTTGTTATGATTATGTGCTTAATTATTGATTGACCAACCTTGTAAATATTAGATTTAAAACTTAGGATGTTAGAAAACACTAAAATCCCCCATAATAATTCGGTACATATATATATATATATATATATATATTATGTAAATGATTTTAGTTAATATTTTGTGAATTGTATATTTTTGCCGAATTTGTATATATGTTTATACTTATGCATTTGTGTATACTTATATATATTATGTGACAGATAATTGTATATGCTATGTATATGTGTATTTTGTACTTGTGAATATTACTAACTTGTTTTAATGCAGATATAATTCTTTCCTAGTGTCCCCGGCTAAAACGATCCTTACTTACAGTTACTACAATGATAGGATTTTAAATTACAGGTTGTTTAAACGGCCTCGTCACTTAATATAATAAAAAGTTCTATCTCACTCAATGAGATAGAACCAAATTATATTGGGTAAATTATTTCATCATTTTTTGCTGAACAACATCTTCGCCATCTCGACCCAAAAACTTGAAGTCCACAAAAAAGCCTCCACCACTCACAACAACCCACACCGAGACAAAACGCCGAGCACTCCTCCGTGAGATTGCGGCAAGATCAGAGATGAATCCAGCCACGCACCCACCGCAAGATCGGAGCTCACCTAGGATGAGAATTTAGAAAAACAATCGAGTCTCTGCCAAATTCCTTACCTACACCGACGCAGCATCCTATCAAGAATAAGCAAATCAGAATCCTTTCAGCCCTATCCAACAACCATGGCTACCTCCAAAATTAACATCACGTCCGGCAACGTAGGGCAAGCGTGGTGAGAGCCAGCGACGTTTTGTAGTGCGTGTGGTGCGTTCTGTAGGAGGTTAAGGTTGAGAGGGCCGTTTTCTCTTTTTATAGATTTTAGTTTAATATAATATTTTCATTAAAATTCTTAATTGTAGCGAGTTAGTATTGGAATATGTAGTTTAAAATTGAAATGTGGGATGATCACAAAGTATTTGGTGGGTTGGTAATAGCTTTACCCTTTTTCAAATGCTTTTTATTTATTTTAGAACATCTTTTCACGTATCCAGGTAGTTTTAATTTCGGTTTAACCATATTTTTGGCAACAATTGCCTTTATTTGAACTGATGACTGCAATTGTCTATTTGAGCTTTAGGGTTTTAATTCTATTTGTGTGGAATGATAAAGGAATTAAAATTGATTAGGATTTTCGTAAAATGTAAGTAAACCTTGTTAATGAGTCGGCCTTGTTTTCCGATGATGACGAAATATGATAGCTCTTGAAATGTTAGTGTTTGGACATATCTTAGGTCAGTTTTTTTTAAGTATATATTTTTATTAATATATCTTTAGTCAAAAAGCACATATATCAAATTGTCTCCTTGCAACCACTAGCTAGCAACAACAAAAATCTGTTTTAAGCTGGTTCTTGATCTGAAAATTATCGTTAGCTTGATTTACTGCTAGCTGAGAATCACCGAATATATCGATCGTATCAGCTCCAAACTAGCGATGAGTGTCTCATATTTGAGGAATTATTACATGTAGGAGTGGACTTTTGGCACCGAAATGACCGAAACCGATTGTCAAATTGTCTCCTTGCAACCACTAGCTAGCAACAACAAAAATCTGTTTTAAGCTGGTTCTTGATCTGAAAATTATCGTTAGCTTGATTTACTGCTAGCTGAGAATCACCGAATATATCGACCGTATCAGCTCCAAACTAGCGATGAGTGTCTCATATTTGAGGAATTATTACATGTAGGGGTGGACTTTTAGGCACCGAAATGACCGAAACCGATTAAAACCATACCGAACTAACACCGAATAACTGAAACCGAATAGGACTGAGATAATCGGTTTTAGAATTCGTAAAAAACGATTAGTGCAGTTTCAGTTTGCGGTTCCGTATTTTCTAAAAACCGATTAAACCGAACCAAACCGAAATATATTCATTTGCTTATTAATTCTTAATTTTACATTATGTGTCATGTTCTTATTGATTATAAGTTACAAATAGTAGACTTTCACAAACAATTTATATTTTTAAGTGTTTAAGTCTAACTTAATTCTCTCTCATGTAGTATTCCCTTTTGTTATATATGAATATTAGAGGTTTCAAATGAATGATGTAAACATTTTATTAAGGGCTATGGTAAAAAATTCAACTAGATCCGACAATGTTAAGGGCTCGATTGAAACGGTCAACTCTAATCCATCGTCATTTATCACACGAAAACATCTTAGTTCATGATATTTTTGATAATTTTACTTACAATGTAGAGTTGGTTAATAAAGTTTGTATTTCTATATTTCCATAACTTCAAGCATCCTAATCTTTTTTTTCTTTCATTTACCATGTGTGAAAGTTATTTCAGAAAATAGGTTTTGTAACCGAAACCGAACCGAAACCGCACCGAATTTTGGTTAATCGACGGGTGCAGTTTCTTGTATGTACTTTATGGTTTCGGTTTTAAGAAATATGTAACCGAGAAATACTGTCCGGTTCTCGATTCTTGCCTTAAAACCGAACCGATTAGACCGAGTCAACCCCTAATTACATGTTCCGAAAACACTGCTGAGTGGTGTTCCTTAAGCAATAAATCGGTGACACGCTTGCAACATTTTAATTAGAGTCGAAGGGTTCTTAACTCCGTCACGCTTGAGACCATGGTTGCTCTGGTTCGCCGGAACGAAGTAGGAAGTGGTTGATTGTTGTAAAGTGAACCCAGAAGCTGGAATTGATTTTATTGTTTCGATGAGCAGAGAATTGATGAATAATATAGGTTGGTTATTAGAAAATTGTTATGCCATGGTATGAAGCTGGCAGATTTGAGTTCCTTCTCTCATTCGTGAGAATGGACAATTCTTTTTCTTCATTGCATACGAATCCGAGATGTTGAGTTTCTAACTGCAGATAAAAAAGTTATGGCCAGGGGCAGCTCAGGTGCCGCATACCTGTGCGGGACGAAACAAGATGAAACGGCGACGATAGTTTAATATTTAATAAATTGATCGAATGGACAAGATAAAACAAACTCAAACAGACATGATCAATTTATTAAAAATCAGACGGTGTCGTCATTTCGTTCTGTTCCTACACGGCTATCCGGTGTGTAAGCCGGAGCCTTAAGACTATTATCCGGAACGTTAACTCATGCAGTCGATGTGTCAAAAAAGTGCATGGCATGAATTTATTGGTTAAGGGAAGTAGAATAAAAATAAAGAAAAAATAAAAGACTGAAGCTGCGTTTGAAACTTGAATTCACTCGTGAACGACAGAGCCAGAGGGGTCATAACATGGGCGCCCAAAGGCCGATTCTTCAGGTGAGAACCCTCACCGCCTTCACACACCAGCGCCCAGTCTTGTTTCACTCTCACAGACCCCATTCTGTATCATCAAACCATTCCTTGGAAATCAAGCCTAGATCTCTGTCAGATTCTCTTTTGGTCGAGAAGCTACTGCTGGGTTTGAAGCAAGGTAATCTCAATTCTTTGCGTAACTGTCTGTTTCAGTTAAACTCAGTTCTTGTTGTTGAACTTGTTCATCGCTGCCGCCACAATTTGCAAGCGGGTCTCAAACTCGTTGACTTGATAATCGTAAACTGTCCGAATTTGAAGCACTCGTCACAGTCTCTGAGTGCAATGATTCACATTTTGGTCAGGGCCCGAAGGGTTTCGGATGCCCAGGCTTTGATGCTTAGAATGGTTAGGAAGAGTGGCGTCTCCCGTGTTGAAATAGTTGAGTCTTTGGTTGGAACCTGCGGCGGTTGTGCCTTGGTTTTTGACTTGTTGGTTAGGACTTATGTGCAGGCTAGGAAGTTTAGAGAAGGGTTCGAGGCGTTTCAGACACTTAGGAGCAAGGGATTATGTGTTTTGATAAATGCTGCTAACAGTCTTCTTGGTGGGCTTGTGAAGGTTGGGTGGGTGGATTTGGCATGGCAAGTGTATGGGGAAGTTGTTAGCGCCAGGGTTCAGGTGAATGTGTATACACTAAACATTATGGTTAATGCCTTGTGTAAAGATGGTAAAATCGATAAGGTTGAGTCGTTCATAGCAGACATGGCTGAGAAGGGGATTTCTGCAGATATTGTGACATATAATACTCTAATCAATGCGTATTGTCGTGAAGGGCTCGTAGAAGAAGCTTTCGAGTTAAAAAACTCAATGGCTTCAAAGGGTTTGAGACCTGAGCTTTTCACATACAATACTATCATGAGTGGGTTGTGTCGGGTAGGAAATTATGCAAGAGCAAAGGTAGTTTTGTTTGAGATTTTTCAGAACGGATTAAATCCTGATACTACTACCCTTAATACACTGCTGATTGAGAGTTGTAGAAAAGATGATATTTCAGAGGCTGAAGGCATTTTCCGTGAAATGTCATGTAGAGGTGTTGTTCCTGATTTAGTCAGCTTCAGTTCAGTAATTGGGGTGCTTTCGAGGAATGGACATAGTGATCATGCACTATTATATTTTCAAGATATGAAAACTGCTGGCTTGGTTCCCGATAATGTGATCTATACTATCCTTATAGATGGATATTGTAGAAATGGTAAGGTGTTAGAGGCGTTGAAGTTGCGGGATGAAATGCTTGAGCAAGGCTGCGTGGTGGATGTTATTACCTTCAATACTATATTAAATGGACTTTGTCGGGAGAAGATGCTTGCTGATGCAGAGAAGCTGTTCAATGAAATGGTGGAAAGGGGTGTCTTTCCAGATTTTTATACTTTCACTACACTAATTCATGGTTATTGTAAAAACGGGAATATGACTAAATCCTTAAGTTTGTTTGAAGCAATGACTAGTAGAAATATCAAGCCTGACATTGTCACATACAATACATTGATTGATGGGTTCTGCAAAGTAGGTGACATGGATAAAGCTAAGGAGCAATGGAGTGACATGATTTCTAGAAGAATTCTCCCTAATTGCGTTTCATATGGCATTCTTATCAATGGATTCTGTAGCATGGGACTTGTCCATGAGGCGCTTCGTTTGTGGGACCAGATGATTGAAGGAGGTATCAAACCCACCTTAGTGACTTGTAACACTGTCATAAAGGGCTATAGTCGCTCTGGTGACACAGAAAAGGCATATGAGTTTTTTGCCAAAATGATTTCAAAAGGAATTGTTCCTGATAGTATTACTTACAACACTCTGGTTTATGGATTTGTAAAAGAAGACAATTTGGACAAAGCCTTTTTTTCAGTTAAGGAGATGGAAAAGCAAGGACTACTGCCAGATGTGATTACATACAATGTCATTCTTGATGGGTTCTGTAGACAAGGTAGACTGAATGAAGCTGAGTTAGTTTTGCGAAAGATGATTGAGAGAGGTGTAAATCCTGATAGATCCACTTATACGTCATTGATAAATGGACATGTGACCCAGGACAATTTGAGGGAGGCATTCCGCTACCATGATGAAATGCTGCAGAGGGGATTTGTACCAGATGACGAATTTTAGTTATTGGTTTTTCTCTTGTAACTCAGGGTGGTATATCATTTTTAATTTCCGCTTTTTTAATTATAATCAGGTATGCCACTAAAATTTTGTTTTTTTACTGTCCTTGTTTCATGTATATTTGTAAAGAAGGTGGGTTTTTTTCCAACTGGGAAAATTCATTATGATAGATAGGTGTTTTAAAATAATGGAGATGCAATATTTTCTGTTTTACAGGGTACACTGGATATAGAGAGAATATACTCACTACGATAGCTACGATCGTGAATTCAGGATACATGATTTTCAGCTTATCGATTGGTATGAATATATGTCATTAATTGAATATCTATTTATTCATGATGTCTTACTCATGAAAAATTTGCTTGCTATCTAATTTTAGCTGTCCATTCTTTGAACACACTTGCTCTTTAGTCCTAGACTCTCAGGGACATTCACTTGGTTGGATATTTATACGTATCAAAGTGAAATCTATTGTTACCACAGTTTCTGCAATTGACAAATTGTCAGCACTGCATTAGAGTTCAAGTTCAGCACTGCACACGACTTGTGTGTGTGTGTGTTTTGGGGGGGGCAGTAATATAAAAGAGAAAATATCTAGGCACTAAGCCCTCATTTGTGTTATTCAGGCCTTGGGGCAGTAATTGGATGAACAGAGGAGGGCATTTCCTAGCAGGGTAGTATATAGAAAACGGGATAGATCTTGGAGCTAATTATGTGGTTGTACATTTTCTTTTCAACATCACTTGATATTTGTAGGCTATTTATTGGTTCATCTTTGAACCTTATTTTCTTAATGATTTTTTTTCCAAGCAATGTCATAAACAGTTTTCTACCTTAGTGTCAATTGGATACCCCCTAGATTTTTTTTAATATTAACATATTCCTCTAGGTTTTATTAAGCAAATTGGCAGAAATAATACATAGGGTAGCAAATTGGCTAACTGGGAGAACCTCAGTAGCAATTAGGCAGCTGGAATAAAACTTATGGTAACAAATTGAAACTAAGGTGAAACCTGGGTAGCAAATTGGCTATTTATTTCTTTCCTTCGTGCTCTCTCCTCTCATACATGTTTTTTCTCATCGAGGAACAGTGACTTGGCTTGAAATCTCTACTCTATCTAGTTTGAAGTGGTAGCAATTTCAAGACATATTTATATAACTAGTACTGAAATATATTGTGAAGTTAGACCACTTAAACTAATCTACAGATTATATGTTGGTGCATCCCCATAATATCTTCTGATTGATAACCTGGAGGACTCCTACTGATGTGGTTCAACATCATTTATAAGTAACAGTAAGAAAATTAGTCTGATAACTAAACCTTAATACGAAACCTATATCAAGATCAATATTTAATAATGTCAGTATCTTAGTGCTTGCTCTTGGGTCCTTTTTGTTTTCCACTTTGATGCAAGTCATGCAACAAAGAATTTTTCCATGGTTATCATTATTTTTTTGGTGTTTAAATAGATTTATCTTGAAATTCATTACCGTGGTGATGAATTTCTAGATTTTTCTATGTACATTCCTTTTTCTTAATTCATAGTTTCGAAGTAACACTAAACTCGATGTAGTGGATAAAGTAGTGGGTAGCGCCATGTAAATATGATGCAGAATTGTTTCTCTTTGTAAATAGTAATGGTCATCGCATTTTTATAGCCAGCATTTAGTTTTTCTAAATTATTTTTTCTTGCTGATATTTGAAAGGACCCTCCATCAAAGTTTCATCTTAGCTTGTATATGCTTCTTGAGGTTTAATTATATATTCATCTTGCTGTTTCTGGTACTTCATTGAAAGTGATTCCTTGAACTGAAGCGCCAAATGAGTGAGAGAGATACTTTGGTGCTTTGGTTTTTAGTTGAACTCTTTCCTATATATAAAAATCAATGTATAAGATAAATAATTTTGTATAAAAAGAGGAAAGAATCAAATGGGCCTTTTATGTGCCCACCGAAACTGAACATGCCAATATTCAAGAAAGGGCTCTTTGTAACATTCATATCTGTGCTTTGACTTGTGCAATCTCTGTTTGTGTTAAGAAGCTAGTCTGCTGTTGAGTTTGCGGTGAGACAGCTGCTTTGGTCACACTTTATCTTATGTCTCTGCTGCGTGCAGCAGTTCAGGTTGGAGAGGAGAAAGTTCTGATTTTAACGTGCCAACATGTATTTTTTTGTTGAGATGAGATTTAAAGATGCGGGGAGATATGTTGTGTATTTTCCTTGTATCTTTTACGATCAAGAAATTAGTTGTCTCACCTCTGAAGAAAACAACTCAGGGGAACTTTGGTAAGCACCCAGTACTCAGCCAAAGCCCCGGCTCTGTTTTTCTTTGGTATAATAGATGGCTTATAGTAAACATCATATTGTCCATTTGAACTCGCCGGAAATGAAATGATATGCCATGTGTGGACTGTGTCAAACTTTTGTTCTATGACACCATCTGTTTATACGCAGTACTTGTGCACTCAATTAAGTAATTGGCTATTTTTCATAATATAATCGTGGCTGCTGGTTTTGTCTCTAATTATTATAAAAGAAAATGGATATGGTATATGGACACATAAGCTTTGTGTTGTCACTGACATATTTTTCGGATAAGAATTGACAAATGACAATGCTCCGAGTCTAGTAGCCGGAAATTTGCTACAAGTCTATGGATGAACTAAACTAATAGCCCCTCGTTTCAACTAATTTAGCATATTTTTGTCAAGTTTTAAACTACTCATATGCTCGAGTTATTATACAATATACAGTCATCCCAGTAAAATGATACTGTTTTGGGTTGAAAGTCTTGGATTTACATTAGGGCATTATGTTGGGATGGTTGTGCATAGGTTGAGCTGCTCGTATGATAACTTTAAGGTCAAGAGTTTAAACATCACGACATATCTAAGGTTTGTGAGTTATTTAATATTTTTTATTTTTACTTTTTTAAGCTGCTCTAATGACAACTTCAATGATCTTACAGGGTTCATTTATGATACCCTAAGTAGGCTACTTCGATTTACATGGTGAATGATCATAGACATTTGTACCAAGTTAGTTTACTTGGTGTATTCATAATTTATCGTAAAACTTATCATTTTGTTTAAGGGAAAAGATCATTTATTAATGAGTACGAATGTCAAGGGCATCCTGGATGAGTTCAGGAGCAAACATACCAATCTCTAGTTACATTGTCCTCATAACTGAAACTAACAAGTCTATGAGCTACTAGCATAGACCACTTTACTACACAAGACTTCAAATATCATGAATTAATTCACCTAGAAGAGTTAGATCACATGATAAAACAATGACAGCCTGAACAACCATCAAGCAGTCACTCTCAATAATGACCATTGTTTTAAATACTGTGTCTTGAGGCACGCTATAACTTAAGACATAGTGTGGCTTCTTCATTTCGTCTTAAGGCTTCGCTTGAAAGGTTTTTGTCATAAAAGGCACGTCTTTAGCTCGCTTTTTTGCCTTGAGGCGGAAAAGGAGTCTTAAGGCAGTCAAAGACGTTGTAAGGTGTCACTATTTATATGTTGATTTTTAATTTATACCTTAAAATTATGTCGTTTTAAATAAAATCTAAAGAGAAAAAATAGTGTTGTTTGACTTCTTTCATTTCATTCTTGAGCAACTTCTCTCATCTACTCTTTTAGATCATGAGTGAATGATTAAGAATCTTAGACAACTTTGTTGGTTAAGGTGTTTAACTCATAACTTTGAGGTCATGAGTTCAAACCTCATAGACATATATAGAGTGTGTGAGTTATTAATAAAAAAGTTTTTTTTTAAAAAAAAAATAAAAATCTTAGACATTATCTTTGTGATATTGATACTAAAAGTTTAATTTTAAATATTTTTGATGATTTTATTTCTATAATTTAATTTAATCTATTTAATTTTAAATATATAAAAGGGTTCGTCTATTTCGTCTAAAGGCTTTTGTGAGGCAAGACTCCGACAAGATGTCTCACCCCACACTTACACTATTTAAAACATTGATAGTGACTGACTGGAGCTGCAATGCTTGTACCAGATGTTGTCCTTTTTGCATAGTAACTAACTCAAAGTGAAGAGAAGAAATAGATGCTTGCCTGGCTACAAAGCAAGAGCAAGCTTGAAACTGCCCATGGTAGTCCTGTATCACACACTGGCGCCACCAAAACTAAAATTTGGGAGAAATGCGCCATTAGTATTGAGCTTCAACCAATTTGCAGCTGGACGAATCCAAAACTTCACTTTTTCAGCAGAAAGAGCTCTCAAATCACCCTGTAACCTATTGGCTTTAATATAATCCTCATACCATGCCATAGAAGAAGCAATAAGGCTTTGAACAGAATGCGCCTTATCCCTCCAAAAGATATTGTTCCAATTAAGCCACATACTCCACAATATGATGAGAAACTTATCAAATAGTAAAGGTGATAAAACTTTGGTCTGAAGTAGAAACCAGTCCTTCCAAGTACTTGAAGATGCCGGAAAGGAGAAAGGAGAAGGGAGGAGCAGAGAAGATTTCCTTTGCAGTTCGACAATCACGAAACCGATGCTCAACAGTCTCCAACTGTTAAAGTATATGACTTGTGGAGCACGTCTCCGGCTTCTCCTCCAGCTTCTGCAGCCTCCGGCTTCGTCTCCATCATCTGCAGCCTATGACTTGTGGAACACGCCAGCCTCTGCAACAGCTGCTGATCTACTCCTTCTCAGCTTTATTAAACACAGATCCAAGTTATAAGGGATATAGCTGTGTGTCCATTGGTTGTTTAGTTCCCTTCTGTGTTTTAGACAGGTTTACTGGTTTTTGTATTGTCATCAAATGTGTATAAGTGTTTGCTTCCTTTGTAACTCAAACATATGAATATGAATACAGTTTGAATTCATCTGTCATTGTTTTCTTTATGGTATCAGAGCAGTGATCCTTTTAGGACCTGCCTGCATTCATTCTTGTTCTTGTTCTTGTTCTTCCTGTATTCATCATAAAATCTCTTTCATTCTCATCGGTTCATTGCTGTTCATAACACAATGCCAAACACTGGAACATCCAGATCAGACACTATAGATGGGAGTCCAATCCAAAGTCTCTCCTCTGTCCTGCTCAATGAATTCAATTACATACCTTGGTCAAGGGCTGTTACACTGGCTCTTGGAGGGAAAAAATCTCTTAGATTTATCACAAAGAAGTCAACTCTAGATTTTAAAGATCCAGAGTATGAAGACTGGCTGAGCAAAGACCAACTGGTCATGTCATGGATACTCAACTCCATGGAACCAAAGCTAAGAGAGATATTTGGTTACTCAGAATCCTCATTTCATCTATGGGAAGCACTTGAAGAGATGTATGGGAACCTGAACAATGCTGCTAGGGTCTTTCAACTTAAGAAAGATATCTCGTCTCTTCAGCAAGGAAATCAGTCATTTGTTCAACATCTTGGAAGTTTAAAATCCAAGTGGAATGAGCTCGACATGTATAGGCCACACACAATTGATTCAGACATCCTGATAAAAAGAGCTGATGAAGATAAGGTTTTTCAACTCCTTGCAAGCTTGGGATCTGACTATGAAGATCTCAAAAGCCACTTGCTGATGAGTCCATAATTGCCTTCCTTTGTCACTGTTTGCAACACCATTCAGAGAGAAGAGGCACGAAGGAGAGCTATGAACTTGGAGAGTAATACACAGAGTTCAGAAGCTAGAGCATTTGCAGCAAGTAGGGAAGCACCAAACAATCACAGTTACAAGGGGAGAAGGCCAGATTTGAAGTGTACTCACTGTAAAAGTATTGGAAGGAATGGAATTGGTCACTTGAAGGAAACATGCTGGATTCTTTTCCCTGAATTGAAGCCAAAATACAATGAAGGAAAAACAGCAAAGAGTTTGCAAAGAAATGTTTTCACTACCCCTAGAGCAAATCTGAGCAGTGTTTCAGAGGAAATGAGTGACTTCACAACAAACCCTGCTAATCTCATAAATGAGTTTGCCAATTTCCTTCAGATCAAGCAAGGAAACATGGAAGGTGACAATAGAAATGCCACTGCTATGCTGGGAAAATTTGCTGGTTTTCTGAAAAATACAGGTATTTCCACTACTGAAATTCCAAATATTGTTAGTGCTTTTTCTACTGCTTTGGCAGTTAACAATCATGGTGATTTTTGGATAGTGGACTCAGGAGCATCTGAACATATTACAAATGATCTTTCGAGTCTGACAGATTTTAAGAAATTTACAAAACCTTCCCATGTGACAATAGCTAATGGAAATACTGTTCCTGTTGATGGAAGAGGAAACATTAAACTTTTCTCAAAAAACATTGAGTCTGTGGCCTTGTTGGTTCCTTTCTTTCCTTGCAAACTTCTTTCAGTTGGAAAACTGGTTCATTCACTGAATTGTCTAGCCATTTTTTCTCCTCATAATGTTGTGTTTCAGGATCCAACCACACAGAAGAAGATTGGTGAAGGATTCTTTCTAAATGGTCTATACTATGTTTCCACCTCTTCCAGCTTTCCAAAGAGTTTTCTAGCCAACTCAAACTCTGCAGTAAACCAGAAACTGTGGCACAGTCGCCTTGCTCATCCATCTTCAAATGTTTTATCAAGATTATTTCCTCAATTCTGTAACAACACACATGATTGTGCAATTTGTCATATGTCTAAGCAAACTAGGGCTTCATTTCCTTTGTCAACCTCAAGAACTAGCAAGCCTTTTGAACTAGTTCATTCAGATGTTTGGGGTCCAGCTTCTGTTGAATCTTTTGATGGATATAAATTTTATGTTACTTTCATTGATGACTTTACTCGTTCTACATTTGTCTACCTGTTAAAATTCAAAAGTGAAGTTTTTGCTTGTTTTCAAGACTTTCACAGTTTAGTTACAAACCATTTCTCAGCAAAACTATGCACTCTAAGATCAGATAATGGCACTGAGTACACTTCCAAAACCATGGTTAAATATCTTAGTGAACAAGGGATCATCCACCAAACCAGCTGTGTGGGAACACCACAGCAAAATGGTATTGTAGAAAGAAAGAACAAGGATCTTCTGGAAAAAGCAAGGGCTATCATGCTTCAAAATCATGTTCCAAAACGTTTCTGGTCTCAGGGGATTCAAACAGCAGCATATATCATAAATAGACTGCCAAGCAGTGTGTTGGGATTCAAGTCTCCTTTTGAAATCCTGAAGGGCAGGAAGATTGATATTTCTCATCTTCGAGTGTTTGGTTGCACCTGTTATGTACATGTGCAGGCTGCACACAGAGACAAACTTGATCCAAGGGCAATAAAATGCATGCTTCTGGGATATTCCTCCACCAAAAAGGGTTACAAGTGCTATAATCCAGTGACCAGAAGTGTGTGTGTTTCCAGAGATGTTAGATTTCATGAAACTGAGTCTTTCTATAAATCCTCAGATAATGATTTTCAGGGGGAGATTGTTACTGAAATCTTTCCCACACCTGTGTTCACTGAAGCTAGTCCTATCTCAGTAACAAACTCTGAGAATGAAAGAGAGGAACTCACACTGCCAGAAAACAGTATGCATGAAGAAGAACATGATGGTCAACTGATTTCTTCACCTCCTAGACGAAATCCTTCCAGAGCTCGTCAACCTCCACCTAGGCTTCAAGAATATGTGACATACTCTACTTGTTACCCTTTGCAGCTTGGTCTTGAGGATGTACAACCACTGCACAGTGCCTTCCTCAGCAAGCTACTTACAGAAACTGAACCAAGAAACTTTATTGAAGCAAGTCAGTCAGCAGAATGGCAACAAGCAATGCAAGATGAGCTCATGGCCTTAGATGAGAATAAAACATGGAGCATTGTCCCACTTCCAAAAGGACAGAAAATTATTGGAGCTCGATGGATTTACAAGCTCAAATACCACTCAGATGGAACTCTAGAGAGACATAAGGCCAGGTTGGTAGCTCGAGGCCACACACAGACATTTGGTGTCGATTATAAAGAAACCTTTGCTCCTGTGGCAAAGATGAACACTGTTAGAGTGTTGTTGTCTGTTGCTATGAATTCAGGTTGGTCCCTTTACCAAATGGATGTAAAAAATGCGTTTTTACATGGTGATTTAGAGGAAGATGTGTACATGAAGATTCCTCAGGGACACCCTCGAGAGAAAGAGGCTGGGATGGTGTGTAAGCTTCACAAAGCCCTATATGGACTGAAGCAATCTCCTCGGGCATGGTATTCCAAATTAAGCTCAGTTCTTCTGGCTTCAGGTTTTCAGAGGAGTCACTCAGACTCTTCATTATTCATTCGAAGAAGCAAAGTAGGAAGGTTGGTTGTTTTAGTGTATGTTGATGATCTTATCATTTCAGGTGACAATAATGATGAAATACAGTCACTCAAAAATGCATTGCATGAGGCATTTGCTGTCAAAGATCTAGGTCATTTGAAGTATTTCCTAGGAATTGAGATGGAAATGTCAGGCCATGGCTTGTTTCTCAATCAACGCAAGTATATTGTTGATCTCCTAGATGAAGCAGGAATGTCAGACTGCAAGCCATCTCGCACGCCATTGAGCAGCAACCTGAAATTAAACTCTCCTGGCAATCTCCTCTCAGATATTTGTGGCTATCAACGCCTTGTAGGTAAACTTATCTACCTTACTATCACACGACCTGATCTCACCTATGCAGTAAGCCTAGTAAGCCAATTCATGCACTCTCCTACCTCATACCATCTCACCATTGTCAAAAGGATTCTGCGTTATCTCAAAGGTACAATCAGTAAAGGTATTGTCATGCACAGAAACAATCATTTCAAGATTGAAGGGTATTCAGACTCGGATTGGGCAGGAAATGCTGCAGATCGAAAGTCTACAACAGGTTTCTGCACATTCATTGGTGGTAACCTCGTTACTTGGAAAAGTAAAAAGCAATCGGTGGTGGCTAGAAGCAGTGCAGAAGCTGAGTATCGTGCAATGGCATCCATTGCGTGTGAGCTCATCTGGTTGAAGGCTTTGTTGTTGGAATTTGGCATTCAACACCCTTCTTCGATTCCTCTCCATTGTGATAATCAAGCAGCCATGCATATTGCTGCAAATCCAGTATTCCACGAAAGGACAAAGCACATTGAGGTCGACTGCCATTTCATTCGTAATCAAGTTCAGTCTCGGATCATTGAAACTGTGTACACGAGATCCTGTGATCAACTCGCTGATGTGTTCACCAAGATACTTCCTTCTGCACAATTCGACCAGTTATTATCCAAGCTTGGTTCAAGAAGTTCCCTTGATCCAGCTTGAGGGGGAGTGTTAAAGTATATGACTTGTGGAGCACGTCTCCGGCTTCTCCTCCAGCTTCTGCAGCCTCCGGCTTCGTCTCCATCATCTACAGCCTATGACTTGTGGAACACGCCAGCCTCTGCAACAGCTGCTGATCTACTCCTTCTCAGCTTTATTAAACACAGATCCAAGTTATAAGGGATATAGCTGTGTGTCCATTGGTTGTTTAGTTCCCTTCTGTGTTTTAGACAGGTTTACTGGTTTTTGTATTGTCATCAAATGTGTATAAGTGTTTGCTTCCTTTGTAACTCAAACATATGAATATGAATACAGTTTGAATTCATCTGTCATTGTTTTCTTTACCAACCCTTCAGTGCACACACAACACACAACAACTCAAAGGGCCCTCATAACTTTTTGCAGTTAATGTCGTGCGTGTGGGAAGTAAATTATGCACTAATCTCCAACCGAAAATGGTTACCTTGGAACCTTAGCTCTCTACAGTGCTCTCCAGATGTTGACATACGGATCCCCATCAGAAGTGGAAGCAAAGACATTACCAAGTAACAAATCTCTAGGATCTCCAATGAATCTTTTTCTTCCCTTCAGCACTACCCCCAAAGGTATTGAGAACAGAGCTGCTGAAGATCATCACATAAAGATTTGGGAAGGAGGTAACAATTCATAACATAATTCAGAATAGTTTGTGCAACCACCTTAATAAGTAGCTCTTTGTCTCCTGCTCTCAGATTTTTTTACCTCTAGCTGATGAGTTACTTTGTAGGCCTCTCTTTCAGATATGCAAAAATAGCAGACTTATTACGCACCACATGAATAGGTAATCCCAAATATAGGCCATGTTCCTTGACACAATTTACCCCTAGAACCGAAGCCAATTGGTTTTGAACTTGGGGGCTCACATTGCCACTGTAAACAACACTTGATTTCAGAAGGTTGATCATTTGACCAAAAGCCTGTATAAATTTGAGTCGTATATCTCGCAAGAGATAGGGCAATATCATTCTTCGTAAATGAATGACGCTTTTCGGACATATGTTTGTGCAAATTTTTTCCACTTTCTACTTTTAGAAACTAAAAATCAATAACTCTTGATAAATAGAAACTTAAAAAAGTCAATCATTACCTATCAAACATTTATCAATTATCATGTGTGAGAATCAAGATCAAAGGGCAATTAAGTACATGCAATGTATCCTTTACTTTTTAAAATTATATTGTAAACATTGTGCTTTGTAGTTATATTTTTTTTATTAATAACTCATACAACATATATTTATTAATAAAATTTAAACTCGTAACCTTAAATTTATTAGTTAAATATCTTAATCAAACGGGTTAGGACTCATAATGCTCCATAGTTATTTGCTTTTAAGAGGTTATTGTTCCGGTAGCTATTGTAGTTGCCTACTTGGTCATATCACCAACTATTATAATAATAATAAATTGATTAATCTTATCCCATGAACAACTTCACAAACTATAAAAAAGAAATCAATCAACCTATTACCTTTATTCTATTACAAAATGACTTCGCAACTTTGACTATAAAACTTTTTGGAATCTATGATACCATAAACTATACTGCAATTAATGAATTATAATTGATTTCTAATGGATGGATTTCAATTTCATTCATCACATATGAGACTATGAGAGCAGCCATTACGTACCTTCATGTTGTCAACATATACTCTAAACCATGTTCTCTCTCCATGTTCTCTCTCAGTCCTCTCAAAAGAGAGGATATTTGGCGGCGACGATGATTCTCTACCGGTGTCAGGCTGCTTGTAACTTCGATTGAAAGACGGATCTATTCCCTCTTTCTATGAACAAGCCTGTTATGAATATCAGTGAATGTCAGTAGTACTCAGTATTCCTAGCTGTACTAGGAATACTTGTTTTTTATTTTTTTTCCATAAATGGCTCACGTGCAGTGCATGTGTAGCAGATGCTAGATATTTTCTAGGGTTTTGTGTGTTCAGTTAGATTAAGAACAAGTGGCTAGATCTCAATGCTCCATTTGGGGTATAAATATGTTCAAAGGCTAGTGCAGTCGATATGAATGAACAGTATTTTTCCAATTTCTAGTTTTTTTTTCCTTCTTTGCTCTTAGTTTAGTAAAGAGGCCAGATCCCTAATAAATCCTCAATCAGATTTGGATTCGATCTGGGAACCGGATTTCATGGGGATGCTAAGGGAACCAGAGCGCTCAGCGGTTGCAGGGTTTGCGACTGTGGCTGAATGCCTTCTCTAGTTATTGGGTTTCAAATCTCATCGAGTGGTGCCGTGGTGGTACATCCGTTCTTGTTTTTTCGTTTGGGAATAGCGATGGTAATGTGGACGGAGATGGCGACAGTACTATTTCGGCTTTGATTCCAGGAAAGGCTATGATAATTCACATTTTATTATGTCTCTGGCCCTTCTAAACTAGTAATAAATAATAATTCACACTATTCTTGATGTATTTTGGATGTCTAATTAATTTGTAGACCTATATTATATGTTCATATAACAACGTGAGAAATCTATTTTTTTATCAAAGGTTATACGATTTAATTCAGAGCAAACAGTGCAAAGACAACGTACCCCTATGAGGTCATCAGAAAACATCGTCTTTCAGAATTATAAGTCTTATACTAGATACAATATAAGCTATAAAGCATATATTAGACAAAGCATAAACTAAGAGATATCAAGTACACTCATCAAATAACAGTTAAGCGCTTTTATTTTACAGGTGAAACTAGGTTTCACAGAAAAGTATCAAGTCTCCACGAAAACACTAGTTTCTTGAACCAACAACTGATAGGAGCACAAAGTGTTACGATATTATGTATTTCCTACCCTATTTAGTTATGTTATTCTCTTAACAATGTCTTTTGTAACATGTTTTGTGATTGTAAAGGTAAAAGAGCGGTAAAGTGAAAAATGAAGCTAAAACCGAAAAATTAAGAAGAATAAAATATTTATGAATCCTTCATGTTTTAAAATGGGAAACTTGTTTATTTTCTTTTAAGAAACTTTCTTATTTTGATTTAGAAACTTACTACTTGTGAAAATTTCCTATTTTGACTTTCCTATTTTATTTTGAGAAACTTTATATTCTTAAAAATCAGGAAATTGTCAAAGAAGGAATGAACAATTAATGACGGCGTTGAAGTTAACTAAACAAAGCAAATATATGGTTACACTTTATATGTTTTGAAGAAGCTTGTAGACGTCTAAAAAGTGCTCCAGCTTCAAGGCTCTAACGTCGCTGAGCTTGTGGAACATCCAATATGGCTTTGGCAAGGGATGAAGATGCACGACAGTAGAGAGGGAGAGGTTGTTCAGGCTGACTATGTGTTTCTCTAACTGTTTGCAAGAATGAACGACGACTTTTTTCTGATAAATTTTTTTTCCTTATATAATAGTCATGTTATCATTAGGGTTTGCTCTTCACCATTGATGTAAATCTGATTAACGACCACCAATAATAGCACAATTTTATCAAATAATATTTCATAGAATTCTCAACAATATCTTGTGCATTAAGTTTTTGAATGTGGCTTGAATTGTGGCCGAATACATGGTTTCTTCTCTAAAAGGGATCGGCCAAAAATCTCCTAATTTACTGCCAATTTAATTGGCATTCCTCTCCTTGTTTGTGCGCCATTTAATGCTCCTGAAAAGGATGTGAAATCATATTTATACTATAGAAATATTAGGAATTGATTTAGAGAAATAAAAGGTAAGAATCGCCCTTAATTTTTTTGATTTCGATTCAACCAAGATTCCTTGATTTGGGGTAAGATTTCCATCAATTTTCAGCCATAACTTCTTCACAATTTTGGCCTAAATCCTGGAGAATTTCGATCTCCATTTGTGCCTCCAACACCGTCATTAATTGTTCATTTCTGCTTTGACAATTTCCTTGATTTTTAAGAATATAAGGTTTCTCAAAATAGATTAGAAAAGTTAAAATAGGAAAGTTTCACAAGTAGTTAGTTTTCTACATCATATAAGAATGTTTCTTAAAATAAATAGATAAGTTTTCCATTTTGAAACATAAAGATTTCCTAAATGACTTATCCTTCTTAATTTTCCGGTTTTAGTTTCATTTTTTATTTTTCCGCTATTTTACCTTTACAATCACAAAACATGTTAGACATGACATTGTTAAGAGAATAACATAACTAATTTTGGTAAGAAATATGTTAATAGCGTAGCACTTTGTACTCCTATCAGTTGTTGGTCTAGGTAACTAGCTAGTGTTTTCGTGGAGACTTGATACTTTTCTGCAAAACCTAGTTTCACCTATAAAATAAAAGTGTTTAACTGTTATGCTTTGTCTAATATTGGTTTCATAGCTTATGTTGTTTCTAGTATATGACTTGCGATTTTGAAAGATAATGTTTTTTGACAACCCCATAGGGGTTTGTCGTCTTTATATTGCTTGCTCTGAATTCAATCATATGACATTTGATAAAAAAAATAGTTTTCTCACGTTGTTATATGAAAATATAAAATAGGTTTACTAATTAATTAGACGTCCAAAATACATAAAGAACAGTGTGAATTATTATTTATTACTAGTTCAGAAGGGCCAGAGACACAAAGTGTGCAAACTGATTTTAATGCATACAAAAACAATTACACTGTGAGTTTAGTTTTATTTATTGTAGAAAACTAGAAATATGACTATATTACCTCGAAAATAATGTCACACCATGTTTAGGATATGAGAGTTATAATATGAATTAATTACATATTACCCCCATTATGATGACGATATCAATTTCATACACAAATATGAAATTTTAACCTTTAGGTACCTGAACTTACTTTCATTAGACATATTCATACCCGAGGTTAACAGCTCCTTACAAAAAACAGTATTTTGCCTTTTTGTCAGTTAATTGATGAGTTGGCAGTTAACCGATGATGTGGCAGCCCCAAAATGAAGTTTTTTAAAGATAAAAATAAAAAACAAAATTTAGGAACTTCAGAAGCTTTGATATCCCTTGAGGCTTGCGGCCTCGAGTTCTCAGTATCGGCCAATACGAAACCCAATCCCGAGCTAAAGTGGGGAAGATATGGATGATGTATTAATTAGTTTGATTTTTGTAAGAAAATAGGACTCAGAAGAGTTTAAATAAAAATTGGTAGAACATGAAAGAGTTGATTTAACAAAGTGCCATGTCATCGGTCAACTGCTTAACTGGCATAAAGGCAAAATACTGTATTTTGTAACGAAACTGTTAGGGTATGAATATGTCTAATGGAAGTAAGTTCTGGTAGTTAAACGTTAAATTTTCGTATTTGGGTATGAAAATGATATCACCCTTATAGTTTGGGATGTAATATGTAATTAATTATTATAATATCTATCATTTCAACTATCACGTTCCGGTCTAAATTTACCTTCCTAAACCCGGGTTAGGACGTGCGGGACCCATCTCAAAAGAGATTTACTCGTAATCCTCCTTGAGAAGGGATAACCTTTTTTCCAAACCAATTTCAAACAGTCCAAACAGATACCAGAATAGACCTCGCAGCCTGAGGTTATCCTGATTTCCACATTTAGATCTCAAACCAATAATTTAGAGGACCTGAGGTTCTAATAATATTTGTGACTGCACTTGTATCCCGGTCAGGCTGCTTACGTATTCTGTCCTCAAGGATCAAGCCACAAGTAGCTCTTATATTTTAATTAACGCCCTAACCGGGCGAATCTCGCTTTTCTATTTATCGGTCAATCTACTAATATGGGTACCAACGCCTATTTCATATCCGGAGTTTAACCTCTTCACTGAGGTATTCACCAACCAACTATCTATCGGGATTAACTCTAACATTTCACCATAATTATATACAACATTCAACATAAAAATATAACATAAAAGCATCCAGATAAATAACAAATCCTCTAGGGGTAATATTGTCAACTGAAGGGTACCCATGTAATTATCTTAAACTATCAAGGGCAGTATAGTCAATTCACCTCAATGGCAGCTTGGTAAATATGCTAAGCTGCTAGGGGTATTTTAGAATTTTTTGCCCTAATGGCAGCCCCTGTAAATAGACAAGACACCCAGGGGCAGTATGGTCTTTTCAACCTCGATGGCAGACTTGAAAACATACAAATCTGCCAAGGGCATTTCTGAGATTTCAGCCTCAATGGCACCCCTGTAATTATATAAAACAGTCAGGGGTATTTATGGAATTTCTAACTCAGTGGCAGCCTTGTAAATCGACAAAGCCGCCAAGGGTATTTCTGAGATTGCACCCTCAGTGGAAGATTACTCACCTTGAAATCCCACTGCGTCAACTACGCCACAGGGTAAATCCTCAACACTTGGTCGATCAATAAACACCTACAATTATGTAATCGACCTTAGTTACCACACGAAGGTAATAAAGACTCGATTCGACTGAACGTCACACTAAATGATAACCGAAGCCGGCAAATTATATATCCACGCGCTCGTATCGACGAGTAAATGATCGTGGGACAACTCACCCCCTAAGGATGTAAGACGTGCCACCACCCTCAAACAGGTCAACTTTACCCAAAAACCACCTACATGCAACCAAAATAACCCTAGAAGGCCTATAGGAGCAGCCAGAACTCCTAGATCTGTCGGACGCGCCTACACGCACAGCCACAGCCGGCGGAGAATTTCAACAAACTCAAAACATGAAAGTTGCAGATCACTTCAATGGGAACAACTTTAATACCTAGGGTTTTGATTAACTCGGCTGGGAAGTGGCCCAAAACTACCCGGAAAGGGCTGCCTCCACCTCAGCCCCTCCTGTCGCCGTGTTGGGCTTCAACACCACCGGAGGTCCGCCCCGAACGCCTTGGGCGTCCTTTTTGGGCTGGTTTCATGCCTCGCCGCCGCCCCACGCCGGAGAACCAGTCGGGTCGAAAACCGGATTTCGATGCCGTACTGTTCAAGCTTGGATGCGCTGATCTAGGCCGAACTGGACCACATCACCACCACAGGGAGGCTCGCACGGAGGAGAGGAAGAGATCCCGACCGGCCTCGACGTCTCCACACGGTATCCGATTCACACCTGCCGCATGTCCACGGACTCATATCGTCGAGCACCATAACTTTCGTGAATGAAGTTTTCTGAGAAACTCGACGTGGCAAAAAGTCAACATTTGACCCTTTAAATAGGTCATTTCCGAGCGTCCCTTGACTCCGAACACTTTGACACCCTTCTCGAAGGTACGAATAGGCACCAATACCACTAAAATTTCCAAACTTAACACTCGTTAAAACTTCAGAGAAACTAACAGCGCAGTTACAACCCTCTGTAACCCACCTGGTCAGGTAAAAGAGTAAATTTCAGGACGGGGTGTTACATCAACTACTCTTTTTCTTGTTTTTTTTTTGTGAAAACGGATTGGGACTGCCGTTTGGTTAGAGTAGTACCATAGATTGAGAATACACCGAGTGAAACATAGAACCTGAACCTCGTATAATAGTACACACATCCTCATTAAAAACATCCTTTATATCAGGTGTATATTGTCCCAAAACTCATTCAAAACAGATCCACTAGCTAGATGTGCTAATTTATGTGCTACACCGTCAACTTCTCGGAAGATATGTCAAACGAAACATAATCGAAAGCTTGTAAATAAAACTTACAGTCCTCTATTATTACAACAGTACAGAGAGAACGTGTGTTGAAATTAACAATAACAAACTAGATAAATTCAAGACACATAACTCGTGAGATATATGGTTTCTATTTGATTTGTAGAGTTCATTCTTGCCCAACGGAAAGCATCCGGGTACACTTAGAAATAGTAGTCGTAACACAATTGTAGTTACATTATTATCAAAAGCACATAAACACATGAATTTTGAATTCGCAAAAAACTTTGTGTTCATCAAAAATCTATTTTAAATATATATTGGTAAATAATTAAGTAAAACGAGATTGATGAACTATGATTTTAGCCTAGTTAGTGAATTTGTGTATAATACACGTATTTAAAAAACTCGTAATTTTTTATTTTTCCAAAAATGCGGAAAATACATGTTTTTGACCCAAACGTATAATACGCGTATTATTCGCACTCATATTTTATAATTAAAAAACGGTTTTTTAAAAGAAAAAAAATTTAAATAAAATATTCATTCCTGCACATTAATTCATAAACATTTGTGATTCCTAACTCTAGCTATACTATAGACTCAATTATTGATTGAGAGTTCAAAGATGTAAAACTCTATAGTATAACTAGAGCCATATGAAGCACAATTTTCTTATTTATTTTTAATTAATTAAGAACTTAAAGATGTAAAAGTCTCTCTAATAGTGATATATTAATACAAATTAATATAAAAATGTATTCAAATTTTTATGTACGTATTTTTTTGCATCTCGTTTTAAACACGTACGTACCGTATTTTTAAATTTGCTGAATCCGTATTTTTTGACCGAATTTTTAAAATTATTTTTCACTAATTTATAACAAATTATATATGTACGTATTTTTGACGTTTAATTCATGTCCCGTATTTAACTAACTAGGGTTTTTAGTTCAAGGTTTATTTTGAAACAAGCATAAGACAAATCTATATGTGTGTACTTTTCTCAACTACTCCACTCCATGAATTCGAGGACTTTATAAGGCTCCCAAGCATGAAAATGTCAATAAACGAGTTTGGAATAAGAACTTACTAGGACCAAATTGTACAATAAATCCAAACGAGTTTGGCCTTCTTAAAGGCCACATGCTTAAATTATATATTCAAATGGACAAGTGGCCAACCTCTTTTGTTTCAAGTTTGAGCGTCCATCACCTGTATACGAACTCTTATTACACGGTAAAATATAACTAGAAAGCAAACCCCATTTAATTAGCATGATTTTTTTTCTTAAAAAACATATAAAAGCCAAATTTTGATTTTCAATAGTCTTAGCTGCCTAGTATCATTTGGTTTATTGACATAGTCATCTTTTCAGTAAGTGAGAGATTGTGAGTCTGACTCACGCAGTTGAAATTTACCTAACAAAAAATAGTCTGAGAGTTACTGTAATAAACTAAAAAAAAAGTGTTTTCGAGTCTTCTTTAATTTCAACAATGCTAGGGTTTGTATGCATTACATTACAAAATATAAAATTGAAAAAATAGGTTTGAAGACAATCTAAACGTTTTGCTCATTAATTTGAACAAGGGTGTGGTTATATCTACCCCACTAAATGTTTAGTTCACCTCATGTCTTATTTTTTATTTTTAAAGTTCCAAATCTGCCCTTAAAATTTTGAGAAAATCTGGTTATAAACTAAAGAACAAGATGAAGATAATAGAGAATAACAGAATATAGGAGAATGAAAAGAATATTATTATGTGTCATATGTTTCTTTATATAGATATAAAGATTACATGATAAGTCCATATGTTATTATGATATTAGATATAAGTCCTTGAATATGAATGGACTGACACTTGATTGTAAATATTTGCAACACTCCCCCTTGGATGTCAATCATTAATATGATATTGGACGCGCTTAGTGTTGTCTCGTTAAAAACCTTGCCAGTAATAAAAAACTTATGAGAAAAAACAACTCTGGTCGAAGAAGAAAAAGAATGCAACGGGCATATGTTTCGGTAGCATACTTAAGGATGCTTCACTTGATTGTTGCAAGCTTCATATACCGTAAGCAACAGTGATTTGTTTATCACTGAAGTGAGATCTTGTGTGTTTTGCATACAAGAGCTCATCATAAGATTATCATACCTGCAAATTTAAAGCAATACAAACAAAGCTATATAATTTTATTAGGTCTTACCTCATTTAGTAATGTTAGAAACAACCCCACATGTTCAAATTTAAATATTATGTAGGAGTTAAACAATAAAAGCTAATAAACACATTAACTATGTATGGTTCAAAACATTAAAAAATCAGCATGGCATAGCCAGCCATTCATATCTTAGTTTATTTAATATGTCTCGTATATGCTCTTCATGAGCACATTCATAACTTCGCGAAAGTTTAAATTTGAGCAACATAATCCGAATTCGGTTTTGTAGTCCAATCATAATACTCATTGAGGCAATTTTGATCACTTTAATTATAACAGAATGAGTATCTATGAGCTAGCTTTAGTCCATCGAATCTATGAGTTATCTTCAGTGTAACAACCCAGCATAACAAGATATTCAACTATAGGCATCTCCCTCATGGTTTTCTTCTTGGGTTCCAACCCAAGATACGTCTCACTAATGAGAGGTGTGTTTGCATGTATAAGATACATTTCGTCATTACCTTTAGTCGACGATGAATCTCACATTTAGGCTCTTTCTCAAGAATCCATGGATCAATTTTTACAATCAAATCCCTTTTGTACTTGGATCCTTTAAGGATTTGATAAGCGATACGTTTATAATGACACTTTTTTTAGGAAATTGCTTTTAACAAAATCTTTTAAGATCCTCATAGTATGTGATGACAACTGCCGTAAGCCACGCGTCAATAACAAGTATATGAAACATTGTATATGTGACTCTGTACTTACAAAAAATTGTCACGTATAAGGAAAGATATTTGTAATGCCCTTGTCTCTTGTAGACATTGTGCCATAGTGATTTATTTTCACTATGATCAATACCTTTTGTATCATGTAGAGTTAAAGGTCTAATTATCTCATCACGTTTTATATATTAAGTTTCATTGGAATTGCCTCTATCCAATTTGGCCAATATGCTTTTTTCGACGACATTCATCTGAAAACGTGGTATTGCATCATACAGTCCTTAATGGTCTTTGGTAGCTACCATTTGTAAATTTTTATAGATGATCATCATTCATAGATCTCACACATTCTTATATACATGAATTAGCTACTATGAGCTTATTGATATTAGGTACACATACCACTTCTAGGGCAAACAGTGTCACTTCTGGGACAAACATCTCTCGTAGATTAATTATATCTAGTGAATGTGGATCTATATTCATAATATCATAAAACATTATAGGACCTATAAATATATAAACTTCCATTTTCAGAAGCTTAAAACGTTTAGATCTGGTGGATACATTCCACTCAAATTCACGCCGTTATTCAAAAGACAGTAGTCTTTTCTCTCCTCCTAACGGCGGGAAGATTATCTTGTTATGACCAAGGGCAAAAAATTTAAAAATCTATCCCCTTTTTCTGAGTGAAGATGTTCATAGGTTGGTAGCGAATCCAAACCAAATTTATGGTCAAAAACATTAAATTCATAAATATCAACCATATTGATGTATAGTTGTATCACCAAATATTATTTTCTGATTTAACCTTTGTATGTGTAATATTGTAACCATATTAGGAACTTTGATATTCTTTAATGACAATCTCTTCAGAAGAATCATGTCAATTAGATACACATTCCTCTCACATATCAAATGGGAGTTACGTATTTTATCAATATGGTTTGTCTCAAGGATTTCAACCTAATTAAGCAGATGCATTTAGCATATAAGTTTGTCATTACTAGCTTTTGTTAAGTCACTGGTTGCGATGCCTCTTAAGCTCGAAATGAGACAATAGAAAAACATTCTACGAAAATTCATGTCGTTCTTAAAGAACAATTTTTCACTTCTCATAACAAGAGGAGTGATCAAACCTGAGAGTGTCTCATTAAGGTGACAAACCAAAATATATATGTGTCAAATGAACAATTTGGTCAGAGTAGCGTTAGCTAGCAATCATCAAGAGTAGTTACTAATTTCAAGTAACTTTTTATGTAAAATATGATGTAACTTCCCATGCCAAAATAGTATATTTGGTTCAATGAACTTCTAGTTCATGACATGATGTGCCTCAGTTTAATGTAGAATTTAACCCGTAATAGCTAGGCCGCATAGCAAGATACTGTGTGCTTTGGACCTCGCCTCACAATTTTTTTCTTAGGTTGCAACCCAAAATACGTCACAATATGGGGAGGTATGTTTGTAACATTTTAGACACATCTCTATCCTTTCCTTAGGAGAGGTGGGATCTCACATCACATTATATGTTACATTTTGGAGACATACTAGTGGAGACACTTAATGTAAAGAAAGAATAATTGTGCTCTTTTGGAGACATCATTCACAGATGTAATCCAAACTTCAGGTACGGTCTTATACTGTTAGACCTACAAATTCTCAGAATGTTAACTTCAAGTTAACTGTTGCTCGAAACTTCAAACTCGAGTAACTCAAGTGAAACTTCAATTTACTTAATATTCATTGATATTTCATACTCAAACCTTCAGCTTTGAGTTTCTTGCTGCTAGAATCCCGGTAATTCTTATAAAAAAATATTTCACTCGAAATTTAAATGCTAAGGATATGGGACTACGACCCTTATGAGGAACAATAAAGTTAGAAAAATAAGTATAATACTAAGAGTAAATGCAAAATAAGAGAATTGTAAAGAACCAAATAAATAAGATTCATATCAGAAACTTCTGGTTCCATGGGTAAAGAATATACTAAGAACTTTTGGTCTAGTTAACTTCCTCAAATATGATTATCTCGTTTTTCTCCTAACAAAAGACAATATCAAAGTAAAGTGAGGAACTTCAGGTTCTTATTTTACGACAAATCATAACACATATCCATGTCAACCATTATGTAACTTGTAGAACTACTGACTCTTGTTAATTGCATTGTGGCTTTAGCCAAATCCGTAGGCATGATTGCACTATATATGTGGTTAACATAACATCTCCATTTATGATATGTGTCATAATTTATAACTTGAGGTTCTTAATTTGTATAAGCTCAAACGAGAACCAAATCACTCGAAACTGTAGGTTTGAGGATGAGACATACTAGAACCCTTTTATTTTAGATCTACTCAAACTTTCTATTTTGACTCCACAATTAGAAGCTTCAGGTTCTAGGAGTGGATGAACTTGAGGTTCACACATAATTATTAGCAAGTGCGAGATCGCATGCTTATTTCGTGAAATATCACGTTGAGGAACTTCTGGCCCTCTTATGTTTAGGAAAAATAGGTTTTCATCGAATATTTACTCGTAATACGTGGTTCGAGTTTTACAAATTAGAACTAAAAATTCTATGTATAGTATATACAGGTGACCATTTTACAATAGCATTAATTAAGATCACAATATGTCATGACCTTATGATGAACTTTTCTCGTGAGCATGTTGGGCAAGGAGTTATACTTACCAAAATAATATATGCGGTCAACAATACATGTGGCCATTAAAATTTATATTAATCCCACGAAAGATAAATAAAATAAACAAATTTACACTCAAGTTTATGACAAGGAAATCTTAGCTTGTAAAGGACCCTGCAACACCTTCATGGGAGAAACTCTTCTTATATCATTTCCTTTATGTCCATGATGTTACCATGACACACTGCATCTCATATTATCAAGATTAATTTAATTTATAAAATAAAATCTTGGTGGCAAAAATGATATAATAATCATTTATGATAAACATCTTTTTAATATATGTAATTGCGTTGTGAATACTTTATATTATGAAAACAACAACACCAATGTATACATATCTTAAAAAGAGATATCAAATGTGATGGCATTTCTTAAATGATAGGTAAAATTAACTACATACTCATGTCCGTTGATATACCATAATTACATCATTGATAATATCAGGTAACTTATCAAATAAATTCACATGATAAGTATTGAATAATAGTAATCAATTCAGTTAATAATGGTAACAACAAAAATGGTAATATAATGTGTTATTAAAATCATTAAGTCTCACATTATGTTAGTAGCTCTCATGTCACATAATGGTAGTAAAAATATTAATAAATAAAGTAATTAATAACAATACCTGATAATAAAAATAGGAATATGGATAGTCATCAACAAGAATAAGTTAGCACATAATCATATTAACATAATTTTAACAAATTAATGCTAATCATTAAAGAAATTATGTAATAGTAAATCACAATTATTCGGTGTCAAGAACACCATTGTTGATCTACTTAAGATTAATCATGTTAAGAACATCGACAATGTCATAAACAGATTTTCCACCAATAACTTGTAGATTTTGTGTGGAGTACGATGCCTAATGGCTCAGATTTTCTCAAGGAGACTGATCAATATAATTAATGCAGTCTTATACCTTTGACGTAGATAAAGTGTCACTAAATGTTACGGCATGCATCAAATGCACCAAAAATGCTTATGATCATCACTGACATGCTCTCCAAAAAAATCTTTTTTAAACGTTGCATAAAAACATAAATTGAAGGCACAAATGCGTCCATTCATATCATACTGTTTATTTTGTTTATAGACAAACTGCCAAAGCTTGCTAAAACTCAAGAGGATCTTTTGTCGTTAGATAGATACTCGTCATTTATACGCGCATGGTGGGCGGAATGGAGTTGACTATTACGGTGTTCTCGATTCAGTGGTGGAACTCGTTTATGGACAAGGCATGACAGTGCACCTCTTCAAGTGTAGATGGTTTGATACTAGCAGCCCGCAAAGCATGAAGATCGATCAATACAGGATTTTATCGGTGAACACTGCTACAAGCTATTACGAAGATGACCCGTTTGTTTTTGCCACATCGGTAAAACAAGTGTTTTATCTTGATGACCATGTTAAGGGTGACGCGTGGAAAATAGTCAACCTTGCGGACCCTCGAAACATTTACCGGGCGGCTACTCTTGGAGAGGCCGAAGACGAGGAAGAAGATGTTGAGTATCAAGAGTCCAGCGCAATTGGAATTCCTGACTCCTCTACAGTTCGCCATGATAATTTTAAAGCGGGTCGTTTGGTTAGAATTCATGATTTAGACGCAAGGCTTATTGATGTAGATCCAAATCAAGAATCAGACGAAAACACTTGTGATGAGGAAATACATAGATTGCTAGAAATTAATTCTGACACCGAAGAAGACTAATCGGATGATTCCGATTACGAGCCTTCTTAGTTTGAATTTGTAATACAAATTGATGTGTGCTTTATATGCTACAAGCTGTTGAATTCATAATTTTGTTTAATTTTGGTTATATATGAACAGGAAATACGGTTACATTAAAAAGCCTGTTTTTTATGTATTTTTCAGTTTTAGCCGACGAAATAGGCCGTATTTCGTCAGCTAAGATATTTTTAGCTGACAAATTATATCATGTTTCGTTGGCTAAAACTATCTCAGCAGACGAAATAAGATGTATTTCGTCGGCTAAAACTATCTTGGTCGACGAATACCCTAATATGTCGTCGGTTAAACCATAAACCCTAACCCATAACCTCTAAACCCTATACTATGGCCGACGAATACCCTAATTTTTCGTCGGTTATAGTTAAATAAATAAAATAAAATTTCTATAACATTGGTTGCGTCTCATCGATTTGAAACTATTTGCAGTGAAGGTCCGAGAAAAATACGTAATTTAGACGGTCAAATTATTGTTTCTTTGCGTTTAGGGGTTTGACTCACATGATTGACCGTCCGGATCGAGTCGTTAATGTTGTCGGATCAAGCTGAAATTTACCCACACACATGTTTCAATATAATGATCATATCTGACGGTCGGATTTTTGTTTCACAAAATTGATCATCACAATCACAACATGTCTACTAATGTTGTATAACTTGTTTACCAAGTGTTAAGTAAATGTTCCGTTTGAAAAACAAACTATAGTAAAAGCTTCAAACGAAAAAAATCGTGAAATAAGATATAACCAGAATGATGAAATATGTCTACGGGTGAAAAATCACGTAATTCTGATAAAGTTTTGGTGCTGATAGTTGCGGTCAATTCATTTTTTCATTCTATCTCCCAAGAGGTAGCCTTATCTCTGATGGTTATTTTTTATAAAATTTTTATACCACTGGTTGCGTCTCATCGATTTGAAACTAATTGCAGTTGAAGGTCCGGGTAAAATACGTAATTTAGACGGTCAAATTACCGTTTCTTTGGGTTTAGGGGTTTGACTCACAGGATTGACCGTCCGGATCGAGTCCTTAACGTTGTCAGATCAAGCTGAAAATTTACTCACACACAAGTTTCAATATAATGATCATATATGACAGTCGGATTAGTATAAAAAGATAATTAAATTAAACACATAAATTGAAAATAACTCTAACAAATTAGTATAAAAAGTACTATAACACCATATCATTATAAATGTATGTGCCATGTAAGAACAAAAAGAAAGAAAGATGTCCGAAACAAAAGAAAAAAAGGAAAAGAAAAAAAAATCGGATAGAATTAAAGTTCAAGGCACAAATTCTTTCATGGTGTGTTGTAATGTTTTGTGAATTTGGAGTTAGTGATTATTTGAAGGTTTAAAAGTGTTTATATGACCTTTGTCCTGTTCACAATATAGGGAGAAGTCAAGAATGACGTATGGGTCCAACATGAAGAAATTAGACTCTTGAAGAGAAGACATGAGGAGGAGCGAGATTTGCTAAAGTCTTGGTGATTTCTTATAGCACCACTTATCTAAAAATTCCTACCTTATGAAACCAAGCCCCATTACAACCAATAATGAGATTAATTCATGATTCTTAAGATAACTAAATTTGATTTGTAGAGAATTTCTCATGAGTTAAGCATATGATTTTGGTCCATTATTGCACATAGTTGTTGTATGAGGTTTTTCCATGAATTTCTATTCACAAAGTGCTTTTATTTGATGAAATATGCAAGTTATTTGTTATCTTATCATCTTTTCCCTTGCATATACGATTGAGTGAATACCATGGATGAGTGAAAAGGAGAGAGTATGCTATTGTGAGGTGGAACAGTTATCATACATGTTTGTGCTATATGATCTCATATCTTACTTGTTCATGCTATGATACATGCTTATTAACCTATGCAATTGTGCTTTCACTTGAATGTTTTAACTTGAAAGTTATGCATGATAAAGATCCTGAGACAATCTTTTTAAGGGTATTAGAAGTTTTTGAGTCATTTGTTTTTGTGTTTTAGTTTTAGAGTCAGTTTGCTAAGGGACTAGCAAAGGGTAAGTGTGGGGTAGTTTGATAAGTGTGTTTTACGCTATGTTTTTAATATGTTTTTACCCTCATTCGTACCTTGTTTATTCCTTAGTAATGTCGTTTTTACTTATTTTAGTCAAAAGGGTTTTTTTTGTAGAGTATTGGTTAATACATGCATTTATACAGAAAATTGTGCTTTAAGTGTTGAAAATTCGATTTGGAACAAAGACTTGGTTATTTTCTCTTATGATTCGTTATACCTTTACATTGTCAATTTTGATGAGTTTGGTTTAATGTGTAGATGACATGTAAATGAGCATATGAGAACAAGAATCATGAAGATTGGACTCATGAAAGACAACAAGAGAGGCCACGGAAAAGAAGAAACTCCGAAACATTGCATTTTGATCCGAGCAGAAATTTCCAGAAACCCTACATCAACTTCGGAAAATCATATCTAAAGATCCAGGAGGAATCTGAGGGCGAGCCATATATCATTGGAAAGCTGTATGTGTCTAGTTTTCAGATCAGCTAGAATAGCATCAATTGGAGTTTATATGAAGGAGTTATGATCAAAACAATGAACTGAGGTCATGCTGCAAAACTGGGCAGTTTCTGCCTAAGTTGTCACACGAGTTTGGGAGGTGCCTAGAAGCCCAAGACTTGTGCAATAAGGTCTACATTGATCCATTAACATGTAGGAGAGTCCAAGAGCAGAAGATTCAAGATCCAAGTCGAAATTTCTTGTCAAGAAAGAAAGAAGTACAAGTTGTGTTCAAGAAGGAATACAAGAAGATCTTTTCTTATTGAAAAAGAAAGATCTAGCCGATTTCCCTAGGGTTTTCTCTCTTGTTGTTCTGTATAAATAGATATGTATAGCTTTTAGTTTAGAGTCTTCAACCTTTGTAATATTTAGAGAGCCAAGCTCTACCCAAAAACCCTAAACACTTAGAGATACAAAAAGCTGCCGCATCCATTGTTCACCGGAGAGTTCAGCCATTCTTTCGCCAATTTCACCCTACCTTTGCCGATTTTCTCTAGGAGGTTTAGGTATGGATCTATGTAAGCTTTTGAGTACTCTATGTGTTTGTCGAAATTCATTGAATATATGTATTGTTTTTGCGGTTTTATGTTTCAAGCATGATCATGTGATTCTTCTTTGTGATTTCTTATATGTGATTGTTTGAACATAACGATTAGAATGCATGTTTAGGTTGTGAATAAAAGACTTAACTTGCTGTGTTTATATGATTAGAGAACTTTAATTGATTAATCATCACCTGAGCACGTAATCGAACTCTAGGTTAGCTTGAACCTAGACAAGTTAGCTATTAGGGGGAGTTTAATCAGCCGTGGTAATCTAGGATCAAGTTAGGCATATTTGATGGCTTGGTTCTAGTTGCTGCATAGGGTGGTAGGGTGAGGGATTTGCATGCTATTAGGATGAGTGACGCCATACCTATGACCATGTCTTCAACCGACTCGTGAACGGTAAGTGTATCTTGTTTAGATTAGGCATATTTGATGGTTTAAACAAGGTGACACATATATGTTTTAGGTTCAGGCATATTTGAAGTTCCTAAAAACACATGAGAAGTCATTAAAGGTTGAAATTAATTGAAGTGTTCGAAATTATAAATGTTGCTTGTTAATCTGATTCATAACCTTGCATGTTAACTAATCGGTGCTTTGTGCTGTTCTAAATGTTGAAAGGATTGAATGATCACTTGTATATATATGTTTGTTTATTTTTGTTTATTTTTGTTTATTGTTTCGAACCATTTCAAAAATCCCATTCGATTTCGTATATATGTATAGTGTACTAACATTTGTTTTGCAGAATAATAATTCTTCCCTAGTGTCTCCGGTTAGAACGATACCCTACTTACTAATGCTACAAGGATAGAGTTTTAAATTGCAGGTCAATTTTTGACAGGTCAATTTTCTTCCACTGCCTCCTCCACCACATCCTCTCTCTCTTTCGAATTTGTATATTTATTTGAATTATTGAATTGAATTATCGAATATGTATATATTTAATTGATTTATATATTTATTTTGAATTATTGATGTATATATATATATATTTGTATACATATTTGTATATATTGCTACAAATAAATATATATATTGATATATATATATGGTTGTTTACAAATTAATATATAGTTTAATTAAATAAAATGATAATATGTTGGTATATACATATCCGTGAATTTTGTATATACATTAGAATGTTTTTAATTGTATATATTGTGAATTATTAATAATTATTTTGAAAATTTTGAATTATTAATAATTGTTTTGAAAGTTTTGTATATATATTGCTGCAAATTATTTTGAAATTTTTGTATATATAATGTTTTTAATTGCATATTCAAAACCCTTGTATATATTTTGAATTATTAATAAATATTTTGAATTATATTGATAACATGTGCTAATTAAAATATTTAAAATTACAATTAAATTTAAAAATTCATATAAGTTAATAAATAAATATTTTAAACAAGATGAAAGACTTGTTTAGATAAACTAATTAAGGGTTCAAAGGGCCAAAGGTCGGAATCGTCTGAGGAAACGTCTAGCAACCCTCAAGCGTCGTTTCAGGACCACATGATAGCCCGACGTGCGTCCCTTCTAGAGCCGACGCAGAGACAATCGGGCGCCACCCATTCCTCTAGACAGCTGGACGCCCCTCGCTCCTCGAGGCAGCTGTGGTCTCTAACTCAGGCGGAGGTGTCTGCACCAAGTATGCCTGAGCTACACAGGGCACCGACTCCGGGCCCTATTGTTTCGGAGGGTGTGTCATCTAGGATACAGATGTCGTCGCCTCTTGTCTACTTTCCGCGGTTGATACCGGCAGTCGATGACTCAGGGGCGCCAATTTATCCACTGCCCAAGCAGATGACCCCATCAACGGCGTACTAGTTCGTGCCTTTTGGTACAGATCTTATTTCTGCGAGGGTATCATCATCGATGACAGAGTCGGAATCCGTCGTGTCCGCCCCAACGCCCTCACGTAATAAAATATAAATAATTTGTTTTCTTATAATGTCATAATAAGAAAAATTTATTAATAATCAATTTGTGATAGGCACTGTCGGAGCTAAGCCGACAAGAAAGAAGAGAGGTCCCGTCACAGGGAAGGCTCTCGAGAAGACCGTGAGTACCTCGGGAAGGATCGTCATCGATACTGACGGGGATAGCAACGTAGTATCGGGCGGAAAGACGAGGATGTACTCCGGTCGCGTGGGAGCGCTCATTAAGGATAGAGTCCTTATGTTGTGGTCAGACTAGGGCGAGATCCCACAGGAGGTTAAGGACATGGTCCACAACTCAATGTCGGTAAGTTTAAAAAATTCACAATTAATATTATGTATTATATTGTTGATTTATGAAAAGCTAAACTAATAAACGTTTTAATGCAGGTGCGATTTGACGTTCCACAGCACCTGAGGAACACCTGGGTGGACGTTGTGCATGGAGGAAGGTACGTTGGAAAGTTAATGAAAAAATAAAATTATATATGTAATTAATAATATTTATAATTTTTTTATGGTATCTGCAGGTACAAGGAGTGGAAGAACGAGTTACGGACCCACTAGACTACGTATGGGAACGCAAGTTCTGGTACCCCTGTTGAGTTCCAGTTTAGAGAGTACGAGTGGCGTTGGCTTCTGATTTCAGAATTCAACAACCCTCACAAACAGGTAATTAAAAAAAATTCTTATATTGTTATTAATTAGTACATTTTAAAATAGTGTTTAGGGTTTAGGGTACTAGCCAGAATCATTAGTACTATCATTGGTGTTTAGGTTTATTAATGTTATTTCCCACATATTTTTTTCCTTTGTAGGCCGTTTCCCGGGCGAACTCTCAGAGCCGGCAACGCAACACAAGAAACCATTATGTCGGTTCTAGAACGTTCACATCATTGGTGGACAAGGCGGCTAGGGAACATCTAGAAGTCAACTGGTACGTCTATACGTACGAGAAGGCATATCCTGACGCTCAGAAGAATATTGTAAGTCGTTTTACGTTTTCACATTTTTTAAATTATATATATATATATATATATATTTCATAATGTTAATTAATTATTTTTTCCTATCCAATTAGGCGAAGGTGAGACAGGCTAGTGACGAGGTGATGACTGCTATAGTGAGGGAGACATGGCCAGACACGCAGGAGGAAGACATGTTCGAAGTCATGTCTTGGATCGACACTTCAGATCTCAGAGTTGGGGCGAGGATCCTGGGCACAGCATTCCCACAGCGAGGAAATAACTTCTTCTGCCGGGGTCTAGGAAAGAATGGCGAGGGGGTACTGAAGATCACTCCCAAATTTCAAAAAAAGGCAGCCTCGACCAGCAGCAGAACGACTCAGCTAGAGGCGGAAATTCAGATGCAACGGGAACAGCAAGCCGCCCAGACTGCCTATACTACCGCTTTACAGGAGTATAATGCGGCAGTATATGCAACCCAGCAGATGTTCCAGTACTTGCAAGAGTTTTTAGATGCCCAGCTTCAGGGATTTCTGGCTCCGCCTATGCCTATATCTATTCCCCTACCTCAGCCGCCGCAACCTCCTCAACAGCAACCTCCTCCTGGCGTAGATATAGATTTAGATGATATATATTTTATATAGTTTTAAGGGTTTATGAACAATTAATAAATAACTTAATGCAAAATGTTGAGACCACTTTTGATAGTGTTGTTGGTTATTATATGAAATTGTTTGTGTAATTTGGAGCTTGCTTGGATGGTAATTTAGAGATTTTGTGGCTTTTTCAGTATAAAAAGTACAATAGCCGACGATATTTACCATAATTCGTCGGCAATAGTATTTTTAAATTTTTTTCTTCAAGGTTTAGCTGACGAAATATGGCTTTATTCGTCGACTATAGTACTTTTTCGCCGACGAAATGTACTATAATTTGTCGGCTATAAATATTTTTTAATTTTTTTATTAAATTGATGAGCGGGTGACCGCCTAACAAATATACCCTATTCCCCACTCAGATATATCAATGTAGTACAGATAAATAAGGGTTATCGTCCACGAAGAACTGGTGAAACTAAGTCTCAAAACACTATAAATGAACATAAATGACACAAATCTGACAGACTCGACCACTGAACAGTAATCACACCATGAACCTAACCTAGACTAAACCAAAAGCTATGAAATTTTGACACAATTAACTAGACACAGTGGTGGACTACCAGACAAAATTTGAGGGTAATCGGAGTTGATTTGGTACTGAAATAAATCGGACAAGCTGCTGCTATATGCAGAAAATAAATACTGAAAGTAACTATGCTTATGAATGCAAGTTGTTTGAACTATGTGATGAATGAGTTAAGAGGAATGCAATTTACCACCGCCATTCCATCTCTCTAATGCATACTTAACCTAATGCACATATCCCATGAATGAAAGTTCTCAGAAAGAGTTGATCGTTACAACCACATCGTATTACCTAATTCTTATGCCTATGTAAGTTTGTCATGGACCTCCCCTGCATCTATCCCTCTATGAACCTATAGTCATGGGCCCCAAGGTTTACAAAGAAGAAAGCATTATGATTTAGAAAAGGTTTGAGAAGCTACAAGGGTTCACAGGTAAACTATGGGCATGTCCTGCTAGACCTAGGGTTTCAATCACCCGACGAAATAATCTATCGGTGTATCATTGTAGAGAATCCAGTGGAAAAAATTATCTTCAGTCGCCGTTATCTCATGACAATAGAGTCCTAGAATGCATACTAAGTTGCGCACCAAAGTAGACATATAAGAAATCATCGCTGAACCACATAGAGAAAGAAACATCATTCAAGATGAATATGCCAGATTAAAGTATATGCATCAAAAAGACTTCATGTACAGGGCTTCAAGCAACCCATTAACAAGATGTTTAGCTACTGAAATTCATAATGAAATAAACAAAACAAATCATAGAGATTGGATGAAGAAGAGGGACTGCTCTCGTTTCGATGTCGAAGGACCGGTGCTGCCGATGCCTGTGCACTGCTGACTACCTGCAGGTGCACCGCGGGGTGCGCGCGAGGTGCCGCTGGGCCTGTGAGGTCTGCTGTACATAGCTGCCTGGCTGCGACGTGCACTGCTGCTGGTGGTGCGCTCGCTGGTGTCTGCTGCGCGCACTGGTGCCTGTGTCTGGCGCGCGACTGCTGGTGCCTGGCGTGCACGGCTGCTCCCTTCTTTTTCTCTTTTTCTGTTTTCTCTCTTGTTTCTCGCCAGCTCTGCCGCTCCAACTCCTTTTCTGTCGAACTCCCTCCACAAATAAAACCCTAGAGTTCTTTTATACTCCTCTTTTTGTTCTCCCCTAGTCCCTCTTGGTCTCTCCTTCCTTATGACACTAGGAATCCTTTTTATTTATTTCTTTTCTTTATTTCTCCACAAAACCTAATAAAACAATAAACATTAATTAAATTACTCAATTAATAGCAATAATCCAAGTGTAATAGTTCAATTAAACATGATAAATACGCATAAATATGCGACTATCAAAATACCCCACACTTAGCTTTTGCTAGTCCTCGAGCAAAACACTAAACTAAGACTCAACAAAACACTAACGACAAGACTCTAATGCCCTCAACATGTTGTCTCAGCAATCTCCTACAGTTGTAACACCCAGATTAATATGATTCCACAAAGTTTCAGAAGTTAATTCTAATGCATGACACACATGTAACATGTAGGACACAGACATAATCACGGTGAATAAAGAGCTTAGCATGCAATGAACAAGTCATGATTCAACTCAAAATGTGTTTAAGGTATCACTCAATTCAATTTCTTGCCAAATAGACCAAACCATATGCTCTGCTCTTGTAACAAATCTCCACAGATCAAAGGCTGTCATCTTGAGGATCAAAAAGGTCATCATAGGTTGTAGTGGGGCTAGACTCATAGGTTTAGAGAATAAAAAAAGGATATGGAATTCAAACACAAATTCTAGAACCTTGTAAGCACCAAATAAGAGACTTTCTCAGGTTTACAACCATTGAGCTTTCTCATCGTTGAATTCAAATGTGTCACCATTGTGACCAGATTTCATCTTGTTGGGCCTTCACGTCAATCTTTTCGTTAAAAGTCAATCATGGGTATCAAGCTAGACATCACAAAGAACTGATTTTTTTCCTTTCTTTTTCTTTCTTTCGTTTCATTTGTATTTTTTTATTTTTTTTACAACACATTATCTTGATACCCCACACTTATTTCTTGGTATCACCTTCACACACTTTCACCTTGGTCTTTATATTTTGTCTCATGTATATCTCTACTAAGTCCTAGAACAAAGGTAAAGGTATACTACACTAAGTTTGAAGGTTATGCAGGTGATGACAAAAAGTTTAAACATATAGGCTTAAAGTGGTTAACTAAGGGGGTGCATAACTTGTGTTCAAAAATATGGGACACAGGTTACATATGGCAATGATGATAGATCCTAAATGCCTTTATCACTTCCTCAATCAGAACATGTATTGACTAAAAGCTTTGAAAAGTACAAGAGCAAGTTCTAGTTATATCTAGAGTCCATTAACTTAATCTACGGCAAGCAATTAACACTCAACAATGAAAACATGTATTTCACATAAAGGCTTAAAATCTCACAGGTTAAATGAATCTCAACAATGTCCAAACATGCTCATAATCTGTACCATGTTAACTTGTTTCTATATCCACTACACATTCGCATATGCATCATATATCAAAATTAACCAAAGAAACTCAAGTCACATAATCATCTCTTAGTCACAAAGTAAGAAGATATAAACACATCATCGACTAGTTAAGGGCTCCTGAAACTCAAAACAAAAATAAAAGACTCTTTTTGTATTACTTTTCTTGACACTATTTATTTTTGTATTTTGTTTTTCATTTAAGATGCTAAAACACACAAAAAACTCAAGAATTCGAAACCCAAACTAAACAGACGCTAAGTATATGATATAGCCTCACCCCACACTTGAAAGTTGCATTGTCCTCAATGTAATAATCTTGAATGAAATCATGCAATACATCAAACAAGTATGACTACGAACACAATCACACACAAAACACACTAAGTGGAGAAAACTAAAAGTAAAGGAAATGAAAGGAGATAAGAATTCAAATCTGGTCGCCATGCTTCTCCATCCACATGGGTTGCCTCCCAAGTAGCGCTAAGTTTAAAGTCTTCAGCCAGACGATAGATTCAATCATTCCACAGTATGAGGCACGTTCTTAAGGTCTGCATCCTCAAACACATGCTCCACAAACGACTCATAAAAAAGGGCTTGAGTCGATGTCCATTCACTTTAAAAGTCTTCCCTGTTTCTGAACTCATAATCTCTACAACACCATGAGGGAAAACATTAGTAATAACATAAGGTCCGATCCATCTACTTTTGAGCTTACCTGGAAACAAACGAAGACGACTACTGAAGAGTAAAACTTTCTGACCAACGACAAACTCTTTCCTTTTGATATTCCGGTCATGAAAAACTTTAGTCTTTTCCTTGTATATCCTACTGGAATCATATGCATTGTGTCGGATTTCATCTAACTCATTCAGCTGCAACTTTCTATGAAAGCCCGCTTCATCTATGTTTAAATTGAACCGCTTGACAGCCCAATATGCCTTGTACTCCAGTTTCACCGGAAGATGGCAAGCTTTTCCATACACTAGCCTATAGGGAGACATCCCAATAGGTGTTTTATATGCTGTCCTGTATGCCCACAATGCTTCATCAAGGCATTGACTCCAATCTTTTCGGGTTCGTCCAACAGTCTTTTCTAAGATTTGCTTGATCTCCCGATTTGATACCTCCACTTGCCCGCTTGTCTGAGGATGATAAGGTGTTGCAACCTTATGACTTACACTGTATCGTCTAAGCAAACCATCAAAGGTCCTGTTACAGAAGTGAGATCCTCCATCACTGATGATGCATTTAGGTGTTCCAAACCTGCTGAATATTTCTTTAAGAAAACTGAAAACAACCTTAGAATCGTTATTCCGGGTGGCTTTTGCTTCCACCCATTTAGAAACATAATCTACAGCAAGGAGAATATACAAGTACCTTTGAGAGTTCGGAAACGGTCCCATGAAGTCAATACCCCACACATCAAATATTTCAACTATAAGTATCGGGTGTTCAGGCATTTGGTCTCTTGGACCGAGATTACCTGTTATTTGACATCTAGTACAAGATTTATAGAAGACATGTGCATTGATAGTCATATATTTATGCGTATTTATCGTGTTTAATTGAACTATTACACTTGGATTATTGCTATTAATTGAGTGATTTAATTAATGTTTATTGTTTTATTAGGTTTTGTGGAGAAATAAAGAAAAGAAAGAAATAAAAAGGATTTCTAGTGCCATAAGGAAGGAGAGACCAAGAGGGACTAGGGGAAGACAAAAAGAGGAGTATAAAAGGACTCTAGGGTTTTCTAAAAGAGGGGAGATCGAAATACAGACAAGAGTTGGGCGAGAGAAAGGAGAGAACAGAAAAAGAAAAACGCAGACGTGCACCCAGCAGGGCACCCAGCAGTCACGCAGCACCCAGACGTGCACCAGCAGGCAGTCGCTGTGCACCCAGCAGGCACCTCGCGCGCACCAGACGTGCACCAGTAGGGCACCAGACGTGCACCAGCAGGGCACCAGCGGCAGCAGCACTGCATAACAGGCACTCGGCAGGCAGCAGCTGTGCACCGGTCCTTCGACATCGAACCGAGAGCAGTCCCTCTTCTTCATCCAATCTCTATGATTTGTTTTGTTAATTTCATTATGAATTTCAGTAGCTAAACATCTTGTTAAGGGGTTGCTTGAAGCCCCGTACATAAAGTCTTTTTGATGCATTTACTTTAATCTAGTTTGCATATTCATCTTGAATGAGGTTTCTTTCTCTATGTGGTTCAGTGATGATTTCTTGTATGTCTACTTTGGTGCGCAACTTAGTATGCATGCTAGGACTCTATTGTCATGATTTACAGGCGACTGAAGATAATTTCTTCCACTGGATTCTCTACAGTGATACACCAGATAGATTATTTCGTCGGGTGATTGAAACCCTAGGTCTAGCAGGACACGCCCATAGTGTACCTGTGAACCCTTGTAGCTTCTCAAACCTTCTTTAGATCATAATGCTTTCTTCTTTGTAAACCTTGGGGTCCATGACTATAGGTTCATAGAGGGATAGATGCAGGGGAGGTCCATGACAAACTTGCATAGGCATAAGGATTAGGTAATAGGATGTGGTTGTAACGATCAACTCTTCCTGGGTACTTTCATTCATGGGATATGTGCATTAGGTTAAGTATGTATTAGAAGGGTGGATTGGCGGTAGTGGATTGCATTCCTCTTAACTCATTCATCACATAGTCTAAACAACTTGCATTCATAAACATAGTTACTTTAAGTATTTATTTTCTGCATATAGCAGTAGCTTGTCTGATTTATTTGAGTAATCAAATCAACTCCAATTACCCTCAAATTTGTGTGGTAGTCCGTCACTGTGTCTAGTTAATTGTGTCAAAATTTCATAATTTTTGGTTTAGTATAGGTTAGGTTCGTGGTGTGATTTCTGTTCAGTGGTCGAGTCTGGTAGATTTGTGTCATTTGTGTTCATTTAGTGTTTAAGACTTAGTTTCACCAGTTCCTCGTGGACGATAACCCCTATTTATCTGTACTACATTGATATATCTGAGTGGGGAATAGGGTATATTTTTTTGGCGGTCATCCCGCTCATCATGCATCATGGAATAAAGTTGGCCAATAAAACCCACTCTCAAGCACCTTGAGAACTGTTTTCTTTCCTCCAAAATGTCCACCACCTGCATGTGAGTGACAAAAAACTAGAATAAAATGAAATTCAGATTCTGGTACACACCTGCGAATTATAGCATTTGTACAATGCTTCCAGAGATATATGTCGTCCCATATGAAGTACTTAGCATTCATGACAAGCTTATCTTTCTGTGCTGTTGTAAAATCTGGTGGAATGCACTTACTTACCTTGTAATTAACTATGTTGGCATACCATGGTGCCACATCTTATGCAACAAGGAGCTGCTCATCTGGAAAGCTATCTATGAGAGGGAGATTATCCTCTTCTGCATTTGACCCATAGGTTAGTCTACTCAAGTGATCTGCCACCCCATTTTCAGAACCCTTCTTGTCCCTGATTTCAACGTCAAACTCTTGAAGCATGAGCATCCATCTAATCAATCTTGGCTTAGCATCCTGTTTGGTCATCAGATATCTCAAAGCAGCATGGTCTGAAAATATGATAACTTTAGTTCCTAACAAGTGAGATCTAAACTTCTCAAGAGCAAAAACCACTGCTAAGAGCTCTTTTTCGGTAGTTGAATAGTTCAACTGTGCATCATTCAAGGTCCTGGAGGCATAATGGATAACATGAGGAAGTCTCCCTGGACGTTCGCCAAGAACAGCACCAACAACATAATCTGAAGCATCACACATTAGCTCAAAAGGAAGATTCCAATCAAGTGCTTGTATGATGGGAGCTGTAGTCAACAACTCATTGAGCTTGTTGAACGCTTGTAAACATTCAGCTGTGAAGTCGAATGCTACGTCTTTTTGCAGCAATGCACATAACGGTCTCGCTATTTTGGAGAAATTTTTAATAAATCTGCGATAAAAACCTGCATGGCCAAGAAAAGATCTTACCTCCTTCACAGTAGAAGGAGGTGGTAAAGTCCGCACAATATCAACTTTAGCTTTGTCTACTTCTATACCCCTAGCAGATATGATATGACCCAAAACTATACCTTGTTCCACCATAAAGTGACATTTCTCCCAGTTAAGCACAAGGTTAGTTTTCACACAACGTTCTAGAACCATGGTTAAATTATGGAGACACAAGTCAAAAGTATCACCAAAAACTGAAAAGTCATCCATAAATACCTCAATAATTTCTTCAATCATGTCTGAGAAGATACTCATCATGCATTGCTGGAATATTACTGGCGCATTGCATAAACCAAAGGGTATCATTCGATAAGAAAAAGTGTCATATGGGCACGTGAAGGTGGTCTTCTCCTGATCATCTTTGTGTTTGGCTATTTGGTTGTACCCTGAATAACCATCCAAGAAGCAATAATACGCATGTCCAGCCAAACGCTCTAACATTTGATCAATGAATGGAAAGTGGAAAGTTATCCTTGCATGTTGTTGCATTGAGCTTGCGGTAGTCAATACACACTCTCCACCCCGTTTTCACACGTTGAGGCACCAATACATTCTCATCATTCCTTACCACTGTAATGCCTAACGTTTCGGAACTACCTGCACAGGACTAACCCACTTGCTGTCAGAAATAGCATAAATTATACCTGCATCGCGGAGTTTAATCACCTCTTTCTTGACAACTTCCATCATGGGAGGGTTGAGTCGACGTTGAGCTTCTCTTGTTGGTTTTGCTTCTCTTGATGTCTGCTACTGTCCATCCAATTGCTTACTTGTAATTCTTAAGAACACTCAGCAACTTCTCTTCTTGTAATTTGTAGAGCTTTGAAGAAATTATAACCAGCAAAGTTTAGTCATCTCCAAGATAAACATACTTCAAATGCTTGGCAATGAATCAAATGGAGAAGTGACATCAGTTAAAACCGGAAGAGGAATGGGTTTGGATAGTTTACCTTTCATGCTTGGCAATGAATCAAATGCCTCTTCCATTGCATAATACTCCTCATCCATCTCAAGGTCTTCAACTGAAGCAATCTTAAAAACCGGTTCAAAGTTGATGGGTTGAGGGTTCTGTTCTAAAACATCCTTTTTGCCTCCCATCTCTATGACTTTTCGTAAGGGATCCTCCACCAATGAGTACTGAATGAATTCCTGAATAAAACTCTCAAAAGTGTCAATAGAACAACATGAGTGAGCATCATTATTATTTGGGTGTTTGAGGGCTTCATAAATGTTGAAATGAATCTTTTCTTCAGCCACTTCCATGCTCAATGATCCATTGTAAAAATCGATCTTAATACGTGCTGTCCTTAAAAATAGTCTTCCAAGAATCAATGGTATCTCTGATGGCGTCGGTTCATGCTCCATCTCCAGCACAAAGAAATCTGCCGGAAATATCAAATCTCCCACCTGTACTAACACATCCTCAATAATACCTCTTGGGTAACAGTTAGATCGGTCAGCAAGTTTAATGATTACACTAGTAGGAATATGATCTCCCATTTTTAATCTGTCATAAACAGTATATGGCATTAAGTTTATGGAAGCACCTAAATCAATTAAAGCACCAGCAAACCTGTGATCTCCAATAGTACATGGAATCGTAAAACATCTAGGGTCAGCTAATTTCGGTGGCAACTTGCGTTGAAGAACAGCAGACACCATTTCTCCTAAAACCACAGTCTCAGTTTCCTGAAACAATGGAATGTCATAGAGATGGGATCCAACAACGGAATGTTCACCCCAACCTTCTTGAAGACATCCAACATCTCATTCTCTTTGTCATTCTTCACCTGCTTCTTCATCCTGCTAGGAAAAAGCACATTAGTAGTAATCAAAGTAGAAGGGTTAGAGAGTACTTGCCCTTCTTTAAAATCAATCAATTTTCAGTCTCAAGTGCATTTTCGACGGGTCCCATAACATGTTGCTCAATCATAGGCTCTTCCCACTTCCTTCTTGGCTTTTGTTTTTCTGGCACTCCACCCAACACCTTTCCACTCTTCAAGGTTATGACATGAGCTTCATATTTTTCATTGGGATTGGGTTGAGTGTTGCTGGGAAGATCTCCTTTGTTGACTTGAGCAAGTGTTTGTTGAACTTGGCTCATTTGTCGCTCTAACAATTCAATTGCCTTCCCATGCTGCTGATTAAAGGCCTTTATCTCTTGGCGGAATGCACTGTTCTCTTCCCTCTCCTTCTTGTTGTCAAGCATCATCTGTTGCATTAATGCTTCCAAAGTAGAATTTCCAGTAGATGTTTGAGCTGGAGCTTCTTAGGGTTGTTGAGGGACAAGCCTATGGCCGAATTGTTGGCCATCCCTAGTGGGTTGTCTCTGCTGAAAGCCAGGTGGGACAATCGAGGGGTTGAGTACATTGTTGCTTCTGTAGCTCAAGAATGGATTATCCTTATTCCCACCATATGTGTATGGCTGCTTCTGGAAGTAATTCGCTTCCTCTTGATTAACTTCCTCATATGCTCTTAACTGAGGGCATTCTTTTGCTAAATGATCTGAAGCTGAGCATAGAGTGCACACAATCTGGGCTGCAGCAACTGTTGTCTTTTTGATCACCTTCAAAGCGCTAGCAATTAAAGCAATATCGTTCTCCATAGAACTCAACCTCTTTTCCATAGCTCCGTAAAGTGTGACAGCATTTAGAGATCTTCTACTTGCTCTCATGGATCTGTCTCTGGAATGAAACTGCCTTGAATTCTCAACTTGATTCTCTTCAATTTCCTTGGCTTCAGTTCCAGTCTTGTTCCACCAATTTCCTCCACAAGCTGAATCCAGTTTGGACCTGTTAAAAGAATCTAGTCCTTCATAAAAGAACTCCATTTGAGTGTTCAAATCAAACTTATGATGAGGGCATTGTCGATGTAAACTCTTGAATTGACTCCAGGCTTCATGTAATTCGTCTCCATCTTTTTGCCTGAAAGTACTGATCTGCTTCTTCAAATTCTTGGTGCGAGAGGCTGAGTAAAATTCCTTCATAAAAGCAGAACACATCAGATCCCATGTATCAATAGACAAAGGAGTTAAAGAGTTATACCACGCCTTTGCTTGCTCCTTGAGAGAAAAGAAAAAAGAATGAGTTTGACAACATCTTCATCTACATTTGTTGACTTCTGAATTCTGCACAATGCTGCAAACACATTGAGATGGTCCTAAGGGTCTTCAGAAGGAGTGCCTCTGAAGTGTGGCAGATTCGAGATGAGAGATGGGGGAATAGCATAAGACCCCAAGTTCTCTGGTAGTACAATTGGCGAATCTGCTGCAACCGTGCCTGGGGTAAAGGATTCCCTAAGCCTTGTATTCTTTGCCATTGGTGATGGTGGTTTTGATAGAATAAGTTGTTCTTCTTGCTCCTCACTTTCTGACTCTTTATCAGACTGTGTTTCAAGCTCAGTTTGTTCACTGTGATCAATGCTCGTGTGCAACAATTGTTGTCTCTTCTGTTTCCTGATTTGTCTTGTCAAGCGCTCAATTTCAGGATCAAGACGTAGCGGCTCAACACTTATAGTGTGTTTAGTATGCATGCACAATGCTCCTGCACAAAGTAGAAACCGTAAGACTCAAAGAAAAATAAAAGAAAACTAAACAAAACAAAACTGAAAACAAAAGAAAACACAATTAAGACTTAGAATTAAGCAAGTTTCCCGGCAACGGCGCCAATTTGGCCGACGAAACATTTATATTTCGTCGGCTAAAGTAATACTTTAGCCGACGAAAAATAGAAAAATAAGTCGTCGGTTAAGTGTTAAACTATAGCCGACAACCACTTTTATTTCGTCTGCTAAAGTCATAGCAGACGAGTCTTTGCCGACGACAACTCGTCGGCTAAGATATTAGCCAACGAATTTGGTTAACAGACCGACGAAAATTTTTCATCGGCTAAAGTGCTGATCCTGGTAGTGGATACTTGATGTAATTTTGGTTTTAATGGTGGGGAATGAAAATAGAATACCATCTATATCGAAGTAATTGATTTTAGACTTTATGAAGGAGTCAATTTCCAGTCAAATTATTTTTTTACTTTCCTTTCCAGTTTCGATTGACAACTAATCAGCTAGGGCTGGGACTTCAAAACCGAAACATAACCGCACCGAAACCGAAAAAAAACCATGCTAAACCGCACCGAAAAAACCGAAAAACAGAAGTGTTTGGTTTGGTTTTAGTTTCCGATGTTTGGAAACCAATACCAAACCGAAAAACTGATATTATATACATTAAATAAAAAATAGAAAATTACATATATAAATATTATTTTATATAAATATTAACAGATATTATATATTTTTTGAAATTGAAAATAATATTTACATTATTATTTGAAGTCTCAGACTTTTTATATTTTGATGGTTCTCTTAGAAACTGTTATATAACGTAAGACTTTATACTATACTTGTTTTTTGTTATTTAATTTCAGGTTTTCTTGCAAGTTAATCGAAATTAAAAAACCGAAAAAAACCAGAGATATAACTGAAACCGAAAAAACCGAACACAATCAATTTTTCTTTTAAAAGTTTAAAAACCAAACAGAAAAAAAAAGATCGGTTGTCCGGTATTAGCTATAAACCACACCATTCACACCAATTCTCACCTTTACAATCAGCGCATTAGAATGAAAAACCAGATTAATTCTTTTTTCATACCACGATTTCCTGTCAACCAAACGGATCCTATACGTGTGGGTTGGAAACACCACTCACTAATGTACTGGGAACACATAATAATTTCTGTCAAGGTAGAAATATAATGTTAGGACAATCATTAATATATTTGATCGATACAGATAGAGAGGGAGATTGTCAACTTAAGCTAGCCGAAATGGATGACCACCGACTCGATCATCATCCCTCTCTCAAATCCTATCTGAATTTCCCCATCCAACTCTTATAAAACAAACCACGACTTTCTCCAAGTCAAATCCACCTCCGGTCTTCTTCGATCTATCTCCCTCGTGTATATATATATATAACACTTCCATCTCTTCCTTGATGCCAACGATAATCGATCCCTAAAACTCAGTTCAAATCTCTTTCGAACTCTTCCTATTGATACATGCATATGGGTAATGCAGTGTCCGCATGTTTTCAAGTACAAAACTCGAACTCGGCCGTCAAACTAATTTTCTCCCAGCAGGGCACCACCAGGCTCCTCAAAGGAAAACACATCGCCGGAGAGATCATGTTCGAGTTTCCCGACCAGATGGTCTGCCATGCAGACTCTTTCTTCATCGGTCAACCTATTCCGGCCTTGTCCATCCACGATGAGCTCATGCCCGGCCAGACCTACTTCGTTCTTCCCCTCGACCGCTTCTCAGGCACCGTGCTCTCCGCCTCCTCTCTCGTCGCGTTGAACTCTTCCTCCTCCTCGTCCAGCCCCTTAAGGAATAATAACTCTCCCATCAAATTCGGGGAGATCAGCCCCTTCGAGTATATAAAGGGTTCCAACGGAAGGGTGCTGATCAAAGTTGCGCCTGAGTTCATCACAAGACTTGTTACGAAAAGGGACGAATTGGGGACCCAAAGTCCAGGCAACCCGTTTCTCTGCAACACACCGGAGCTTCAGAAACACTACGAGCAGCTTGTTGGCTCTAAAGACCAATTATGGTCGCCTCAGCTTGAAACCATTTCGGAGCATAAGACTAGGTTGTCACCATGCAGATTCATAGGGCTCGACTACTACTGGAAACCCAAAGAGATGCAAGTACTGTAATTCTATTCAATTGCTTTCTATTTTCATTTCCCTTTGATGATACAGATCGTTCAAGTCGCTTATTTGTTTTTCTCAAGTGTAATTAGAGAAGAAAAATTTTGTGCGTGTTCATTAATTCTTGTTACTTGATTATTGCACAGAACTTAAAACGTTTGATTCTTTAGTTTTTTTGGTAATAGTTTGGTTTTTAATTTTAGTTGGTTACTGTGTATAGTTTGATTCTCCATCTGCTTCTATATTTTATTAGTGTTGCTTAATTAATTCTCAGGAGTTAATTACACCCTGTACGTCGTGATTGCTTTTTCACAAAGGAGTTGATTAAGATGTTTCCTGAACTGAGACGTGCTCTGCAGGGAGTACTTAGTACAACCATTGTCAGGTCTTGACTGGCTTAATTACTAACTGTTTGGATTTTTTCAGTAAGGAGTACTTTGATTTTTTGGATTCATTAGTGTACGTTCATCAATAAAATTTCTTATTTATTCATTCAAATATATATTTATATATATACATATATAATTATATAATTATTATATCATGTCCAAATATGTGTATATCTATTCAAAAGGTAAGGATTTCCTTAATTGACACATTATTAGATCATATTTTTTCATCTTAATTATTCAGCTTTTAGCTAGGTGCATATAATTAGATCATCTCTACAAATTTTCAGCTAATTAAATTGATCACCGTTAAAACATTCAAATGTGTGATTTAGAGCTAAAAACACGAATAGTTCAAGTTTCATTGATTTAATTCATTTTCGATACCTTAATGATCTACAAATTAGCTAAATTTTGTAGATATAATCTATTCATATATACCTACAACTTAAACGGTTAAAATAAGAAAGTATAATAAAAAAATTGGGTAAATAATAATTTTTCAGACGCTAGAATAATAATTAAATAATTTAGGAGTAAACATTTATGAGCGTACAACTCGCTCATCCTCTTCAGACTTCTAAAATTGACAACCAAAAATCTCCGACTTTCCTTAATAACTTAGGAGTCCTTAAAATAATTCATAAACCTTAACCGGCAATAATCAATAGCTGGAATAATATTTTATTAACCGCAATATTACTAAACTTGAAAAATTCAAAAACCTAACCAAAACTCCTCCAAAAATTACCAAATTTAAACCATAGACTCCTCTCATTTTATACTATTAATGGGCATGAAAAACTGCCAAAAATGGCAGCACCGCCACCAGCTCCGCCGCCAGAAATTCCTGCCAAAATTCCAGCGACCTCCAATCGCCACCAAATTTTAACAGTAGGTTCGTCTCATCATTTGGAACAACTTTCTAGTTCAACTCGAAGGTCAATTCTACCTTTAAACAGTCCAATAGAAATGAAATTGCAAAATCCAAAACATAAACCCTAAAATCTCAAATTCTTCAATTCTCCTTCCACACTCCAAATTGAGCTACCAACTTATAGAGGAATATAGTGCTAATCAAACATAATCTAACCATATAAGGAGTTCACCGGATGGCGGGCGGTGGACGGAGAATTCCGATCAAAACTCAGAACTGTATACTAGACACATATCTCAGAAATTTGACCTAAATACGGCCATACAGACCGGAAAACTTTTCTAGAAATGGAGAAGACACGGCAGCGCAACTTTTAGGACCGATTTAGTGGTCACCGGTGGCGCGACGTCGGAGAACGAACTCCGAGAAGGTAAAGGAAGGAAACAGGGTCGGGAGGATCGGTTTGACTTGAGTTTTGAAATTTCTGACTTTTTACCGAACAGTTACGGTAAGTTCCATATTTATACTCCTTTTACCGAAACAGTAATTTTTACATTTTCGATCAAAACTTTCACATACGGACTCCGATTTAAACGTGTCACATGCTCATGAACTCGTATCGACGTCCTCTACAACTTTTATGAAGAACGTTTTTCCAAATTCTCGACTTTACGAAAAGTCAACTTGACGGTCATTATACGATTAAACAGTTACTTTAACTGGTTAAAGACCAAAGTAACCAACCGTAAAATAATTCTAGGATCGGGATGTGACAATTCTCCCCGTCTTATAAAAATTTCATCCTCGAAATTTCTATACTCAAAGTCCAACACAGTGGGTGACATTACCCCTTAAAATAATCTTATTGTTCTCAAGTATCAATTATTTTTAAGAACTCTTTTGAATCGTCTCACGAATAGAATTGTCATAACCCTGCACATCTGCTCTTTACGACTAACATCCTTACCGATCCTCCATATAAGACAATTTCCAGTACTAGCCGGAAGGCTATTGACATAGGATGTAAGGAAATAAACTTATTCACGTAATATGAGCATGCGTGATACTAGGCATCTATATAATCCCAAGGATACCCAACATATTCCACATACTCATGTAACATTGTCACATTTATCAAACGTAGCACTCCTTCCTACATGGATAACCTCCAATACTCCATCATTTTTAGACGCCTGACCACTCTTCTCGGGTCAACACTAAAGCGTCTGAGATCTTACCTCTAATCACAATAATCTTCCTTTAATCAATGATCATACCGAATTCTTACTATACACCAACCATTTATGATGTGGAATACGACACTGCCTACCAAATATCCACCGACTGTAATCCTCACGATAATCTGATTTCCACGAAAAGATTACAAACTCCGTCATGTACTGTAAACATCCTTTGGCAACAACTCCTCGTTGTCTAAGCCGGATCATAATCACCTATAGGCTTGTCCACGTCTTTTCACTTGCTGAAAGCAGCTAACCCGAACGAGGGTAAAATTCATTACCATCACCTAGTTCGAACCTCATGATGTCAAGCAACAACTCATCATCAAACTACTCAGTAACTCGGCGTCAAGGCCAATTGTTAACACGCTATAGCTCCAGGATTCACATATGCTTATAGCGATCAGCTAACCTTCCAATCGAACTGATTGAGGATTCGTGCCCTGTAAAACTGCAAGAAACCAAAACTCAAATGGAAAAATACTTCGCAGAATAAAGGCTCATGTTGACCCATGAAGAAAAACATAGCCAAATGGAAACACATGAACTCTTTCTCCATTCAAATAGATCACAAGATCTGATTCACGTTTTCCATCATACGAATCTGATAAAGACTAATATTCTTTCTGCACATGACTGCTAAAATGATCTCACTTGTTCACACCCAACAATATCTTAAAGATATGAAGCATAACATCAAATCTGCAATTACTGCATCTAGAATATTCGATTCTGTAGGCATAAGGACCCACAAGATTTACTACTCCAAGAAAGTTTAACGCAAAACTACGTTAAACTCTCTTTAAACTATAAGTTTAACGCAACTTATAAAGTCTCGAGAAGTTGATAATACTTCTTGTCACTACGCTACTCTTGCCCATCACATAAAGGAGTTATATTAAACTTGAATAGGGCAATAGCGAGACATCAATCCACTTAATGAGACGTCACGAGTCTCATCGTTCTATACGCTGAGCCTAGGGTGATGCACAACTGCGAAGCCTAACTCAATCTGAAATTCTGAATCAGAGAAAACGTCATTAGGGCCATAATACCAACAGAGTCATCAACTTAACGAGTATCACTGAGCCTGGCCAACCACCATCTTTCTTTTACTTTAACTGACACTTTCTATAATCTCCAACGTCGTATCACTGACTGAAAGTCACATTTCTCATTCTATCTCTGTTACTATTAATAAGTCAGACCACTAACTAAGATTCGATGGCATATACTTAAATAATACACACCTCCCAGGTGCCTCTACTTCTCGCAATAAAATTTCTAGCTCAGAATCCTACCGCACTGCGTATGCGATGAACACCAACTCACTTTTCATTTGACAAAATAGTTTCCATTCGGGAACTATCATCAACAACTAGGATTTACCATCTTCCAAGTCTGATACTTCAGGAAATATGTCATATTGCACGTCCACTCTCGACTCTAGCTCGAGAGAAAATCAAATCTCAACTTCAACTCAAAAGTCATGTATCTCGCCAACATTTATTAATAGTCTAATTGGGACAGTAACCATGACCATACATCAACATCATGATTCGTCTAATTGTCATAACCCTGATTGATAACCACAATCGCAAACAACAATGACTTCACAGGTCAATCCTGAATCAATATGAGATTCAACCACAATACGATCCCTAGAAAGATCTCTGCTCTACCTAACAGAAAATATGCCACATTCAATAATAAATCTCTTTACAACCTTTGACTCATAATACTTCTTGAGTCAATAAAGAAATCATTTCTCCTGCTCTGACAGTCCATACTCGTTGTAAAGCAGACAATTAATAAACCGAATCTCGCATTCCATTGCTGAAATTAAAACACTTGTGGCTTCCAGATGTGCTACTCAATCAGACTCCAATTCACATAGGGTTACCACTTAATTAACCACAATATCTGACTTGCACTATGTAGTCAAGTCCGCACTCTCCTCGGGCACACAAAAACTATCCAGAAACTCAATCCAACCTGTGGCCAATACCATACGTCCATAGAATAGTTTCAGCCAATTACCTTAATACTGGCTGATTGACACATACTCAACATGTGATGACATCACCTCTAAGGTCATACAGAGATTAGTATGTGGTCTCACCACACCATGATATCTATTGGGAACGTCGCCCCTTTTTGGCAATCTGATTACCAATCACAAACTCTCACGAGAAATACTCTCTGAATCAACAGGGAAACTACACATCACTATCGATTCTTCATTAATCTTAGGATTCCAATAAAATTATATCAGGACCTTATCCTCCAGACACTAATGTTCGTACTTCGCATACTCAAAATTTGAGGATACTACCCATTACTATAGTGGGATAACTTATGTAACATTAAACATGTCACATCGCAATACTTCGATCAAAGAATATAATCGATTATTCGTTTCACAAACCAGACAAAGCAACGAGAAATTTTCAGTTTCAAATTTTAGTCTACACTCCATAACTTCATTAACTGTGAAGGCTTCATAAAACCGAAGCAACAACAAATTTCACATTCTCCAAAACAAGTCCATAAAAGACTTTAGTCCAACTTTCTTAACAACAATAAAGTGGGTGGATAAATCTTAATCTTAACACATCACAGCTAGTCATCCATTTCGAAAGATATGATATTCATAATCCACTCCCACCACAAATTCAGGGCTTATGGAAATAATCCCTTTACAATACCGCCTCAAATAAATATGGTCTAATACTAGTCCATGATACTGTGGGTTTTGTTCCCCCGCTGCATTTCCTCGAATTCCATGCATCTGACTCAACACGCACTAGATTAGTCGCTATCAACTTTCTTACATTCTCTTAACTTTATCACAGGTCGGAATGACCACTACCGACCAACTTCCGACCCACCACAAAAGGTTTTACTAAAAACACCCAACACCTTAGGAGTCTGACCACCAATTCCAACTATCATGAAGATCTTACCATAGCCTCATACTTAAAATGCTTATCTGACAAATGTCACTCTCTTCAATCAAAGTTTGACCGAAAGTCAACACATGAGTGATACCTTGCAATTTCTGAAATCCCTTGATAGTGACAAAGCAATCAGCTCGTCACAATACTCCTTTTCCAGAATGGTTTAACTATGCGAATTTTCACTCTCTTTTTGCATTAATAAACCATGACAACCTCAAACATTCTGCTCTTCACCCCCAAAGAGCAACATAGATTGATACCGTGACGTAATATCATATTTCTAAAATTTTTTGTCTTTGATCAATCTATCTGACATCTTTAGGGCATGATCTAATATTTCAATTACTAAAATACACATCAAATGCTCAATCTTGCACTTAAATCAAGAACCGATCAACCAAGGATTCATGAGTCCTCAACTCATATCTAGACTCACAATCTCAGTCAGATTTCGAAAACTCATAAACAAGTGTAGATCCTTTATCTTTTCCTTACGAGTACTCTGAGAGGTCGGCGACTAAGGCATAATCATGAAGATTCAAATATTTATGAAACTACCCGGTCTATAAATCAAGCAAGAAGTACTAACTCATATCCCTAATAAACACTAAACGTCCAAAGCATAAAATGTCGATGGATCTGCCGCGGTCGAACCATCACTCTATAGACACTAAGCGCTCCCAAGTACATGAGGTAGTAAAAGGAAACGATAAACTAATACTCTGATACCAACTGTCAGGACCCACCCCGGGTTAAACCCCTTTAACTCGAAGTATATCCTGCGGAGACCACCTCAAGGGAACTTCTTACCGAAACCCCCATGAAATGGACAACCATTCCTACAAACCAACTCAGCACTTCCATGAATAATTTAAGTCAACCCCCAACTCCTAGAGCCAGCCAGCTCCCCAAGTCACATTTACGCTTCACTAACCTATTCAACTATCTAAGTTAGGGTAATCAGAGCAGTTTACATGGAAGTTATACCTAAATCAATATACGAGCAACAGCGGATTAATTGACTATGCCTCAACTTCGGTACGCGCGACCTCCTCTTAGCAACCCTGCAACACTAGGCATTTGAAAACGAAGGGCCCAGAGAAAATATTTAAAAACAAAACATTAGCGTGAGTGGACAAAAATCAAATATGAAAATGTAAATATCTTTTCATGCTCTCCCAGAAATTTATGAGAAACCATTACGCAAGCCCTATAAAACTTAACCCAAACAAAAGTAAATACCAAAATACAATAAAACTGATAAATAATTAAGTTTTGGCCCAGATCCATACCCCATGCCCAAAAGAAAAAAAAAACTCCACCAAAAGAAAAACAAACACCCAAAATGGGCCACCAGGTCACATCCAGGCCCTAAAGCTCAAAGCCACAAAGAGGTTTCTCGGCCCAATCTCTTGAGCCCAAATCTGTAGCCGCACCACCATCAACTCTGTCCCGCCGTCGTAGTCAAACCCGTGCATGTTTGCTCCATGATCACCCCATGAAAGACCTCCCGCAGCCAATGCCAGATCACCACCCCTACCCATCTATTGCCCGATGACAGATCGAGCGCCCAAAAAGAGAGAAGACCGCGACAAGCCAAATCAGATTGCGCTAACACTCGATCCGAAATCACAACCATCCCGAGTAAACCCCACCTCCCTACCTCCATCCCATATGCAGCCACCAGATCTAACCTAAAGATCCTCTGAAAACCCCCTCCCGACCTTTCCCTCAGCGCTTTAGACTCGCCATCTCAATACAGTTCCCATCCGACCACCCAAAGCCAAAGTGGGAGAGGCCAGAGGCCATCCCTAAGGCTCTGGTGCAGCTAGGGGAAGAAAAGGTTGCCGGCGCGATCAAACCCTAGAGAGAGTTTTGTGGAAGAAGAGTTTTTTAGAAGCAGGATAATTTAGCCCATCAACCATAGAAGGTTAGGGAGACGAAAGCCTACATGGGCTATGAAAGCACAGCACAACTCAATCCAAGCACGATACCTTCAGAGCAAAGAGAAATACTCATCAACAATACTAGACTCTGCTCCTTGTGATATTGCTGACGTGGGGTGGGATCTTAATGACTTTGGAATAGATCTCAGTAAAAGTTCTGATGTTGGAGGTAGAGGGCTGACAACTAAGGTTAAGAAAGGTAGCAACGCGTTTTCTATAGTCAAGAGAGAGAAACTCTCCTATCTCTCTAATACTCCCCAGCCCGGCTGCACACCCTCTTTCTTCTCTTTGGTCAAGATCTAGATCATTTCTTGACCTAGAATCTTGGCTTGAGAACGGGGGAGCACTCTCTGCTTTAGGCAGTCTCTTTGTCTTGGTAATGGTAGGTTTAGCTTGTTTTTTCTATTCAACTTTCTTCCCCTCACATATCCACATTCCCAACCATGCATAGTATTTCAATTTCAAATGACCCACCATCTGCTTTCTCCTTCAACTTCACAGATCTCAAATTCTTGATGGTCAAGATGCACATCCTCCTCACTTGGGTCCAACTTCACCGATTAGAGCTCTGCCTTCAGCATCTGGAGTGGGCTTGTTAACGGGGTTATTCCATTACCGTGTGTTAACCCGATGATCTCGGTAGTGTTACAAGGGACTGCATGTTGTCCATTCGGATCCTCCTTGTTACCTCTCTTCTTTTTTATTTTGTTTTGGTTACTGACTTTAAGGATGTTTTGTATGGTTTTGAAATTTGTGTTGTGGAGATGTTTAGATGGGATGAGTTATGTGCTTCTTCTTGTGGTCTGGTTGACTAACGAGTTTTCACTAGAGGATCGGGTGATGGTCCTATGTCACCCTAGGATGACGTCTTTGTGTCATTGTATTCTTAATCGACCTGTTTCTTGACTGAAGCTTGTAGGATCTGTAGAATATGTTTGTATGTTGTTTTTTCTTGTTGTTTTTGATCCATTTAGGATATGTGGTTGTACTTTTGTTCTAGTTTGAATAAAAATCCTACCATTACCAAAAAAAGGTTAAGAGAGGTAGTGAGTGGGAATAAATTTTTGTGTTGTCTAAATACCCTTGTTGTCAGGTCCAGTCAATAGGAATTGACACGTTACACATGTCACGTAAACAAGTTAACGATTCCTCTAACTAAATGTATAACAGAATTAAAAAATTCAAATTTACCGACCAGCAACATATGTTGCTTATAATGACCAACCAATAAAATGTTGTCATATTAGTCATAATTTTTCAAACCTCATCCTCTTTCTTTACTTTCTCTCTTCACTCTCTTTCTCTGATTGGTTGGTTATTATAACGAACATATGTTGACATGTTGCTGATCAACAAATTTGTATCCAAAATTGAAACTTTGTAGAATTTTACATAGCTCGAGTATTTATTTAAAATAATCTGTAAATGAGGTATTTATTTAAAATAAGCTTCAAAATTCAGGTATTTTATTGTAGTTTACCTAAATTAAAAATTGCAGAAAATATGCAAGGTAAAAGTCCTGTATATTGTGCGGTATTTGCATCAATTTCTCTTTTATCTCAAATTATATGGAGTCGATTTGGAGCATTAGAAGACAGACCAGCACAATGGACTACTGTGTTCATTGCAATGGTAGTAAATCAAGAATCAACCAAGGTTTTATCGATTAAGTTTCGCCGTGGTCCCAAAAAACCAGGATAAAGAATGAAGAAAACGAAGTAAAATGTTGCTGTTGGAGTTCAACCTTTGACGGAACGTTCAAGCCAAACACCATTTTTGTTAGTCTACCTATATTGCTTCACTGGTTCTCTCTATTAAGGGATGACTTCTGTCAGAAAACCTCCAATTAACTACTCCAAGAACCTCTCCAGCTTGTTAAAAAAGAGCAATGCTTTTAATTAGAACCATGGCACACACTTCCGTGTAACCCATTATCGCCAGTTAAATGAACCATACCATAAGCAGCAATTTGCATTTCTTTCGGGCCTCCATTTCATATTGACCAAATTCATGAAAATGATATCAACAATAACATTTGAAGCATGATATCCTCATCAACCACAATAAAGATAAAAAAACGCATGAACAAAGACCGTAATGGCCTAAACAACTATCAAACAATGAAGAGGAAACAGTAGGACAGCGAAGCATTGTAATGAAGCCGAAACGGATTTAAATTTGCCAACCACTAACATATGTTGGTCATAATGACCAACCAATCAAATGCAGTCATTTAGTCATAATTTTCAAGCATCACCCTCTTCCTCTACTTTCTCTCTCCACCCTCTGATTGGTTGATCATTATGACCAACATATGTTGGTGATCAGCAAATTAGAATCTAGCCGAAACTAGATTTCAGAATACTAAAAAAATACAATTGAGTGCCAGGGCTGGTCCTGTGCTTGTCGAGTCCCTAGCCGTAAATTAAAAAATAAAGATTTTACATAGAAATGTTTATGAATTGATAACTAAAAACTTATGATCCTAACATTCATAGTGGAATGTAATTAAACATTTTTATGGTAAGAAGTTAATTTAAATAGTTAAAGCAAAAACAAATTTAAATTAAAAGAATGAACAAAAAATATATCTAAACCTTTTTTCTTTAAATATAGGGTTATATAGAAAAAAAATTGAGGCACCTCACATTTTGAAGCCCTAGACCCCAGCCTCGCCCATCTTGCCCCAGGGTCGGGCCTGTGGACTACCAGTCACTAATTATTTGACGGTGTCCTCCTCACTTTTTTATTCTTCCTTTCTGTTTTAAAGCTACATTATATCACAGTTGGAGAGTACTCGTAATGAAAAAGAAAGGTCACAGAACCTGTACAGGAGAAGGGGTTAGGGTTGATGAGGTGGCATATGATGTAGAATGAGTCTTTTCCGGCCCAACCTTGCCAAATGCAGCTGATGCTTTGCTGCAGCAGCCTTATCTGCAGCTTCTCGCTTTAGTGCCCTCTTGGCACGTCTCCCAATTTTATCCATTGAAGTCTCTTTCTTTCTAGGTTCACGAGATGAACTAGTACTTGCTTCCTGGATGTTTGATCTGTGAACAGGCCTTGCCTCTTGCCGTCCAGCGCTCACATACCCATTATCTCCCCACCTTCGATTAACAATACGGATACTCGATGAACTGCTGAAGTAAGCGTCATCTAGGTCATCCACTTCATCCTCATAGGGATAATAATCTTCAGGATCATCACATGCATAAACATCTTCACGATCCTCCACAACTAGAGGCTCAAACCATGAGGCTCTAAGCAGTAGGCACACACTCTCCTCGAACATATAATCATGTAAGCTGTAAAGCCAACATAGTGATTGAGATTACAACATAAGCTTATGTCTTTAGGTTTGCCAACATATAACATGTCCGATTATATACTGTGTTAACACCCTGGAAAACTCGACGCAACGTATTGCATGTCAAGATTAACCTTCGGTCCTAGACATTCATATCAATTGACATTTCTTTTTTCTTTTCTCTTTCTGGGTGTACTACACACTGAACACCGTAGAAAAGTTGACCAACCTGTTGCCAGTCAAGATTAACCTTAGGACCTTCATATTAATTGACATTTCTTTTTTCCTTTCTCTTTTTGGATGTACAACATACTACCTCAAAAATCTTCCAGGGATATTTATCAGTGAACTCCAATACGCATATTCCCCCCCTCAAACCAGAAAGTACTTGGTAAGAGATCATAACTATATTTATCCTATCCTGGCAGGAAAAAACTAATACATAAAAAAGGCCTGTACCTGCCATCAAGTGACCGATGGACATTCAGGAACCCAAATGGATGTTTGCACTGAGGGCACGTGGGTGATTTGTTGTATGTCACCCAACGAAGAATGCAAGTTGCACTGTACAGAACCACACAAAAATCATAAAAACCATAGCTAAGCACCATTTTTTAAATCACAAAAATAACTGAAAACCAGATTGACCTGATCGAATGCAGTAGTGGTACCACCTATATATACTATGAAAAAAGAAATTACTCTTTCAGTTGATTCTCCTCATCAGTAGGGAGAATGGGAACAACGGAACCATCGGTTGGGAAATCAGTCCTCGGTTCTACCACAAGTGAGTAGTAGCCATGTATGTGTGCAAGAGCGTTTGGACCAGCAGTAGTGGTGCAATGTACTCCAGATGCCAATGCAGACTACTCATACGATCAATCGCATTAGTATTTGGCAGGTTCAACCCTGCTTCAGCTAATGCAGCCGACGAGATTTGACAATAGACCAATTCTAGCTTTTTAGGTCCGCCGAGAGAAATGGATTTATCTTCCTTTTCAAACAGATAGGGAATGAAATGGGTTTTAGTATTTTCACGTGGATGTTTGGTATATATTGGAAGTTGAATAAGAGAATCAAGTATTAATTCTTTCCACTAGGTTTGGTAAGCTATAATAATAAAATACAAAATTATATTTTCAAATAGTGCCCTTTAATAATTTCCAAATACAACATTAAAATTTATTAGGATGGTTAATTTATGTAATTGTGGTTTTGATGGTGGAAATAAAATTAGAATATTAATGTAATTGAATTCAGGTTTTATAAGAGAGTCAATTTTCAGTCGGATTAATTTTTTGTTTCCTTTCCAGTTTCAATGTATAACCAATCAACCACTTGAAAATAAACCCAAATTAATTGTATTTTCATATCATAATTTTCTGCCGACCAAAACAGGGCAACTCGGTATCACAAACAAGTTTTGTAGTTTGTTGTCCCTTAGTTGTCCCACATCATTCAGCAGCATCCACTTGAATTTGGTCCCATATATATGCCGATATAACCCGGTCCAACTTCATTAAAAAAAAAGTTCGCAACACCATTTAAACACATTGCAAAACTATAAAAATTGATTTCCGTTGATCTATAATATTACAATTGTACAGATATATAATAGTTATTCTAGACTGCATTTCTAACAACTTCCTCATTTTCATGTTTTTTCCAATTTTAGAGAATATTAGGCTGTTTTTTGGTCAAACAATTTCTATCTCATTTTTCAAAATAGAGATGGAGAAGAAAGAGAAACATTTATTCTCTAAATTTGCAACAAAGCCTCTTCTTTCACAAAAAATAAATTTTTTCTTCTCTAAAATTAAATTATTCACGTTCACCAACGAGAAGTTTACAAATATAGAATATTTTCATTTAGTATTTTATTAGTACAATAAAATATATATATATATATATAAAATAAATATCTAAATTTCTAAAATAAAGAATCTGTTAGAGTTAGAGCATAATTATTTTCAAGATTTTAGCCTTCCCTTAAAGAAATTTTTCTGTGCTTTAAGAATACCAAGCCAGCAAGCCTAGTGGTCCTCCCAGACTAAAAAGAAATCGCCACCTCGTATCTTTTTGACAAGTTGTAAAATGGATTAAACTTTTACAGCCTCTTTAGTAAAACTTAACAATGACATTAAACATGAAAAATACTCACATCTGCTTAAGCTACTGCAAAATCAAATTGTTTTTGATTAACTGCAAATGGAATCAATTACAAAGTATGAAATTAATTCAATCTTCTCTTTTCTTAGTTTAATCCCATTGTAAGCAATGGCATGCGTGTAAGTTCTGGTACTAGCCTATTTATATTGTTTGTTTGGATTAGTGTAGGGATATCTTCAAAGTGAAACAGCATGATAACATTTGTACTTCTTCAACAGTTTTTGCATAATTTCTCTATTAAAGAAAAATAAATCTATATATATATTGTTTTTTGGATTAGTGTAGGGATATCTTCAAATTGAAACATCATGATAAAATTTGTACTTCATAAGATCATCTCCAACAGCTCTTGCATAATTTCTTTATTAAAGAAGAATAAATCATAAAATCTCTATAAAAAACGAGCTCAACTCCAACTGCTCTTTTATTGTACTCTACAAAATTAAATGTTTTTTCTTGTATAATTTAATAAATTTATATTAGTATTCTATATTTATTCATATCAAAATCACATCATTAATTGTTGTGATTTCTCTATTTTCCATTGAAGAGCGTGTAAGGTTCTTCATTCAATTTTCATTTGTGGTAGGGAAAAACAATGAAACTATGGTGTCACACTACCTCCCCAGAGTTCGGGTATGAGAGACCCTTCTTCTGAAGGCATATATTTACCCGATCTCAGCTTTCCTTTGAGCTTTAGAGACTGAATGCAAGGATACATCTTTACAAGCATACCCGGAGTACATGAGTAGCACAGTTCAATACTCACACGTGTTTGTGAGTTTCACTCTATCATTTTCCATTCCTTGTTAACCGATGCTCCAATGGCACGGAACTTGGGGTCTTGGATCGCACTCATTGTTGCACAAATGACTTCATGATCCATAGTCGTCATATTTCTTCTTTGTTCCTCCATACCTAATGTATTGCGAAGCCAAGAAATTTACTCCTGCATCAATTACAACCATTAATTTTTCTGACCTACCATGAAAAGTATATATCATCCCAAGAGAGGAAAAGCATGAAGTAATGTTGTAGTTTTCTTAAACTGAGAGATAGAGAATGCATAACAAAAATATGAAATAAAAGATTGAAGTCTCCTAGCTCAGAAGTAAAGTCATTCGCATACTTGTGCCAACTCAAGATCAAAGAATATATACCATAAACTCATATTCATGCGTAGAGCCATGGCCATAGTCATTTCAAAGATAAATATGCAGTCAATCAGAAATTCATAGAATGAAATTTAAAAGAAGCAGGCAGCAGGCCATGATCACCATCATCGTCTTAATGTTGGGAATTGAAGCGTATGTCGCCATGTAGTATGGGACTAGTGAAGTAAACTAAAAATAGATTGAAACATTACAGATATATGTTCTCTGATTCATGACTCATGAGCTATAAGTGAGATCGACCAATAATTCAACAGAACTTCCATATTTGGGAAATATCTGTGGAAGCATCATTCATATGCATCATATAACAGAAACTAAGATGCACATGAAAGAACAAGAGCAAACTGTATGTATGTAAAAACTAGAAACTGCATGAACCAAGCATTTAACAGACCATTACAAAAAAGAAAGACGTTATTGTAGGAGCTTAAACATTACTTTGGTGCAGCTATGGTACCGAGGCTTTTCTGGTCACGCAGCTTTTCAAAGGGACATCTGAAATTTAGGGTTGGTACTGGCTACTGAGAAGGAATCGAAGAAGATAATTAACTAGTGGAAAGAAGAAGAGTTCAAACAAAGTGCCGGTGGTATGAGAAATGCTAGAATTGGCTGTAGAGTGGGATGCTTATATAGACCATCGGAGAATGGAATCGATCATTGCTTTGCGTGTGGACGTTGGGGAATGGAATATCTTACATTGAGCGTGGCCGTTGGAGAACGGGATATCCTTTGCTTGTGGCCGTTGCAGAACGAATACGATCTTACGTGCCATGCAAAATGGAACATCATGAGCAGGATGTTGAGGAAACCTTAAAGAGCTCCGCGTGATTAGGAGCAATTCCCTTGCAAAGCTTGCCTTAAAAGAGCTCCATATTGGATATTCCATACGTTTCTTAACCAAAGCAGCAGGATGGGTGTCTTTTATAATAAGGCACTCTTAGTTCTTCCCCAAGCCGTTGGCCTACATGGAAAATCATCTACTGTAACTAATCTGTATGGTTGGTTCTTCTTATACCAATATTGTTACTTGTTTACTAAAACAAATGCTCACCTGTCTAAATGGATGCAAGGACACCAACACCGGGGGTGAGGAGCGAAGAGCACGTTGTAAGTACTTTACTGCATCCTGCAGGTGATAATTATCGAGAGACAGGCAATCGTATGGGCAGTAACAGATTGTATGATATTTATCGAGAAGGATCACATCATCAAAAAGATTGTATGTCTCAGGTGCAAGCTGCAAGAGAGAGATGACCATTGACACATCCATAATGTGAACCATCTATCTCATGTAATTGACAATCTGAAAGGTTAAGGAACTGTCCAAACATGTTGATATTTTTCATCCATGAAAATGCTTTTGCTGATCCAACATTCCTCCTGTTTTCAGTGAAACCAACTCAAGTTATATTTGGAAGTATATATTTTCCTACAACGATTTTCATGCAAACAAAAAGTTTTCAATAGATTAGCTCACATATTCAACGAAACAAAAGAAAGAACAATCATGGGACAATAATCACATAACAGTCATGACACACTTCTTTTGGCCACCAGATATTCCCCTTCTCATGTCATCCACCCACCAATATATCAGCACAGATATCTAATCCTAGTATCTGTTAAAAGAATCATAAACAGTCAGGCTAGCTTGTACAAAATACACTCGAAATACATGATAAAGTAGTAGGATTGAATCAACAGACCTTGAGAGCATAATCTGTGATCAATCTTGTTTCCTGTCTCGCCACAGATGTGGCTTTCATGTATGAATCAATCTCAGGGTCTGGTTTGATACCTGCATCTCCTTCTCGTCTAAACAACTCTACTAGTATATCATACTTTGTCATCTTACCAATATCAAATTACCCAAAGATCCCTATCTAGTTTGCCAGAAAGTGCTTTTAGCAATGTTGTTTTCCCTGATCCTGAAGGTCCAAGAAGAAGCGTCATCCTGAACACAAACAAAACAACAAGATCATGGATGGCTCAGAAACGAAACCATGCACGAACGAAGTAATTTCTTTAGGATCTGGATCAGTAAACTGACAAGCTCTACAACTTTTGCCAATCATTATTTAAGATAATTTTTAACTACCTGTGCAAAGTTTATTCATATAACAGTACAATTTGCATAACTTGCTCGTTTGGCAATTCCGCTAACATCTTGTAGTATCCTGACAATTCTTTTCTTGGATGATGAAAGTCCAACAAGTTCTAGTGTTCACTAGCATCAACAGTCATTTAGAAATCTATAGATTCACAGTAGACGTACAATATAAGGAAGTAAACTCTACAGCTAGGAAATGTCTTTGCAATACCTCTATTGCGTTCAAGGTGGAATTCCAAAGAGTCGGAAGTGCTCTGGTGCCTACAAACACATCTCCCTCAATTGATAAATTCTGGAATCTGACCTCAACTTTACGCATATTGATGACAACCCTGTTCCCAAATCATACACCATAGTTTAGGCAACATATAAATCACAGCTAAGCTAAACTTAAATCCTGAATCGAACACTATTAATTTCCCAATTCAATTAGCTGTCATTTCTAGCTCTGAGCTTCTTTAAGTTCTCATTTCTTTAAGAAGTTCTCATTGTCCTCCTCAATAACCTTAAGTATGCTCTCCATCTACTGCTTCTTATCTTGATCCCCAAGATTGGCAACATCAACTTCCTCAGTCATAACCCTCCCATAGCTCATCACAGTTGTCAACATCCCTTTCAGAACTGTTTATTTCTTTATTTCTACTGGATAAACGGAACGACTGTGTGGGAAATCAGTACTTGGTGGAGCCACTAACAAGTAGCCATGTAAATGCGTGCTAGCGTTTCCACCAACACGTACAGGATCAATGTATTCCAGACGCCAATCCGGACACATACACTGAACATCTTTTTGTATGAACTGTATAAAGGACACAAGATCCTGCAATAGAAAGCATGTCAGCTTCAGAAGGTTCTCCACCGCTTCAGCTAATCCAGTCACAGAGATTTGACAATTGACCAATTCTAGCTTCTTAAGGTTAGGGAAACTCCATCTTCTCACAAACAAGTGTTGTAGGTCGTGGACCCGTCTCCCACACCATTCAGCAGCATCCACTTCAATTTTGTCTCATATTCTCTTATATAACCGAGTCCAACATCACTCAAGAAAAACTTATCAAATGCATTGAAACACAATGAAAAACCTTCACTTTTCATACCCTATTAACAGATCACGAACTCCATCATCAGGTGTGATTCGTTCTTGTATGTAAATTGCATCCTCCACTACCACTGCCGGGGAAACAATAGAAACTCTGAAATCACAAAGATTTCTGCATTGCGTTCCAAAGGCCGAAAGAGTCACTTGTAATTGACTGAATGTACACAGCCATTTTTTCTAGCTGTTTACATCTGACAGGAGTGACAGCAGCTAAAGACCTTGCCTGCTAGACAGTTTAGGCCCTCGTCAGTCACACACATACGCTTCAAATGCAAGCTCTTGCGGTTCCTCATTTGTGAAAAAACACAGAAGCCAAGACACTGCCTCACCAGTCCGTGAGTATGACAGGGTATCCGACCTCATCAAGCACCATATATTTGGCTGCTCGTTCAGGAAAGTATATTATTCTGAACTAATTAAGAATAAGGAACTCGATTATATAGAATGACACAAGTCATTCAGTTCATAAGTTGATATAGAATCTAAATTAAACTAGGACTGAAAATTGTAATTAGGTACTAAAACCTATGATAATGCTCGACTGTTTATAAGCTCATTTCATAACTGTACGTCAACAAAAATGAAATTCCCATCGCACCACCCCTCAAATTGAAATCCCCATACTATTCTACATTCCAATATTATTTTAATCTGATTCTTTTCCAAACTAATTCAATATATATCTATCATTTCATTTCAACAGAATATGTATCAATCAAAAGAAAAACAAGTTAGGAATAGAAAAGCTAACCTGTTTGAGAATTGAGATGACTCACGACTTGCAGGCCAAATCTTAGAAAACCTTGATTCTGAATCCTTTTTTGTTCTGGGTTTTTGGGGTTTAAGGCCACCGAAATTGACTAAGATTGTATTGTGCTTCCGAAACTTTTGATGAGTGAGACTGAGAGTGAATGAGAGAGGTGACTTGTTTCAGTCTCGTAGAGGAACATGAAACAAATAACGTACCGGTGATTTGGTAAAATTAGTACAACGGACTGAAGGGAGTGTAGAATGTAAAAGAAACCCAGTTTTAGAAACCCAGTGAAATCAAACAGAGGCTAAATATGTTGGTTCCACAATTCTGATCAAAAGAAGGTTTCCTACCCTAAACCCAATGCTATTCAATATTTGGATTAGACTTCCGAGTAAACGAGTCTTCCACTAACAATGAAATTAGAAGACACAATGGTCGTAAGAGCTGGGTTTTGTAAGATGGCCGACACTTTTCAGGTTCATATATAGTTAACATGCGTATCTATGCAGTATACACAAACTCTCATTCATGGATGTTCCCAATAGTGAGAGGTTGATGCAACTTGAACATTTATAATGGACTAGAGAGGGAGATGAATTGAAAATAAGATGAAAATCAGGCAACCTATGTCGCCATGTCGTTTCCTTGCAAATCTATTCTGTCAAACAAGGATACTGGATGTTGCTTTGTACCCACTAACAGATGCAAGTACTGAAACATTCATCCCATAAATATCTAAGAAGAATCCGGTGAGGTGATAGGGCAGATAGATGGTCACCGCAACTCTCACCAAGCAAAACAGTGTTGAGAATCATCATTGGTGTTACCATTTGGCGATTCAGTATTTCATAACAAAACAGAACTTCAGTAACAAACTTCAAAATTGTGATCAAAAAACAATCCACCTTTCATTGGAAGTAACAATTTGCTACTAAGCAATTATTAAAGGAAGCAAACAGTGAAAACAAACGCCACAGGAGTTCGGAAACACTTATATTTTGAAACTTTGATTTCCAGCCATGTACCAGTGCTGCCTCATTCCTTCTTCCCGATCCCATGTGACATGTTGTAGATACCTCGTCCCTGGCATAGAACAACAAAAATTAAGATTGGGAGGCAAGAAACTAAGAATATTAAACCGTTTCATTGATTACATCCTCTGAAAACTTACAATAAGGAACAAAGAAGTGGCAGCCAAAGCAGCTGGAATGGCAACAGAGGTGACCTTATCAAAAGGTCCCTTCAGATATGTGTATTTGTGGATGCTTTGGAAATATTTCTGCTTCTCCGCCAATTGCTCACGTGGTCTGAATGGGGCTTCTGACATCCTGTAGTCCGAGATAAAAGGAAAAGTATGACATCATTCCTCAGAAAAAAATGTTCTTAGACGAAGATAAAAAGAACAATATGAATGGCACATGCTCCAGTTGCTAATTGATAAAGTCCAAACGCCAAACCAAAATGATACTAAAATTATGAAATTCACACTGTTAGTTGCAATCCGCACTCATTTTTGTTGAAATTCTTCTGAAAAGACAAAAACACAAGCACAAAATTCGAATCGCTGAAATAAGAAAATGGAGTGGAGATGGAGATTGTAAACTGAAGTGAGTGAATTTCAACCCCCCCCACACACACAAGATCTAGCAGCAACTCTCATACTTCGATAACAGAAAAAGAGGTTATGTAAGTTAAGATCCCCTAGCAAAACTTGCAATTTGCATTTAACAAGTTCAAAACTTCTAAATACGTTTTAAAAGGTAAAATTCTCCATCCAAATTTGCAATGGAGAGACAAATAGGGGCTAAAGTAAGAAATCAAACCCTCATTTGCCCATGATAGTAGTGATTTTATTGTTCGTAATAAAAAGGGCAAAACTTCCACTTTGCTTTTAACAAGCCCAAAATTTCTACATGTGTTTTAACAGGCATCCTTCCAAATTTGCAATGAAAGGGAGACAAACTAATCCATTAAACTAAGAAAGCAAACCTTCATTGTCTCATGATAAGTGATTTTAGTGTCTTTGATATAAACAGGGCAACCTAAACTGCAGCAGACAAGATGTCCACTGAGTAATAAGATTTAGACACAGGATCAAGCCCCACAAAAGAAGCAAGAACTTTAACTCCAATCTGAAAAAATGGTATACTAATGTGCTCATTTGATACACGAGTCAACATCAAAGTTTAAAAACCAAAATCTGGCCTTCTAATGATTTAGAATTTTACTGCAACTAAGATTCAATATCCTGAATTATACACCTGTGGCATTTGGGTGAAATTCAGTCATTTTCAAACATTACAACAATGAACAAAAAGAATTGACTTCACGTATCTTCTGTTTTCTTTCTCCCCCATAAACCCAGCTAAATTGAACTATTACAATCAATATGCAGCCCAAAAATAGTTCATCACACAAAAATAGAAAGAAAAATGACCAGCACAGTGAGCACACAATGACTATATACATGACAGTATCAGAAAAAAATAATAATAAGCATGTGATTATCATCCAGCTACACAGTTCCTCACATCTTTGATACATGTAAAAACAAACATTAACGCACAGATATAACTCGTCACGACGGAAATATCAGGTGTAGTTTAGTTCAACTAGTAATGATAGTGGCCTATCAATGTTTTTCCTCCGCCAACTCAATTTTCCCTTTCATCTGACATATGATATAAGATTATAATACATTAACTCGAAGCATCAAATTGAATTGCTAATACAGTGGCTACATTAATCTTTCAAAGAACGATGAGAGCCGTGACGCATAATGGTAGTTGAGGTCACTAATGACAGCAAACACTCTTGTCAATAAAGTACCTGTATAATCCAAGTCCAAGCACAACAAACTAATGAGAACAAAATATTCATGTTCTCTTCCTAACAAATACTTGCAATTGCAAGGAGTTTCAAAGCAAAAAACAGAATATCACGCTTCGTAACCAATGTTACAAAGATGATCACTAAAAAGAGATTACATGATAAATCTCCTAATGCCATTATAGTAGGTAGAGTATGATTAAGAAAAAAAATAACCATAGACGATGAAGAATACTAGTCTAATGGTCAACCTAAGCTGAAAATCTGATATTAAACCGATTAATGTCTTTCGAATCAGTCAATCACAAGAAACCGATAATGTACGACAGCAAAAATCATATGGAAGAGTCAATAGGAGACCTTCGATTAAACCATCTTAAGCCAATTTCTCCGACAATAATGAGTCCGAACACGATAGAATCAGGGTTGACATGATGAATTGCGCCCTTTTGTGCATTAACAAAGAGAAATTCAAATCTTCAGATTCAGTATTTCCTCTAAATTACTTGGCCTAAAACGCTCAACATAGTCAAACCCATCTAAGCTCGAGCCCTAGTTTTGACCACTCCATCAACAATCACAAAACCAGACTGAATCAACCCAACTGATGGAATCAATGAAATTACTAGCAAAACCGAAAATAAAGGAAACCCTAATATATAATTGATGCAATTGAACCAACGCAGTGTGAAATAACCAGCATAAAGATTGATCAGGGCGAATCAATTGGGACGAAAACGAAGACAAACAATCCACAAACCCTAGATCTGAGAAATTACGCAAACCGATCGGTGAGCTTTTGGATTCGATAAACAGATTGGAGAAGGAAGCTTACGTGATATTGGGAGTGACGGAGATTTGAGCAATAAGGGATGACGCTGCTGCGGACTGCGGCTGTGACGAGGAGCTTTCAATTCTAGTGTGTACGGCCGCCTGTGTTTATATTCGCAGGGTACATATATGTAATTTTACCATGTCATTGTTAATCTCTACAATAAAGCCTGGTTAAATTTTTTAAACCATCTGAAATACCTTTTTATTATATTCCCGACTTCTCTCTCGCCTTCAAAATTAGGGTCAGGTTTTGAGCGAATATCTCAGTGTGACGCTTTTTTCGTGTCAATTGACTATATCTACCAATTTTTATTTTCTCAGTTACTTATATTTAGTAGTTTCTTATTTTCTCAATTTTTTATGTTTGGCCAGAGGCTAATCTAGAATTTGAAAGTTAGGTGAGCGGACAAAAAATTCATCAACAAAATAAAGAGAGCTGGGATTGCAGAATTTGCCCAACAGAATATTTTTTAGCTGTGATTGCAAAAATTTTGTCCAACGAGAGCTGGGTTCACCCCTACTTAGGTCTGCCCCTATGTTTGGCAATTTCTCAATTTCTCTTGTCTGCCCATTTATTATTTTCTCAATTCTCATGTTTGACGATTTCTCTTTTGCTCAATTTCTAATATCTAAGAATTTCTCATTTTCTCATGATTTGCAATTTCTCGTATCTGACAATTTCTCAATTTCTCGTGTTTGCTAATTTATTATTTTTCCAATTTCTCATGTTTGATGAGTTCTCATTTTCTCATAATTAGGAATTTCTTAATTTCTCGTATCTGGTAATTTTTTAATTTTTCTTATCTGACAATATCTCATTTTCTGAATTTCTTCTATCATGCAATCTCTCATGTTTTTTTTCATATTTGGCAATCTCTCATGTCGGGTAATTTCATAATTTCTCGTATCTGGCTCAATTTCTCATAATTAGAAATTCCTCATTTTCACATATCAGACGTGTCTAATAATTTGTCATTTTCACACGACTGTCAATTTCTTACATTCGACAATTTCTCATATTTTTTGCAATTTCTTATTTTCTCATAACTACGAACTGATTACGTTCATTTTTTATGCATGTAGTTTCCACTAAAACATTAGGATTTAGCTAATCCTTATTTTAATTAATTTGTAATTAATGTATTTTTATTTATTTGTAAAAAATAAGCAAAAATGTGAATTTCATAATAAAATGATATAATATTCGAGCATGATGGAAATCAAGGACGGATGATAGTGAAAACCATCATGGGCTGTAGCCCATATGATTTTTTAGAATCTCTTAATTAATAAACTTAATTAGGTTATGCTGATCTATATTATATAAGTATAACCCATAATCTAGTTTTCAAATGAAATTAAGTGCAAGTCTAATGAATTAAATTGTCAAATCTACATAACGTTTTGAGGAAAAATGGTATATTTCCAGTGATCATTGATTGAGAAACGGTCAAATAAGAGGGTTTGAAAACCGCTTAACACAACAAAGTTTATAAACTTAATACAAAACTACATTTCTGAAATTTTTACACACATATATATAGCCCCTTTTAATCAGAGATCAATTTTTTTAACATATATGAGAGATCAAGGATTACACCAACTTTTTGATCACCAAATCAAATTTCCACCGTCCAATATATAAATTTATATATGTTGATCATCTATGTAAAATTTCATCCAATTTGGTGATCGATAAAGTGCTCAAACATGTAAATTAAAATTATAAGCATGAACGGTTCATGTTTGATAGATTTGATACGTCAATTGATTTTAGTAGTTCAAAGCCTTAACGATTACCAAATTGGATGAAATTTTATAAAAATGATCTACATATATGAATCTAAGTATTGAACGATAAAGATGTTGATATGTAATCAAAAAGATAATTTAATCTCTAATTTCTCATATATATCAAAAAAATGATCGTGTAACCCAATCCATTTTAAAATCTTGGCTCTGTGTCCTTGATGGAAATTATGAAAAAATACCGAAATCATTGACGAGGCCACCCTTAATCGAATCTGAGAAGAAGCCCCGGAATCATCATGAGGATGTGGAAATATTAAAGATCGGTATAATTAATTAAACTATTTAATTCACAACCATTAATCTGGTCAATTAATTGTTAATTGGTTGATCACTAAATTAACAAAACCATGTTCACATCATCACCTCACGTGGCTCACCTAGACAGCTCACTCACGTGGCGCTTGTCCTCATCTTAATCAAGCAAAACGTGCATATCACGAGGACAAAGGATGTGGTGGGCTGGTGTAGTCGTACGTTATCACCATGGTAAGTTAGTAGCAGCGAGATCTATCATCACCTTGAGGGATTCACGTGGCGCTTGTCCTCATTAATCAAGCAAAACTTCATGCAGAGTTCTTCATGTTAATAGTAAAACAAATAGCGTGGCAGACATATTAAGGCACTTTGCTACTAGGAATCGGGTTATAGATCTCGTTTTAGATGAGACTCTTATTTTTATTTAGAAAGTTATTTACAAAAATGACTGTAATTTTAGTCCTAACCAGAATATAGATAGTACGTGAGCATCTCTAGTAGAATTGATAAATCAAATATATTTTTTTTAAAATTTATCAATTATTAAAATGAATAGAAACTCCAACATAATCCTTAAAATATTACTAAATTCTAAGATTGCTAAACAAAATTGATAGATCTATCAATTTTAGGAGAGAGAAATCACTATTGCTAAATTCTCAAATAGTACAATTTATTCACTATTGATAGATCTATTTAATTTGTTTAAACCATTGACCATTTATTTTAGGAAACAATTTAAAATTTAGCAATCTAACTAGTTATTCTTGCTGGAATCACACTGCTTAAAATGAGTAACTAAATCAAAATTATTACTAAACTTATCAATTTTCTAATACAACTGCTGGAGATACTCTAAATTTTAATAATATATTTCATCTTTTGACAAAAAACGTGTAATTTGCAAGAGAGGAGACGGGGAGACCTGGTAGGTGAAGCTTATTTTATTCTTTCCTCTTCCTTTACAACGGCCGCACACCACCATTGCTCACCATTATTTTAACTCCTTCCATCTCCTCATCTACACACTCTCCTCACGGCCATTCACCTAAATGTAGGTGGGACACTTGGTAACGCAATCCCGATCTTATTCCGGTTTCGTATCAAAAATTAACGGGACAAGATGGGACACAATTTTAAAATTGTGGTACCATACGAGACGAGATAGTTTGGAAACGGGACGAGGTCAGGACGGGACATGACTTGACCATCACGGAAGTATAAATGTACTTGTATCCGATCATAACCGTCTGATTTTTAGGGTGTATAATCTTACAATGAACTTAAACACGCTCAATGAGACGCCCAAAACCTTAACATAAATTCACAATACTAGTTTCACATAGCAAGAGTTAGATAATTCATTCACATTTAGTGATGATGATCATATGAAAGATATCGGGCGCCACAACGAAGCTATGTAGCAATAATTGAAGCTCCTTTTATTTTTCAAGATTGTCAGTTTTATCGAGATCTTAATTAATTAGTTAGATGCAAATTACAAACATTTAATTAATTGTTTATTGATATCCTTTTCATTTTTATCGTCTTCTACTTATATAAAGTTAGGACTTTAGAACTAGGACAATTATACCATGGAAAAGTAACACCATAGAATATATATATATATATATATGAGAATATTATACACAATAAAACCCTCATCAATATTGGATGTGTTCACATTAACTTTATAAAAAATAGAAATAAAATTTCTTTAAAAATTTATGATAAATTTCTTTTTTCTACGTTTTTTTAATATTTTTTTATCATTACGGGATCCCGATCCCATTCCGGTCCTGAACGAGATCATCCCGTATGGGATACATTTTTAAAAATAACATCCCGTCCCATAGCGAGCCCTACCTAAATGCCACTTTCATCTTCTGGGGAATTTAAGGACTCACTCAAGCTTAGTGGCATAGTCAGAAAACTAAACAATGAGTGTCAGAATTTAACAGCAATCATAGTAAACAAAAATATTTTTTCTCCATCTTTTCTTTTAGTTTTTTCCTCACTTGTACTCTGGGCAGATAATTGTTCATTCCTTTTGCAATGGAGGAGCTAGAATCTCCAAAATCCTTACAGGTTCGAATGAAAATATGTATTATATCCATGATGATTGCTTATATTGTGAGACATTTTCTTAGATTATATGGAAGTTGTATGTAGCATAATTAGTGTGAGCGTCAACTTTTAAGCTAATCCTGTAATATAAGCATAAAAGTAGTATTTATATCGACCAATAATTGACAGGTTTGAAAACCTCACTCTGATGTGGCTACGCCCCGCTCAAGCTTCAAGGATTAATCATCAAGAGCACTACATCTTATATTGGCTATTTGGATGAAAACTTTATTTGGTTCATACTCATAGCTAGAAGTGGCTAAGCTAGTTTTCTCCTCTTTTCGTTCTTATATATTCTTTATTTATATATTATTGATGATGTATTTAACTATGAGTTGTGAGTGATTCCATTTTGGGAGTAGCCCTATACTCATTGGGTATGATGTTGGTACTTTGACCGATATAAATGCAAATTTTGTTGTGTATGCTTTGATATAATGTTGGTACCGAATAACAACCGTCAGAGAGAAAATGACAAATCCGTAGAGATCAAGAACTATCTTTGCCGACGACTTGCGATATGAGAATAGAGGTGAAAGCTGTCAAGGATTCTTGCAAGTTGAGATTCGGTGAGTTGCATAGAGCGTGAGACCAAATCAGGATGAGGGAGAGGGAAACCGAAGTAAGGAAAAGTAGTAGACGAACTCTATCACAAAACCAAACAACGAAGCCATCGGGAGGACGAACTAGGTAGACAGACAACTCTGTCAGGTGGACAAAGAGACTCGTCAGATATTGGAATGACCAAAAAATTGAACAACTACAGCCTCTCCTAGACTGAAACGTAGCGACAAGGCCGTAGGCATTTTGGCCAGGATGGGAAAGAGGGAAAGGTTCTGAAAGTTTTTTTCTCACACGTGGCAAGCGCGTTCTATACAATCTGAGGATGACTAGAAATTTCTTATTTTATCATATCTGACGATTTCTCATGTTTGACGATTTCTCATTTTCTCATATCTGGCAATTTCTCATTTTCTCATGACACAAAATTTCTTAATTTCTGATTTTTCTCAAAAATTACAATTTTTCGTTTTTGGCAATTTCTAATTTTCACCTCAGTGGCAATTTCTTAATTTCAGATTTCCTAAGAACAGAAAATTTCTCATTTTCTCGTATATGGCAATTTCTAAATTTCTCATATATGACAATTTCTCATGTCGGGTTTCTCATTTTCTCGTATATGGCAATTTCTAAATTTCTCATATATGACAATTTCTCATGTTTGACGATTTATCTTTTTCTCAATTTCTCATATCTGACAATTTCTCAAGACAGACAATTTATCATTATCTCAATTTATCATGTCTGACGATTTCTCATTTTCTCAATTTCTCATATCTTGTAATTTCTCATTTTGTCATGAGTGGCAACTTCTCGTATCTAGTCATTTCTCATTTTCTCAATTTATCGTCTGGCAATTTCACATTTTCACACATATAATAATTTCTCGTATCTCATTTTCTCAATATCTCATGTCTGAAGATTTCTCGTGACACAATATATTTCTATATTTCTCGTGACACAATATATTTCTATATTTCTCGTGTCTGACAATTTTTTCTTATCTCAATTTCTCATGTTTGACGATATATCTTTTTCTCAATTTTTTATATTTAGAAATTTCTCATTTTCTCAAAATAGAAAATTTCTCAATTTCTCACTACCTCAATTTCTCATGTCTGACGATTTGTCATTTTCCCAAATTCTCATAACTTACAATTTTTCATTTTCTCATGATTGGCAACTTCTCGTATTTAGTCATTTCTCGTTTACTAATTACTGGTAATTTCTCATATTTGAGAATTTTTCATTTTCTTAAATTCTCGTGTTTGAAAATTTGTTGTGTCTGGAAATTTCTTAATTTTTCATGTCTGGCAATTTCTCAATTTCTCTTGTTCCGTAATTTATCAATTTCTCATATCTGATAATTTCTTAATTTTTCATATCTAACAATTTCTCATTTACTCAATTTCTCATGCATGGCAATTTCTCATTTTCCAATGACTAGCAATTCCTCATTTTCTCATATTTGGCCATTTCTTAATTTCTTATGTCTGACGATTTCACAATTTCTCATTTTCTAATATCTGAAAATTTCTTATTTTCTCAATTTCTCATGATAGAAAATTTCTCAATTTCTTGTTTTTTTTCAAAATTGTAAATTTCTCAATCTCTCATTTTTTTTAGAATTGGCAATTCCTCATTTACTCAATTTCTCATATCTAGCAATTTCTCATTTCCTCATATCTGGTAATTTCTCATTTTCCCACAACCAGCAATTCCTCATTTACTCATATCTGGCAAGTTCTCTTTTTCTTAATTTCTCATGTCCGACAATTCTTAATTTCTCATATCTGACTATTTCTCTTTTTCACACACTACAAGGATAAGCACTTTAGACGACGAAAAATTTTCGTTGTTCTACTAGCCAAATTCGTCGGCTAAGCTCTTAGCCGACGAAATAAGAGTGGTCGTCGGCTATAGTTCACACATAGCCGACAACTTATTTTTTAATTTTTTATCGGCTAAAGTAAGACTAAAGCCGACGAAATAAATTGTCGTCGGCCTTAACCTAAGACTTTGGCTGACGAAATATTAATATATACGTCGGCCAAAGTATTTAATAAAAGAAATTAAAATATTAATAGGATATAATTCGTAGGCTAAAACTATCTTAGCTGACAAAATATGGACTATTTCGTCGGTTAAAACTGAAAAGTATATAAAAAAACAGGCAGTTTAATGTAAATCATCCCAATGTCCTGTTCATATATCACCAAAATTAAACAAAATTATGAATTCAATAACTTGTAGCATATAAAGAACAAATGAATTTGTATTACAAATTCAAACTAAGAAGGCTCGTAATCAGAATCATCCGATGAGTTTTCTTCGGTGTCAGAATTAATTTCTGGTAATCTATGCATTTCTTTATCACATGCGTCTTTGTCTGTTTCTTGATTTGGATTAACATCAATAAGCCTTGCATGCAAATCACCAATTCGACCCGAACGACCCGCTTTAAAATTATTAAGGCCAATTCTAGAAGAGTCAGGAATACCTATTGCGCTGGGCTCTTGATACGCAATATCTTTCTCATCTTCGGCCTCTCCAAGTGTAGCCGCCCGGTAAATGTTTCAAGGGTGCACAAGGTTGACTACTTTCAACGCGTCACCCTTAACAAAGTCATCAAGATAAAACACTTGTTTTTGCCGATGTGGCAAAAATGAACGGGTGCAACTTGTAGGAGTTTGGCGAAATTCCATAAACTACAATATCATTAGAAACTATGGAAAAGATAAACTTCGGTACATCTACCGGTATGATTTGTAGAGTTTCCTTCAACGCTCCTAAATACAACTTCATGTAGGTGACGCACTCGTGCGCAATATATGCTTCAGCTATACATCCTTCAGGTGCGAATTTATTAGCCACATAAGCTTTGTAGTCTCCAAGTTGCCTAAATATAAATTGTTGTAATGTGTTATGATTATATATAGAACATGTATAGTAACAAATTTAGGTGTAAAAAACATACATTTTCTTGGGATACATCAAAGTATAGTGTATTGGACCGGTAAGCAACAATTACTCGGGAAGATAGATCATTAGGTGCGGCAGGATGTCGAAAAAATTTGGAGGAAATATCATCTCAAATTTACACATGATATAAATAATCTCCTCTTGCATTTTCCGGAGATCAGATTTTGTCACTTCCCATGTGCATAACTTCTGGAAGAATCTTGACAACACTACTAACGGCTCCACCACTTGACGGGGAAGGAACGATCAAATGATAATAGGGAATAGACGTTGTAGTAGAATATGACAGTCATGACTCTTTAACCTGTACATTTTATTGTCCCGAAAGTGTACATTTTATCGCAACAGAGTACGATTGGGATGATTGATGAGCTGCCCAAAATCGTACTCATTAAGCACTGCTAAAATTTCTTTCTCATCCATCTTCTGGGAGGCACACCGTTTTCTACAGTCCCATCAAATGCCTTGTCATCGAACCGCAATTCATGATCATAGGGAAGGAGAGTACGGTGACCCAATCTACATATCTTGTTGCAATGACTACTGCTCCCCTCATCGCTAAGGCACTCTGTACAAGCCTTGTATCCCCTAACAATGTTGCCCGACAACATCCCACGGGCAGGAAAATCACTGATGGTACCAACATATATTAATACTTTAGCCGACGTATACCCTAATATTTCATCGGCTAAACCATAAACCCTAAACTCTATACTATAGCCGACGAATACCCTAATTTTTCGTCAGCTATAGTTAAATAAATAAAATAATAATTTGATACCACTGGTGCGTCTCATCGATTTGCAACTATTTGCAGTTGAAGATCCAGGCAAAATACCTAATTTAGACGGTCAAATTACCGTTTCTTTGCGTTTAGGGGTTTGAATCACGGGATTGACCGTCCAGATCGAGTCCTTAACGTTGTCGGATCAAGCTGAAAATTTACCCATACACATGTTTCAACATAATGATGATATCTGACGCTCGGATTTTTGTTTCACAAGATTGATCATAACAATCAAAACATGCCTACTAATATTATATAACTTGTTTACCAAGTGTTAAGTAAATGTTCTGTTTCAAAAACAAACTATACATAGAACCTTCAAACGAAAAAAGTCTTGAAATAAGATATGACCGAAATGATGAAATATATATACGGTTGAAAAATAATGTAATTCCGATAAAGTTTAGGTGCCAATAGTTGCGGTCAATGCATTTTTTATTCTTTCTCCCTAGAGGTAGCCCTATCTCCGATGGTTATTTTTCATAAAATTTTTATACCACTAGTTGCGTCTCATCGATTTGAAACTATTTACAGTTGGGTAAAATACGTAATTTAGAGGGTCAAATTACCGTTTCTTTGCTTTTAAGGGTTTGACTTACTGGATTAACCGTCCGGATCGAGTCCTTAACGTTGTCGGATCAAGTTGAAAATTTACCCATACACGTATTTCAACATAATGATGATATCCGATGGTCGGATTTTTGTTTCACAAGATTAAGCATGTAAATTGGAAATAAATTAGTATAAAAAGTACTATAGCCAACAAAACACATAGTTTTAGCCGACGAAATTTTTATGTCGTCGGCTATACTTCTTCCTATATATCAAAACCCGGCAACAGAAACCCTAACATTTTTAGAAATTTTCCCTCTCTCCTCTCTCCTCTCGGCCTCCACTCCGCTCCCTCTCCTCTCGGCCTCCACTCCGCTCTTCCAACTCCCACTGCCCTCTCCGCCTCCAACTGCTCTCCTCGCCTTCCACTGCCATCATCTCTCTTTCGAATTTTTAAAGAAATTAAGGTATGCGATTCGATGTATATTGTCAGGACCTACACCGAGTTAAACCCCTTTAACCCGGAGTAAATCCTGCGGGGACCACCTCAAGGGAACTTCTTACCGAAACCCCCTTGAGATGGACAACCCTTCCTACAAGCCAACTCAGCACTTCCATGAGTATTTAAAAACAATCCCTAACTCATGAAGGCATCCTGCTCCCTAACCTACTTAACTAGCTAAGCTGGGTTAGTCAGAGCAGTTTACGTGAAAGATTACCCTAATGAATTTGCAAGCAGCAACGGATTGATCGACTATGCCTCGACTCTTGTACGCGCGCAACCTCTGCTCAAGAACCCTGCACCACTGAGCATTTAAAAACGAAAGGCCCAGGGAAGAACATTTAAAACAATACGTTAGCGTGAGTGGACAAAAATAAAGGTATAAAAGATAAACATCTTTTACTGCTCTTCCGTTAGTTTTCCGAAAACCTGCATGCACGCAACCAATAGACAGTGATTAAATAAATCATTAAAGTAAATCCCTTGGCTCAAACATAAATAAATGTGTGGGGTATTAACCTCATCCACGAGAAAACCGACCCGTTCTACCACGAGAGGGTCCATTGACCAGCTCATCGGAGAGGGTCCCATGACCCGCTCTATTCGGGAGGATCCAACCGACCAGCTACCACTGAAGAGGGTCTTGACCTGCTCTATACGGGAGGGTCATACTGACCAGCTACCACCGAAGAGGGTCAGACCAGCTACTATCCAGAGAGGGTACCAACTCCGCCTGGAGAGGGTCCATGCTAGCATGCAATATATATAACCTTACCCTTTAAAATCCTTTAAAAACCATTAAAACCTCGTGGGAAAAATAAATCAAAAACCAAGTCAAATCTCCGTGCCTGTACCCCAAATACATTGGATTTAAAAACCTTTCCAGGAACCCAAAACCGGTTCTCTGCCTTTACTTTAAAACCCTTTAAATCCAAGAGCCAAGTTTTCCCTTTTTAAAACATCCCCCTCCATAATCCCAAAACGGTGATAACCATTAAAATCATAATCAGGGAAAATCCTTTAAAACCTCGAGAAAGGTAGGAACCTCTTTCTTGGCTCATTTATCTTTAAAAGTATTAAATCCCCATTTTCCTAAAATCACCGTAAAACATAAAATGGAGGAAATCATATAAATAAAGGTGAAAATAATTAAAGTCTATGGCATGCAATTTAATTTAAAAACAAGGTTCACTCACAGTACTTATTGCGACCTTCTTCCTGCTCGGAAAGTTCCTCGAGCAAAAACCTCGAACTAACCACGTAGTCGAGCCCGTCTCACGTTCGACCAGAGACTGTACAAATAAACCAATATATTAGTCTTACATAGCTGACTTGGTCTTTTCCTAATTTGACTAGGAAATCCTATTTGACCACGTGTTGACCAAGTTCCTTTCTTTTTAACAGTTTTTTCAACAATACGCTTAATTTCGAATATCGACTCGAAGTTTGGTTTCTGATTTCGTAATCTCAGCGTATCGACTTTCCTTACTATTTTATTAACGATAGGTTATCACATAGTAATTTTGGGGAATTACTATGGACACCCAAGTCAACCCCTTTACCAATTTACGGGTTATGAGTCGATACATCCAGTAAAAAATTATCCGAATTATTTACAGCACCCAACTCGGAGACTAAGATTCCTGAGTTGCCTAGAATCTCACTTTGAAATCCGGTTGTCTTAACTTAACCGGTTACTAAGATTAACCTTTTCCTTTTTACTTTTATCGGTCAATCTTCCTACAATGGTAACCTTCCAAAAAGGGAAAGTTTCCCAAAATAGAAAGTTTCCTAACATGGCAAGTGTTCTTTACAATGGGAAGTTTCCCAAAATGGAAACTTCCTAATTACGTCCAATTTTTCCGTAAATATCCCAATTACGAATTAACCGAACTTTTCGACTAAAAGCTTAACATGGATTCGATTCCTACCTCTTCGGCATTCTGCCGGTAAGTTTTGCCACTTCGCCAGATTCCGGCAAGTTGCTGGAATATCCTGCCGGATTCCGGCAATCTTGCCGGAAAACGGCCATTGCTTCGCTGTAACTCCAATTCACCAAGTTCTCGACAAAAACACACAACACAACAACAAATCAGCATCTCAACAGCAAATTCAAAAACACAGAACCACACAACAACAATGAAGAACGAGGTTACCTTCTGCTTATGCTTCCAACTCGAACCAAACAACAAACCCCGCATCTTTCCTGCTGCCTACCACCTCCTAGACCCACTCCAGCAGCTCTAACCTGAGCTCCAACAGCTCCTCCAGGTTCCACACCCAGCGCCTGCACGGCTAACACCACCCTGCATCAAGGAAGGGCACCACAGTGCCTCCAAATCCTCTTCAGACGCGGTCAAACTTTCCCCAACCGATCAGGCTTCGTCGGAGCTCACCATTCACGCCAGAAACATAAAAGCACCAGGGTCGCCGGAGTTAGGGTTTAAACCCAGAAACGAGGGAAACATGAGTTTCCGATTAGGGGATGATTTGGAGAAAAGAAAAGCATAGATAAGATAGGGAGGGAGAGGAGATCAAGAAACTACTCCTCATTAACGCCGTTCCTGGCTGGATTCGTCAAAATCCGGCAAACTCCGCACCTCGTCTCGCCTCCGATCTGCTTCGTCGCTGGCTGCCAGTGGAAAACAGTTGAGGGTTTTTAAAGAGAGAAGGGAGGCGAGTATTTTGGTGGTGGTTGATGGTGAGGGTGGTGGCCTGAACCGGCTGGACGCTGTTGAGGACCGCAGAGTGAGGTCGAAGGAGAGGAAAGCTCGATCGGAGCTCGACTTGGTTCCTTTGACCAAGTCTGACCGGTCTCCCCTTTAAATAGGGTGCACGGACGAACAGGATTAAATGACAAGGAGATCTGACGGCCGAGAACTAAAGGTAAGAATTAATTACTAAAATAGTAATTAAATGTTACCAAAATGGTAATTAAAATTACCATAAACTTCCGAAATTCACATAAATTAGCCGGAAGCTCCGAAAAATATTCCAAAAATACCGAGAGACTCGTGTCGACACGTACTACAACATCGAGTCATTAAATCAGGTATTTGGAGAACTTTTCAAAAACTCAAAAATTAACTCGAGCGTTAACTTAACAAATTACCGATCGTAAGTAAAAGTCCTCGGTAACTCGTAAACCTCTGTGAAAAGGTAACTTTTAGGTACGGGATGTTACATATGTATTGAATTATATAATTATTTTGTATTATTGATGTATATATTGAATTATATGAATATATTGATGTATATATTGAATTGATTTATATATTTATTTTGATTTGATTTATATATTGAATTATTTGAAAATTTTGATGCATATAAATTTATTTGTATATATTGCTACAAATAAATATATATTGATGTATATATGGGTGTTTGTTAAATAAAATGATAATATGTTGGTATACATATATCCGTGATTTTTTCTGAATTTATTTGAGGATTATATTAGCATGATGAGGTTAACAGTTTTAACAATTTTAGTTTAATTAAAATATTAAAAATTCCACTTAAAATTAATAATTCTAATAATTTAATAAATTAATATTTCAAACAGGATGAAAGGCTTGTTCGGTAAAACAAAGGGTTCAAAGGGCCAAAGGTATGAATCGTCTGAGATAACGTCTAGCAACCCTCAAGCGTCGATTCAGAGCCACATAACAGCCCGACGTGCGTCCCTTCTAGACCCAACACAGAGGTAGCCAGGCGCAACTCATTCCTCTAAACAGCCGGGGGCCACATATTCCCTGCGGCAGCCGGACCCCCCTCGCCCCTCGAGGCAGCCGAGCATCCCTCACTCCTCGAGGCAACTGTGACCTCCGACTCAGACGGAGGTGTCTGCACCACGTATGTTTGAGATACACAGGGCACCGACTTTGGGCTTTACTGTTTCGGAGGGTGGGTCATCTAGGGTACATATGCCGCCGCCTCTTCTTTACCTTCTGCGGTTAATACCGGCATTACCTGCAGTCCATGACTCAGGGGCGCCGATTTATCCACTGTCCCCGCAGGTGACCCCATCATCGGTGTACCAGTTCGTGCCTTTTGATACGGATCTTATTTCTGCGAAGGTATCATCATCGGCGACAAAGCCAGAATCCATCGTGTCCTCTCCAACGCCCTTAGGTAATGAATTATAAATAATTTATTTTCTTATAATATCATAATAAGAATAATTTATTAATAATCAATTTGTGATATGCACCGTCAGAGCCAAGCCGACAAGGAAGAAGAGAGGCCCCGTCATAGTGAAGGCTCTCAAGAAGACCGTGAGTACCTCGGGAAGGATCGTCATCGATACTGACGGGATGACATCGTAGTATCGGGCAGGAAGACGATGATGTACTCCAGCCGCGTGGGAGCGCTCATTAGAGATAGAGTCCCTATGGTGTGGTCAAACTGGGGCGAGGTCCCACAGGAGGTTAAGGAAATTGTCCACAACACAATATCGGTAAGTTTAAAAAATTCACAATTAATATTTTTTATTATATTGCTGATTTATGAAAAACTAAACTAATAAACGTTTTAATGCAGGTGTGGTTTGACGTTCCCCAGCACCTGAGGAACATTTGGGCGGAAGTTGTGCATGGGGGAATGTACGTTGGAAAGTTAATGAAAAAACAAAATTATATGTGTAATTAATAATATTTATAATTTTTGTGGTATCTGTAGGTACAAGGAGTGGAAGAACGAGTTGCGGACTCACTGGACTACGCAGAGGAACGCACGTTCTGGTACCCCTGTTGAGTTCTAGTTTAGGGAGTACGAGTGACGTTGACTTCTGATTTCAGAATTCAACCCTCATAAATAGGTAATTAAAAAATATTATATTGTTATTAATTAGTGCGTTTTAAAATATTTTACTAATATTTTATTTTTTTTCCTTTGTAGGGTGTTTACCGGGCGAATGCCCAGAACCGGCAACACAACGCAAGGAACCATCATGCCGGTTCTAGACCGTTCACATCGTTGATGGACGAGGCGGCTAGGGAACATCCATAAGTCAACCAGTACGTTTATGCGTACGAGATGACGCCCAGTAGGATATTGTAAGTCGTTTTACGTTTTCAAATTTTTTAAATTATATATATATATATATATTTCAAAAGGTTAAGGTATTATTTTTCCTATCCAATTAGGCAAAGGTGAGGCAAGCTAGTGACAAGGTGATGACTGCTATAGTGAGGGAGACATGGCCAGACACGCAGGAGGAAGATATGTCCGAAGCCATGTCTCGAATCGACACTTCGGATCTCAGGGTTGGGGCGAGGATCATGGGCACAACATTCCACAGCGAGGAAATAATTTCTACTGTCGGGGTCTTGGAAAGAAGGGAGAGGGGGTACTGAAGACCACTCCCGAATTTCAAAAAAGGCAGCCTCGACCAGCAGCAGAACGACTCAGCTAGAGGCGGAAGTTCAGATGCTACGGGAACAACAAGCCACCTAGACAGCCTATACTGCCACTTTACAGGAATATAATGAGGCAGTATATGCCACCCAGCAGCCACAACAACAGTAGATGTTCTAGTACTTGCAAGAGTTTTCAGCTGCCCAGCTTCAGGGACTTCTGGCTCTTCCAATGCCTACGTCTATTCCCCTACCTCAGCCGCCGCAACCTCCTCCTAACGCAGATATAGATTTATATGATATATATTTATATGATATATATTTATATAGTTTTATGAGTTTATGAACAATTTATAAATAATTTAATGAAAAACGTTTAGACCACTTTTGATGGTGTTGTTGGTTATACGAAATTGTTTGTGTAATTTGCAGCTTGCTTGGATGATAATTTAGAAATTTTGTGATGTTTTAGTATAAAAAGTACTATAGCCGATGAAATTTATTATAATTCTTCGGCTATAGTATTTTTTTTTTTAATTTTTTTCAAGGTTTAGCCGACGAAATATGACTTATGTCGTCGGCTATAGTAGTATTTAGCCGACGAAATTTACTATAATTCGTCGACTATATTTTTTTTTCTCAATATTTAGCCGACGAATTATAGTAAATTTCGTCGACTATAGTTATTTTTAATTTTTTTTTATTAAATACTTTGGCCAACGAAATATTTATATTTCGTCGGCTAAAGTCTTAGGTTAAGGTCGACGACAATTTATTTCGTCTGCTTTAGTCTTACTTTAGCCGACGAAAAATAGAAAAATAAGTTTTAAACTATTGCCGACGACCATTTTTATTTCGTCGGCTAAAGTCATAGCCGACGAAACTCGTCGGCTAAGAGCTTAGCCGATGAATTTGGCTAACAGGCCGACGAAAATTTTTTGTCGGCTAAAGTGCTGATCCTGGTAGTGATTTGTCATATTTGACAATTTCACATTTTTCTCATATTTGGTTATTTCTCAATTTTTCAAATCTGACAACTTCTCAATTTTTTGTATGTCTCATTTTCCAATAACTAGAAATTCCTCATTTTCTCATATCTAAATTTTTTTTATTTTCTCAATTTCTCATGATTGGAATTTTTTTAATTTTTTATATCTGACAATTTCTTATTTTCTCGTATCTGACAAGTTCTCAATTTCTCATATCTAGCAATTTCTCAATTTCTCATATCTGATCATTTCTCAATTTCTCATATCTGATCATTTCTCAATTTCTGATGTCTGACAAGTCCTCAATTTAATGTATTTGGTAACCCTTAGTTTGGTTCCTATGGTTTTGAATGATGATGGCTTGTTGATGTCCCAATCAGTGATGGAAAAGTCCTTAAGAAGAGAAGACGACCTTGTGGTCACCAAAACAAACCGAGTCCAACCATGCCTATGGCTGATGCTAGGCAGAAGCTGGAGGAGGACACCCTGTATTGGGGAGGGTTATCCCCGGCGGTGGATTTGAAGCGGAGGATTGAGGTAGGTTGCGATGGCATTGCATGGTTGTGGACCTTAAGTTGACTTAGATATGAAGGTTGCACCATAAAAATCTCTAGGCTCCACGCATCTTTGTTGATTGTTCTCTAAGAACATCCGCACCGGTTGGTCGAGCAAGATGATGAGCACGAGCAAGATGATGAGCACGAGCAAGAGGTGAAACCGACAGGGCTAAAATTGCTCTCTTGCAAGAGGTGGAGCCCACTGTTTTGCTCGAGCCGATCTCACCGTTGCTTTTCCCCATTTCGTTGCTCGATCAGTTGCCAATTGGGTCCTATCGTTGCTCGAGCCGTTCGGAGAAATCCTGTTCATTGGTGCGGATGCTCTAATCATGCAATGTGAGAGGTTTGAGTCCTTTTTTGACTGGTGAATAATTCTAGTGCACTCGGTACTTGTGCTGGTTTAGATTTTTTTCCCTTGGTTCTTTGTTTTTGTTTTTTTGTTTAGTCTATCACAAGTACGTCTACCGGCAGTTGTTGTTAGACTAGATCCGACTGTTAGCCGTGGATATAAATGTGAGACATTCATGACCTTCAAGTTTGATTAATGGATAGAGCTTGACTCTCTTTTTTTTCCTTCAACTATATTTTCTTGTTTTTGAGTACATAAATTCAGTTTGATTTGCTCATTTGCATCTGCACTTTCTAGACGCACAAGGTCTTTAATATTATGAATCATTTTTTTAAATAAAAATTATGAATCATTTTTTTAAATAAAAATTATGAATCATTTTTTTAAATAAAAATTATGAATCATTTAGAACAAGATCGATAATGACCAAATTAATGAGAAACCTTTTCAAAAAAAATTGACGTAATTCATAATTTGGCTTCAGTCAATATATCTCTTGTTCACTTGTTCGGTGACGTCGGTGTAAATATTTGATGTGTAGTCTATCTTATATTCCTCCTGATTGCAGAGGATGGTTGTTGATGATGAGAGTTTCGTATATATTAATTAACCCTAGCTTTCATAGTAATAAAATAGTCACCTATTTTCACCTAGTAATTCTGACAGTCGTAACATATCTCTAGCGTCTTTCACGTTACGCTTTACACTATCAAATAGAGCAGGCACTATTTGACAATGTACGTAAGTTTATGATTAGGTGACATATATATAATCAAAGGCATGGCCAACTAAACAGAAGCTACATAGAGCTAGCTAGATGTTAAGTTTATTTTGAATTAATACGATCAATTTTAATAAACCAATCAATTCTTCATGCAATGAGATTTCACACGTACGTACGTTTTCATAATTAAAACTAAAAGAACGAAAAGATTTCTGTGATTGAATATTATTTCTTTGCCAAAAAAATTAGGTGATCAACTAACCAGAAACATGCATGCATGTTCGAGCTGCTACGCCTTCACTTAACAATCAAATTTCCAGTCTTGACCATATATATTAATCTTGTTTATCAATATATTTCAAACTTAACGATTTTTTTTCCTATTTTTTTAAAAAGATCAAAAGATTTCATTCCTACGTATATGGTGACTCGAACTCATGACTTCGTCAATAGATAGTTGATGCGTTTATCACTGTTAAGGACTAGCCAGCTATGTATAAACAACAAGCATGAAGCATATATGTATTCATCAATAATTCTAAATAACTAATATGTCACAGCTCACTGATTACACATAAAGGCTAAACATGTAAAGTACGTACTGCTAAACATGTTTAACCCGGAATAATGTCACTGAATTATCTGTAGTATTTAGATAGAGAGTAAAATTAAAGTAATATCGAGTGAGATCGACTTTGTTTAACTCAAACTTTGTCACCTACAATGTTATGCTTACGATCACTGTAGAATTGCTGTAAATCCGTATATAATTAGGATTTTTATGTAATTAGGATATCCTGTATTTATGGGTAGATTGTTTCCTATTAGAGTTAAATTACTCCTTTGTACTTGTATATATGCCCCTATTGTGGGATCAATAGAATTATTGAATTAACCCTGAATTGAAGTATTTTTTTCTACTTGGTATCAGAGCAGGTTCAATCCTTTGAACTTGCTTTGCATCCTTTGAATCCTGAATCTCGAAGAACACCTAAACTACTACCACAAGCCGCTGCGTACCACCACTACCACCATTGAAATCGAACCATCTTGAAACCCTAAAAACCCAATTTAAAAAAAATCTGAATTCCTCAATTGCAGGACCTGTAATTGAAGACGAACAATCAGATCCCCAGAAGGCAATTATGACAGAGCATCAACCATTCTCACAAATCATCCATCACCACTACACCACCCAACAAGACAACTCGACGTTCCCAACTAGTGTTGTCTTGAATGAGTCCAACCACACCATATGGGCTCCCCTCATGAAGATGCGCATTGGAGCACGGGGAAAGGTTGGTTATCTGACTGGAGCAAAGGCTGAACCCGCCATGAATTCTGTAGAATATGAAGTTTGGGCCACGGACAATGAAAAAGTGAAAAGTTGTCTCATTGACTTCATGGAGTCTTCTCTTATGAACCGGTATATTCGTCTTCTTACTGCAAAAGATATTTAGAAAGCTGTAGAGCAAACCTTTTATGATGACTCTGATGAAACCCGGATCTTTGAATTGAACAAGAAGTGCTTCGAAGCAAAGCAGAATGGATGGCCTATTCCTACCTACTACAATGAATTGGTGGCCATGTTCCAGGAGATTGATCAAAGGGTAGCCTCTCAGAATGATAATGTTGCAGCTGTAGTTCAAGAGACTTCAGCAATGTCCCGGTTACGTGTTCACATGTTTCTTAGTGGACTTGACTCGGAGTATGATCAGGTGCGTGGAGAGATCTTGCGAAAGGAACCAAAATTCTCCTTGGAGTAGAGCTATGCTTACATTCGCAAGGTACAGTCAGAGAAACAGGCTATGAGGCGTTTTGTAACTACCGAATCCTCTGTTATGGCTGTTCAACACAAGCAGGGTCCTCCTCCGGGCTACTCGGGTCCTCCTCCACGCCGCCCCTTAAGTAAACCAAGTCCTTTTGCAAACAGAAAGTGCATTCATTGTGGAGAAATATGTCACACCAAGGAGCGATGCTATGAAGTGATTGGTTACCCCGATTAGTGGGACTTCACCAAGAAACCACAAAAGAATCTGGGCAAGGCTGCCGTTGCTACTACAGAGGAAGAGCATCTAGAGAATGTCGCCGCTAATGTAACGCAGTCAGGTATGAAGGGTAAGGTTACTTTGAATAATACATGGATAATTGATACAGGTGCATCTGACTATATGACCAATGACCCTAACCTTGTGACAAAGCTTAAACATTCCTCCCAAAATGTTGTCTCTACTGCTGATGGTACTCTAACTCCGGTTACCGGAGAAGGTTCTGTTGTCTTGTCTAATAACTTAACCCTGGAGTTTGTCTTAGTTGTTCCATCACTAGCTTATAATCTCCTCTCTGTTGGTCAAATTATTCTAGCTCTTGCATGTATTGTGACCTTTTATCCGTCTTTCTGTGTGTTTCAGGACATTCTGACTCGACGGATTCTTGGTTATGGTGTTAGAAGGAGGAATTTATACTACATGGATCTGACAGAGAATGGAGAGAAACAGAAGCATCTTTTGGGGCAAGCTAATCAGATCACTGGGGTAGAGAATGCAAAGGAAGCTGTATGGTTATGGCATCGGCGTTTAGGTCATTTATCGTTTAGTTATCTTAAGAAGCTGCAACCTCATTTGTTTTCGGTGGTCAGTGATTCAGATTTCCATTGTGACATTTGTGAACTGGCCAAGAGCCACCGTATTTCATATTCACCAAGTCTGAATAAAAGTCCTATTCCTTTTATGAAGATTCACTCCGATGTTTGGGGTCCTGCGAAAATTCCTTCTCTTTCAGGTGCCCGATATTTTGTAACTTTTATTGATGATTGCACTCGCATGACTTGGGTATCATTACTGAAGAATAAGAGTGATGTCTTTGAAATGTTTACTGAATTTCACAAAATGGTAGCGACTCAGTATCAACAATCCATCAGAGTTTTCCAGTCTGACAATGGTGGAGAGTTTGTGAATGGACCTATGAATGAGTTTTGCCGGTCGTATGGAATTCGTCATCAAACCTCAAACTCTTATACTCCCCAATAGAATGGTTTAGCAGAACGGAAGAATAGACAGTTGATGGAAGTTGCTCGTGCTTCCTTGTTTGGCATGAATGTACCTCGGTCATATTGGGGAGAAGTTGTGAAATCTGCAGCATATCTCATTAACCGTACCCCTTCACGGGTAATCGAGTTTCAGAATCCTCACCAGAAGCTTCATCAACTTCTGTTAATCCCATCTATGCCTAATTTGGAGCCCCGAGTGTTTGGATGCACAACTTATGTCCATATACCGAAGCCACAACGGAGCAAGCTTGATCCCCGTGCAAGGAAGTGTATTTTTGTGGGTTATGCAGAGTTTCATAAGGGCTACAGATGTTATGACCCGCTCACCAACGCAGTACATATATCTCTTGATGTCTCATTCCATGAATCCGAGCCTTACTATTCAGGGGGAGTTCATGAGTCTTCCCTTCAGGGGGAGAGAGGATGTGAAGGGAATCCTCAGTGTATCTTTGAGTTTGACGAATTTGAAGAGTTGGAAAACTTGGAGGCTCGTTTTGAAGGAGGAAACTTTGATAAAAATACGAATTGTGAGCAAGCAGCAAATATTTCGAATCAACAAGCAATTGCCGAACAGGGCGCTGTGAGTGCCGAATCAGAAAAAACAATTGCCGAACAGGACAGTGTGAGTGCCGAATCAGAAAATGCGATTGCCGAATCAGAAAAGGACAGGGCAGTGTGAGTGCCGAATCAGAAAATGCGATTGCCGAATCAGAAAAGGACAGGGCAGTGTGAGTGCCGAATCAGAAAATGTGATTGCTGAATCAGAAAAAGCAAGTTTCGAATCAGAAGCTAGCACACAAGACATTCCCCCTTCTACATCAACAATTAAAGAATTCGCTCAGAATGATCCACCTCAGGTAACCCCAAAGTTAAACAAGTCTTCTGGGTTAGAAAGTGTAGAATCTAGGAAATCACAAAGGGTTACCAAGGGTGTTTCTAAAAAACAATATGAACCAGACATTAAAGCAAAAGCCAAATATCATGTAGCCAATTTTATGTCAAACCATAGGCTATCTGAGTCACATGCACTTGTTGTTGATCAATTATCTACTGTATCTATTCCTAGTAACGTGCAGGATGCATTGACGGATCCAAAATGGACAAAGGCGATGAATGAAGAATTGGAAGCCCTTCAAAGAATGCAACGTGGGAGTTAGTACCCATGCCTGTCGGAAAGAAGACTGTAGGGTGTCGTTGGGTGTTTACTGTGAAGCTTAAGGCAGATGGAACTATTGACAAATACAAGGTAAGGTTGGTTGCCAAGGGATATACACAACGCTATGGAATTTATTATGAGGAGACTTTTGCACCTGTGGCAAAGATCAATACTGTCCGAATTCTAATTTCACTTGCAGCAAACAAAGATTGGCTCTTGCACCAGTTTGACGTGAAGAATGTTTTTCTCAATGGGAATTTGGAAGAAGAAGTGTACATAGATGTGCCTCCAGGTGTTAAGAATAACCCAAGTGACATTGGCAAGGTGTGTAAACTGAAAAAAGTCTTTGTATGGCTTGAAGCAGTCTCCAAGAGCTTGGTTCGGAAGATTTTCAAAATCCATGAAAGCCTTTGGATATAAACAGAGCAATTCTGACCATACCTTGTTTATCAAACGCAAGAATGGTAAGATTACAGCTCTAATTGTATATGTTGATGACATGATCGTTACAGGAGATGACCTGAAAGAGATGAATGAATTGCAAGAGTATCTGTCAAAGGAGTTTGAGATGAAGGATCTTGGACAACTGAAGTATTTTCTGGGTATTGAAGTTGCAAGGTCTAAGAAGGGGATTTCGCTTTCACAAAGGAAGTACGTCTTTGATTTACTGGCTGAAACTGGGATGCTGGACTGCAAACCAATTGAGACACCTATTGAGATGAATCACAGACTTGGTATTTATCCTGATCAAGTTCCGACTGATAAAGGAAGGTATCAATGTCTAGTAGGAAGGTTAATTTATGTTTCTCATACTAGACCTGATATTGCTTATGCTGTGAGTGTGGTTAGTCAGTTTATGCATTGTCCTAGTGAAGAACATATGGATTCAGTTTTTCTTATTTTGAGATATCTGAAGATGGCGCCAGGTAGAGGGTTACTGTTTGAAAAAAGGGTGAATTGGAAGTTGTTGGGTACACAGATGCAGATTGGGCTGGTGATAACACTGACAGACGTTCTACATCTGGGTACTTCACTTTTGTTGGAGGAAACCTTGTCACTTGGCGTAGTAAAAAGCAAAAAGTCGTTGCCAGATCGAGTGCAAAAGCTGAATTTCGAGGTATGGCACATGGAGTTTGTGAAATGTTATGGATCCGTAATATCCTGAAGGAACTGGGTTACAAGCTTAAGAGGTCTATGAACTTGCATTATGATAATACAGCTGCCATTGCAATTGCACATAATCCAGTTCAACATGATCGCACAAAACATGTGGAGGTTGATCGTCATTTCATTAAAGAGAATCTTGACAGAAAGGTTATTCGATTTCCATTTGTAACCTCAGAGGAGCAATTAGTTGATGTTCTTACTAAAAGAGTATCTAGAAGGGTGTTCGACAGCTCGATTGACAAGTTGGGCATGATAGACATCTATGCACCAACTTGAGGGGGAGTGTAGAATTGCTGTAAATCCGTATATAATTAGGATTCTTATGTAATTAGGATATCCTGTATTTATGGGTTGATTGTTTCCTATTAGAGTTAGATTATTCCTTTGTACTTGTATATATACCTCTATTGTGGGATGAATAGAATTATTAAATTAACCCTGAATTGAAATATTCTTTTCTACTATCACATACACTATTTGTTAATTAATTGACTTTGAAGAAATATAATTCAAAATTGTTTAGGTCGAACATAAACGAGAGAAGAACGAGGAAATTGTGGTGGATGGTTGTTGATATATCAAGAAAATGCTCTGTGCTTTGGTCTCACCATTGCTGTCGTCTATGGTTTTATCATAATCCACGACATGCATATAAGAATTCATATATGTGGTTATTTAAAGATCGAATTAATTGATTACATCTTCATTACAGTAGTAGCTATAGCTAGCTGATTAGGATTTAGTACTCTTTGGTTTATTATATTTGGGGTGATGAAGCTTCTAGCTAATTAGCTATATAGTCGATCGAGTCAAATCACGCTATCTAGAAATTAAAAGTAGTGTTCACCGAGCTGTTGAGGTTTATGGTTAATCACTTTTAAATTTAAATTTTAAAATAAAAAATAAAACAATTTAACTTTTAAATAATACTCTTCATCCTTAAATTTAAATTTAAAAATAATTAACCATAAATTTCTTAATAACCAGGTGAACACCGCTCGTAGAAAGCAACATGTATACTAGTAATGATAATCACATATTATTTGGCCACTTCAACTATATATGCTGAATGATTCTTTGATAACTTATACATAAATATTTATATCTGTTGTAAACATAATTAAATGTTTGTTCATTCATCTTTTTAAGACTTATATTAATATTTTAATAGTATAAAATCTTATCATGTAATTTTTATCTTTATATAAATAAGACACATAAGACATGGATACTTCCTCTTAACCATTCTCTACATGTTTTATCTTCTTATCTTTAGTTTATAACACGTTATTAACATGATTTTGCTCATTTATTCTATGAACTCTATGATAAGACAGTCTTTCCATCGTTAAGGGCATAATATGACTTCTGTTATTTGAATAACAAAGTGAATTTGTGTGTAACGTATCCACCAGGTCAAAAGTTTTAAGCTCTTGAAAATGAAAGATTATAGAAGTCTTATAATGTTTTCATGATATTATAAGTAAAAGATTCACATTCGCTAGATAATTGATTTATGAGAAATATTTGTCTTAGAAGTGTCAATATTTTCTCTTTAAGTGACATGGGTACTCAATAGCAATGATTTCATAGTAGCCAAGGGCGGAGCTCTTTAGAGGCCGGAGGGGGTTGTGGCCCCCACAACAATTTTGAAAAATGTTAGGGTAATTTGTTATTGGTCTTGCTATTTAGACTAAAATTTATGACAATTGCCCCTTCAAATTTACTTATAAATTTATCATTAGACCAAAATTTACCAAAATGATGTCTTAAAAATGGGAGATTGTAATAATTATGTTGATTAACTGTCCTAATATATCTCATAACTGATAAGAGCATTTTATGTTACGTTCTTAATGTGTATTTACCCTCATTTATGATTTGTTTATCCTTTATTAGTGTAGATTTATTTATTATTTAACTTAAGAGTTTTTCTGTAGAGCGGTGACTAAATTAGGTTAAATATAGAGGATATTGTGCTTAAATGTTTAAATGCTGATTTGTGTAAGTCTTGCAGGATTCTTATGATTTGATTTATTTTACATTGTCATTATTTGATGAAATTTATATGATGTTTAGGTGACATATATACGGAGTTTTGAGGACGAGAATTATAAGAATCGGAGCTAAGGAAGGCATGAAAGAAGGCAGCAAGTCGTTGAAGCAGTGAGTTATAGGATTTTTCTGGAAACTTATGCCGACTTGTAAGTGTATTTTATGGTAAAAGTTAGGCGCTTTCGTAGGCTTTAAATAAGATGACACATATATAGGCTTAGGATCAGACGCTTTCGTAGGTCTTAAGTTTACATGAGAAGTCTAAAACGGGTTGAAATTAACGAAGTTATAGGATAGTATGAATATTTCTACTTAGTCTTGCATGAAGTTGATATGTGTTTATTTCGGTGTTTGTTATGTTATGCGTATAAATAATGGTTGACCACCATTGAAAATAGTAGTCTAGGATTTAGGAGTAGAAGTAATTTAGAAAACATCTCAAACCCCCATCATAAAATTCGTATATATGTTAATATTTGTAAATATACTTCGTGTCTATACTTGTGCATATTACATGTCAATTTTGTATATATATACATATATTGTGCCGATTTCTTTACTTGCTAATTTGTGTTTATATGGGTTGTTTTATACTTGTATAATGTGTCAAATAATTGTATATGTTACGTGTATAATTATTTATACTTGTATATTACTAACGTGTTTTGTTGTAGTCATTAAATCCGTCCTAGTGTCCCCGGTCAGAACGATCCCTACTTGTCTATACTACATCTATAGAGTTTTTAAATTACGATAACAGCATCTCAGCAATTTTTGGCGCCGTTGCTGGAGACACTAAAAAGGATTTTTGTTTTGTATTATATTTGTGGAGTAACGTTGTTCTCTTATATTTGTGAATATGAGTCGATTATACTTGTTGTATATTTTTGTTATTTTCGTGTCATATATGTTGTATATAATTGTTGTAATAACTTAGGAGGTTTATAGTTTTGTATATGTTGGAGTTTATTGTGGTTTTTAAAGTGTAACATGTAAGGAGAAGCCACTTTTGTTAATCTTAGCCTAAACCCTTCATGTTATCTTTAGATCTCATGAGGTTGAGAGCGGTTTTGATTAACACTTATAGACTGGTATAGTGATCCGAGTTTGTTCTTAACTGGGTATGAGACACGTTTTGTTTCATAGATATGATGCTCAGGTTTGTTCAACTGGATCTCAAGGTCATACACTGATATCTCTTCTCTGTGAAGGAGTCGATAGGGGGCTCGCTCTCCGTGACCACAAACGTGTCCTGCCTGAAATCTTGTAGGGGGTTCGCCCTCCGTGAAACATAACACTCGCCTTCTGAAACCACGAAACCCGCTTGAGCTAGCCAAATGCTTGGGCCGAAGCATCACCACACTTTAAACGCTAGAATTAACTTAGACATATGTAAAGCTATTTACTTCAAACTAAGTTGGCTCTAATTTTTAAGGTATATCGGATAAAGCATAACACTACGTGGGGATGTATCAGCCTATTGCACAGTGGTCTTCCCTACTCCACGTACCTTAAAAATTAGGGGTTAATAAAACCAACTAGGAACAGTTAGGGTTAACACATCTTGTGCTTAACATGTTTCATGTTGTGTGATGTCGTGCCTTTATGTTTTTAGTTGCCATATGTCATGTTAACATCCTTCTTCCTTAACAATTTTTGTGTGTTTGTAGGCTTATGTTTTTATATTTTCGTTCATTGTTATCATGCATGCCGTACATTGCGTCATGTTATATCATATTGCGTCATGTTATGTCCTAGGCGGACTGATTCGGGAAAAATTAAAATGGTGTCCTGCCGCCCAGCGTCTAGGCGGCCGTGGGTGCTGATTTTTAGAACACTTGAGTGATGTCAAGCGGTATAAATACTCTTATCCCCTTGGAATGTGTTAATAAGAATAACAAACGACATCAGTTGTGGAGACCGCTTGGCAATCTTCAACACTCTAATGTCTATGTTAGTTATTAACATATTATGTTGACAAAATAACAGCTGCTAAGTAGTAATTGCAAAGTAATGAAGGTAGACAAAGTCATCACTTATGGCTGAAGGTGTCTGAGACCTTTGCATCTCTTTGATATAAGACTGATGCCCATTTTCTTGCTTTGCTGGGCGGGTTTGATGACGCATGTGGCAGCGTGTCCCAATTCCCAACAACAAGCGGTTGACGGCGTTCCGGAGTTGTTGTCTTGATGATGTCGGTGAAGTTTATTTTTTGAATTTAGATAGAGCGAAGTTTGTGACTTTAGGTTCTTTTTTGAATTTTATTTTTATTTTTATCAGAGTATCTTCAATACACAGTCGTATATGTACACGACACATGTGAACGGTTGAGATTAGAGGATATAATGTTAATATATGTGTGGTCAAACATATGAATTGTTAAAAATGACTAAAATCTTGTCGTGTACATACACGACCGGATGCATACAAAAATTTCCCTACTTTTACTAGTTAATTTGTATTTGTTATGCAGTTCATCCTAAATTAACATTGCGGAAAAATTCGGCGAAATGTGACAGGTTGGTTAGCTAATAGCTGACCTCCTAGAGCTTGAGGGTTTATAATTCATTGACACTGCAAGGTTGTACTGTGTTGAGAGGTACAACCAAAATGCATGCCAAAATTAAAATTTTCCTTCAAATTCATTGCCTAAAGGGGATATTACAGGAAAAACTTTCAAATTTAGTAGAATATCGCTAGTTAAGAATATATGTAGAGGCTCAAATTCTTCGAGAGTTTTAATTCTTTAATTATTGAATAGGAAATGATAACTCATAAAATTGGAAGGCTGCGTCTTTGACGAATGATAATTTGTCTTCTGTTTTTCCCTTTTTTAATTTTCTTTATCTAAATGGATTTCATTAAATCATTCATACATAATAAAACTTATCATTCATAGTCCTGGTTGATATGAATCTGACATTTCTACTTGAATTTTTATTGTTTGAATTTGCTTAAATAATTTAAAACCATTATATTAAATAAAGATGACATGCAGATAATATTACAGGACCACATTATACTCAATCTAATGGTATTAAATCATCCAAGAAAACAAAGTAACAAAAATCGAAACAAAGAAGCCAATTTCGATTGATATTGAGGCTGTGATTCAAAGAGATTGGTAGGTGAAGTGTATGAAGATTGACTATGTTGAAGCTGTTAACGTGATTAATGAGACATGGGAGTGTTTCAAAGAGGATGGGTTTTAGTCGAGCAAATTAGACTGCTGCTACCTATAGTTAGTAGAAAGGTTACTGATTTTACTCCTAGAAGTGCTAACTTCGTGACACATTTGATTGCTCAATAGTCAATATGTAGCCCGTGTTGATGGACGTTTTTCTTGGTTAGAGATTGAGTCTCATTGGCTCATGAATGTCATTTCTAATGATGGACCCGTAACTGTTACTAATAGGGAGAATGAGTGGGGGCGTTATGTCTACCACTGATAGTTCTATTGTGTTGTAATTTTTCTCTATTTGAATAAAACTTCTCTTGATTGTTCTAAAAAACATATCACTAAGGAACTACTCATAACAAATATGAAAAGACACTGGATAATATAAACTTGAAGGGAAATCTTTTCTACTATCTTGTATGTATTACGACTTTCGAGTATATACTATTGATTACCTGAAAAATGAATGATGTTGCACCACTATCTGCAGTGGCGGATCCAGAAAAAACATTCAGTCAGGGCAAAACTCAAATCAACTAGTAACATACACTTTTTAAATTATTAAAAAAAATTAGTAACATATAAAAAATAAAGAATATACGAAATAATAATGTTTACAAATAATAACTGAAATCACTTAATAATATTGACTCAATAAGAAAACAAAACTCTTATTACATGTTATCAAACAACACGAGACGGTAATTGTCCACGACGCGATTTCATATTTTGAAAGCGATGCATTATAGCATTATTATTAATGCTCTTGAATATATTTTTCTCAATGTAAACGAGCAAGCTATCATTCATCCATTGATCACCCATTTTATTACGAAGTGGATTTTTCACAATATTCATATCTGATAATACTCTTTCAACTGAAGCTGTCGCAACTGGTAAAACTAAAGCCAAAGTTAAAAGCTTATAGACTGAAGCATGTGTTATGTGCTTTCTTGTCCTCACCATTTCTTTAGCAAGACTACCTAGTCCTTTCAATTGAGAAAATTCATTGTTAGATAGCATTTCATTAATATAAATATCAAGCTTGTCTTCAAGTGATAAAACATCTCGTTCAGTAAAATCTCTCAAATAGAAATTAGCAAGACGAAGTAACTTTTGCTTGTCAAAAGCGAAGAATAAATTATCTGGACTTAAACTTGCAACACAAACTAGAAGCTCAGAGTTTACCTCATTAAAACGATCAATTCAAGTCTGAAAGTTGTTTGTCAATCACATAATAATAGACCTCCACTCGATAATAATGAAGAATCGTTATTTTTTTAGCTATACGTTGAGATTTCCCTTGAGTAACGAAGACATCATCCATATTCAGAATATTGATTTCATGCTTGCCACAAAAAGAGTAAACCTTGTCAAGAAGATTATCCCGTTCACCTTCCTCTTGCTTCATTGTTTGTAATTGTTGCTTGCATGTCTTGACTAAATCCATAACATTGACAATGTCTTAATCGTTCTTTTGTAATGCTTGTTATAGATCATTTGTGACTCCTAACACTTGTCTCATTAAAAAAAGACAAAATATGAAGTCAAACGATTGCATTTGTGCTAGCAAAAGATTACACTCCCCTCTATGATCAGCATATGTCTCATCTTCAATAATCATTTCAATTACCTTAATTGTGAAAGAAAACATAGAAATAATACTCAGTAGGGTATCATGATGTGAACCCCAATGTGTATCACCAAGACGTTTCAGAATAGTTTCTTGATTCAATCATCTTTCACTTAAAAGCTCATCATTGTGAAGGGTTTCCATCACTTCCTTTTGTTGTTGATCCCGAAGAATATCATGTCGTTTACATGATGCTCCAACAATATTAACCACTCTTGTCACCAAGAAAAAGAAAGAATCAACTGGAACATGATTCTTAGCTAATGCAACAAGGGCGAGTTGAAGTCAATGTGCAAAACAATGAACATAAAAAGCAGATTCAATTTCTTTCAATTTAAGCGCCTTAAGACCATTGAACTCACCTCGCATATTACTAGCTCCATCATAGCTATGTCCTCGAAGATTTGATATACTCAATTTATTCTTGGATAATAGCTCATCTATAACAAGTTTTAAGGATTGTGCATCTGTACTTTTAACCTGTTGGATGCCAACAAACCTTTCAATTACTTGGCCTTTACTGTCTACATAACGAAGAACAACTGCCATCTGCTCTTTTACTGAATGATCTCGTGCTTCATCGACCAAAATAGAGAATGGTGCATCACCGATGTCAGACATAATTGTATTGAGAGTTTCAACAACTGCTGCATTTATAATATTTTTCTGTATAACAGGTGATGTTAACTTTAGATTTCCAAGAACATTTTCAAAGGCTGCCTTCACACTATCATTATGACCTGCAAGAAATTCTAGAGGTTTAAGAAAGTTTCTCTTGTTATTGGAGTCTTCAGAAACTTTTGATCGTGAATATTTGGATCATAATCCAAGATATGCTTTAGACGTGCCGGGTATGAAGAGAGATTTTCCAAAATTGCTTCAAGTTCCATTTTCTTTGAGCTTTCACTGTCAACATTGATCTTCTTAGAAGATGAAGGCTCATCCGGTTTCGATATTTTACGATAATATCTCTTCATAATTGTGTACGCTAGAGACTAGAGGCTCTCTAAAATTTTCAAACGCTTTTGATGAAATATATTGAGAGATACACGATGGGTTCAAGGTTAAAAAGAGTTTGTCCAATTCCAAATCCTATTTAGATTACAATTCCTTATCTAAGTCATTTTTTTATATTATTTTGTGAATATTGCTGTGTAAAAAGGACAATACAAAAAACTATTCTATTAGGATACTAATTAAAGTTTTGAATTCAGAGGTGTGGTTGTTGACTGTGTCATACTTTTGTTTTTTGACAATTACTTAAGGAAGCTGACAGACTCCTCACTTCTCCTAACATGCATTTTAGTATTATTATTATTATGCCTAAAAGAAAAAAATGCTGCAAGTCATCTTCTTTGTTCTCTGCTTTCTTTACTAAGATTTTATCTTATTTTCTGCCATTTTCACCTTAAGCAAGCTATTTAATCCTATGTAAATCCAAAATCCACTCGCCCACAAATAAATCCGCCCCTGACTATCAGATATAAATCATTATATTCACCCTTGATGGTTATATACACCATTAAATTCATATGTAACGCTTAAGAATAAATTTCTTAGTCAAGTTACTTAATACGTCATGATGCTACATAGAAATTCCGACCCCCAATTATAATCTTCCTTTTTATTTAATTTTATTTTGCTTTCCAGATCATCATTTGACAAACCCATGCTGTACCAAACCAAACATAGCCTTGAGCAAAATAATAGTTTATGTAGAAAATAAAGAGAAAAAAAATTTAAAGTGGGGGTGGTGAGGTGAGCGAGGGTAGGTGTGAGATTGACCAAACCATCCCCTCCTCTCACACACATACACAGGAGCACTACACACTATCCATTCTCCGTTCTCTCTCTCGATATATAAACCCTTCCTCCCTGAGAACACCAAGCTTTGCTCTCTTCTTCTTCTTCTTCTTCTTCTCAAATCTTTTGTTTTATTTCCGTCCACCATGCAGGCTCTTTTACCACCTAATAAGCCCTGCGTTCGGGTCGCCCCGACCCGCCTCCCCGTCCAATGCGCCTACCGCTCCGACTGGCAGAGGTCCTGCGCCATTCTTGGCAGCAAGGTCGTCTCCTCCCAGCAGCAACCCTCCGTCAACGGCCACAATACCTCCGTTGACCTCGTCCCCGTCGAGAAGCTCTCCGCCTCCCCTCCCGCCAAGGCCCTCACCAACACCGACCTCTCCCCCGCCCCCATGCACGGCGCTCAGCTCCGCGTCGCCTACCAAGGAGTCCCAGGCGCCTACTCCGAGGCCGCCGCCGGTAAAGCCTACCCTAACTGCGAGGCCATTCCCTGCGACCAGTTTGAAGTGGCTTTCCAGGCCGTCGAGCTCTGGATCGCCGACCGGGCCGTTTTGCCCATCGAAAACTCCCTCGGCGGCTCAATCCACCGCAATTACGACCTCCTCCTCCGGCACCGCCTCCACATCGTCGGCGACGTCCAGCTCCCCGTCCACCACTGCCTTTTAGCTCTCCCGGGGGTCCGGAAAGATTACTTGACCCGAGTCATCTCCCACCCCCAGGCCCTGGCCCAGTGCGAGCTCACGCTCACCAAGCTCGGCCTCAACGTCGCCCGCGAGGCCGTCGACGACACCGCCGGCGCCGCCGAGTTCATCGCCGCGAACAACCTCCGCGACACGGCTGCGATAGCCAGCGCACGCGCCGCCGATCTCTACGGTCTGAGCATACTCGCGGACGGGATCCAGGACGACTCGAGCAACGTGACCCGGTTCGTGATGCTGGCCCGGGAGCCCATAATTCCCAGAACGGACCGGCCCTTCAAGACGAGCATCGTCTTCGCTCACGACAAAGGCACGTCGGTGCTGTTCAAGGTCCTCTCGGCGTTCGCCTTCAGGAACATCAGCCTGACCAAGATCGAGTCGCGGCCGCACCGCAACCGTCCGATCAGGCTCGTCAGTGACGCGAACGATGGGACGGCGAAGCACTTCGAGTACCTGTTCTACGTGGACTTCGAGGCGTCGATGGCGGAGGTGAGGGCGCAGAACGCGTTGGCGGAGGTGCAGGAGTTCACGTCCTTCTTGAGGGTGCTTGGTAGCTACCCTATGGATATGACTCCTTGCCGTCCTTCGCGGGGTGCTGCTCACTAGCTCTGCTATTTCTTTTTTTATTAGGCCCCTCTCTGCAAAATTATTACCATACCCAAGGACCAATAGGAGAAAATTAATTTCTCTCATTCACTTTTTTTTTAAATATTAATTTTTCCTCTTGTTTTAATGGACTCACATCCATAAAATCCGAAAATCCACCCGGAATTTGTTGTTGTAGTTGGTTAAATACATTTATTTGGAGTACATTTTGTAGTGCAAGAAATTGTGGGTGTTGCTCTACCTTGTATGAAATGTAAATAATCAAGTCTTCCTAGATGTGTGTGTTGACATATTGACCAATTCCTTCATACTATTTTTTATCGTAGTACCAAGCAACATAATTTGCATGTTCAACTGCGTGTGACACTAATTACGGTGGATTGAACATGTTTGGTTTAGACATTATTAAAGAATCAAAATGTCATATATTAGTATTATTTTTAATAATGATAACTTCGTTTTAAACTTAGATGTCTGACACAATGCATACATTTCATACGTTACTTTACACATAATGATAAGTTAGAGAATGTGGTATACTAACATCACCTCCTTTTATATAAAGCCTATAAAAGGAAAAACAAAACCTAAGACCAATTTTAAGACAAGCGTAAGTAAAACTCCAAAACAAGTCTAATAGCTGGTCAACCGGTAGCAAAGCTCCAATACAACTCAAAGATCCTACACTATAAAGAAAGCTAACTAAACCATAACACCCATAACAATTAAGATCGAGAACAACCTTGAGCATAGGAAATAAACTATAACACCTAATTGCCTAAGACCTCAATTGGTGTAAACCTAGTAAACTAAGAAATCAAGTACGTCTCGCTGGCACCCATTACTAGGGGTGGGCACTTCGTACCGGAATCCCGATCCCGTCCCGGTCCCGTACCGAAAATTAACGGGATGGGACGGGATAGAGTTTGAAAATATCCGTCCCGTCCCGTCCCGAAAGTTTAGAAACGGGACAGGATTGGGACGAACCCGCGCGGGACCGGGACGAACCCGAAATGATCGTAGCCGTCCATTCTGCTAAGATCGTAACCGTCCATGAAACCCTACACTTTTCTCTACCTCGTCGCCTCTCTCTCTCAGTCTCTACTCTCTACCTCGATGCCTCTCTCTCAGTTGCCTCTCTCTCAGTCGCCTCTCTACCTCGTCGCCTCTCTCTCAGTCGCCTCTCTCTTAGTCGCCTCTCTCTCAGTCGCCTCTCTCTCAGTCTCTACTCTCTACCTCGACGCCTCTCTCTCAGTCGCCTCCATTCTCTCCGTCTCTTCTCTCTCTCGATCCGGCTCGTTCTCTCTCTTCTCTCCTTCGATTGCTGGGCGATTCACGAATCACGAATCCGATCCGGCCTGGCCACCTCATCTTCTCTCCTTCGATTGCTGGGCGAATCACGATCCCAAGCTCGCCGGTTCTTTTCTTCCTCCGAAAGCTCACGGTAGTGACGGTACTGCTCTAACTTTTATCCTAAAGTTTGGGTTTTGATTCAATTGGATTTTGATTCAATTGGATTTTGAATATTATCGTTCAATTTGATTACTAAATGCATTTGAATGCTTGATTTGCAGGGTGCTGCTTTCAGTGCTTTGTGATATGTTCATCTAGAGAGGAAGCAGACAAGGTGGTCAATGCATGTCATAATAAGAAGACCTTGCCTGGGGTTAGTCCAACTTTTTGGATCTTTGTTAATGCATTTCTTGTTTTTTGATTCTAGTTGATAGCTTCGTTAAGTTCGATGTGATTATGCTGGCTATCTGTTACCGAGTTACTGAATTCATGATGCTTATATGATTGGGATGAGATATCTAGACGCAAAAGAACTACTTGTTTCAGAAAATGAATCCTTGTCACTAATTCTTTGTTGTGCAGGGTTAGCAAGTTCACTTCTTAATTTCAATGAAAAAGAAAATCCCATATATACTTATTTAGCAAGCAGTTCAACTGTTCAAGGGTGGATAAATAGAGACATTCTACATTAGAACATACAACTATTCGCAAATGGAAAGCATTACTCAACTCATGATACGCAAAAGCAAGTACCATATGTAGACATATGGTAATCTTTTGAATTATTCTACATTTAGTTGTTCAATGACTCATTCTAACATTTAGTTGGGTAGAAGAAGCCAACTGGTAACAGAAAATGAAAGACTCCTTGTTCTTACCTACTCTGAGCTCAACTCACTACAAGAGCTTACTGTTTTATTAGTTGGCAAATGAAGTACTCTCAGTTCAAGGCTCACAGCTGAAGAGCCAAGTTTGGCTGCTGATTGTCCACCAAGAACAAGGACACCAAAGACTGATCAATAGGCTCCTTTTGGTACCACTGAGTACTACTAGTACCAGTATCTCTTTCATTGTTAGAACACATTGCAGTGTACCAATCAGGCATTACTGCCTCATCCAAAAGCTGCTGCTGTTCACTCCTCCCCAGAGGCTGCTGATCATTCCTCAGAAATTTACTGGTCCTCAATTGGTTATTGCTGTAACAAAGCTGCTGTTTGGTCATGAATGTGGAATGTAATAATTCAGTTGGTTATTTATTTCAATTTTTTTTTAAGGATAATTTTTCGGGATCCCGATCCCGGCCCGGTACCGGCCCGGTCCCGAACGGGATCGGGACGTGCGGGACAAATTTCTAAAAACATCGTCCCGTCCCGTCCCGATAAATTATTTTCGGGACGGGACGAGATTCTGACAAATCCCGACCCGTCCCGTTCCATGCCCAGCCCTACCCATTACCACAACAAAAAACATCCCAGCCCAGGTATATTGAACAAGGCCAAAGATGGCCTAGATCCAACCTCTGGCATGAGTCCAAAGACCTGGGCCCAAACCCACACCCATGGCCTGCAATCTCATCTCAGGGGAAGGCGTAGTCGTCGTCTTCCATGCACCGCCGACACCATCCCAAATTCCGAACAGACCACCATCGGTGTTTCCAATGCCGGAGCTCGGCCAGCCCTAAGACCACACAGATCCGAATTGGCCCCGATCCAGATTGACCAGCGCTGCTTCGCCGTCCCCAGCCTTCAAAAAGTCGAGCATGACCTCGATTCCACTTCACCAAACACGATCATAGAATACACCCCCGCATCCCACCACGCCGCCGTCACAAAAGGGTTGCCGCGCCATGCCGAGTCGATGAAGGTCACCCCAGCCGCCATAACAGACAAACACAACCTTCTACACTTCAAAGAGAAGCCACCAGCCGCGTTGCCGCCAATAGCATCAAGTTGGATCCTTTGGGATCTGCCTTGGCATCAAGTTAGGTAAGATGAGTGTTGCTTGTGTTCTACCACTCGGTTGAAACTTCACCAATCACCAACGCTCACTCTAATTTTGTTTTTTTGGGAAACACACGACTCTCTTCCTCTTTTCATGTATGATGTATCACATCCCTTATGATCTCATGCGACTCATCTTCTTCCAATTTTATTTTTTATTAGTGAAGTTAAGAACACAAAAATGCTTAGCACGTCTAACAAAAGAAACACATGATCATGTTTCAAACCCAGAACCATGTTTGACAAACATGGCATAAGAAGAAAATTGCTGCTGAATTCACGATTAGACCAATTAAATTTTAGATCCATAACACCAAAATGAAATGAAGAGCCAATATTACTTTTGGTTTGCTATCCTACTAATTTGATTGCATGAGTAGGTGAAGCATTAAGCATTTGTGCTTTGGCATCTTAATTTGGTTGATAGCTACTTCACTTCACCATGATAGCTTCCTACCTCTGCCTGACGTCTTACGATGAATTCCAATCCTAGAAAATTCATTTTGTTTAAATTTCGCTAAAAATCGAAGAAATTATGAAACAAAAAAGAATGAATCTATGGTGTAATTCATGCCTCTCATCTCCCCAACTCTAGTTTTCCCCCAAACTCTAGCCACCATGCACTACTAGATAAACGGGCTATGAGCACAACCCACATTTTGTCTCTATTGGTCTTATTAGGTACGAAATCTAGGCTTGAGACTAATGAGACCAACTCCATTTTGATTTTTAATAATTTGGACTCGAATTCCGGAGCCCGTCCCACCTGAGACACCATCCCTTCCAATACTTTCACGTGCTACGCAAATGGTTCTCTGACAATGCACAGTAAGACTTGTTTAATTTATTGCTTGAGTTTTGCCACTACTACAAACTTGTCCGTCTCCAATATTTAATTATTGATATATATATATATATATATATATATATATATATAAAATGGGGTTCGGCTTTAAGGCGAGCCATTTCCACTCTTTATAGTGGACTTGCTAAATTTTATACCTCTGCATATTCTTAGTATTCACTGATTATATACATTGAAGAGAAACATATTACAAACTAAAATACAAATAAAGTATAATACACTTCTCATTGTATATGCTATTCAACTTTTAAATTCATCATCACTAATAAGGAAAAAACTTCTATCCGATCTAGATCGGATGATCGGATGGAGTTCCCGTTCGATCTCTAAGTTAGGCTATGTGTCAGGACCCACCCCGAGTTAAATCCTTTTAACCCGAAGTAAATCCTGCGGGGACCACCTCAAGGAAATTTCTTACCGAAACCCCCTTGAGATGGACAACCCTTCCTATATACCAACTCCGCTCATCCATGAGTATTTAAAAACAAACCCTAACTCATGGAGGCCTCCTGCTCCCTAACAACTTAACTAGCTAAACTGGGTTAGTCAGAGCAGTCTACACAGAAGTCACCCTAAAGGATTTGCGAGCAGCAACGGATTGATCGACTATGCCTCGACTCTTGTACGCGCGCGACCTCCGCTCAAGAACCCTGCACCACTGGGCATTTGAAAACGAAGGGCCCAGGGGAGAAACATTGAAAACTGTTAGAGTGAGTGGACGAAAAAAAAACAAATGTAAAAACTCTACTTCCTTTAATGCTCTCCCTTAGAGTTTTCTACGAAAACCTTATGCACGCACCTCATAGACAATGAATAAATAATTCAATAAAACTCATCTGGCTCAAACATAAATAATTTAAATGTGGGGTATTAACCTCATCCACGAGAAATCCGACCTGCTCTACCACGAGAGGGTCTATTGACCGGCTCATCGGAGAGGGTCTTATGACCCACTCTATATTCAGGAGGGTCTATTGACCAGCTACTACCGAAGAGGGTCCCGACCTGCTACCATTTGGGAGGGTCTAATGACCAGCTACCATCGGAGAGGGTCTCGACCTGCTACTATCCAGAGATGGTACCTGCTCCATCTGGAGATGGTACATGCTAGCATGCAATATATATCTCCTTATCCTTTAAACTCCTTTAAAAACCTTTAAAACCTCGTGGGAAAAATAAATCGAAAACCAAGTCAAATCTCCCTGACTTTACCCCAAATACATTGGATTTAAAAACCTTTCCAGGAACCCAAAACCGGTTCTCTGCCTTTACTTTAAAACCCTTTAAATCCAAGAGCCAAGTTTCCCCTTTTTAAAACCTCCCTTTTCATAAACCTCAAAACGGTGATAATCGTAAAATCAAACCCAGGGAAAATCCATTAAAATCACGGGAAGGGTATGAACCTCTTACCCGGCTCGTTTCTCTTTAAAATCGTTAAATCCCATTTTCCCAAAATCACCGTAAAACATTAAATGGAGGAAATCACATGTGCAGGAGAAACTAATAAAAGTCTATGGGCATGCAATATAATTTAAAAACAAAGTCCACTCACAGTACTCTTTGCGACCTTCTTCCTGCTCGGAAAATCCCTCGAGCGAAACCCTCGAACTAACCGCGTAGTCGAGTCCATCTCACGTTCAATCAAAGGCTGTACAAACAAACCAACATATTAGTCATACCATCGTTGACTTGGTCTTTTCCTTGTTTGACCAGAAAATCCTATTTGACCACGTGTTGACCAAGTTCCTTTCTTTTAACAACTTTAACCTTTTTGACTTTCTTTCCCGGTTATCGACTCTTAACTCAATTTACCGGAAGTCCGACTCAGCTTCCGAACTTTTCTTTATCACTTTAACTTGACGTTAGGGTGTCACATTAATCAATATATTTAACCTTGAGTCGATTTACCGATTTACGTGAAATACCAACTTTACTTAACATGGTCAACTTGACATTTCTGTTAATGAGAGTCAACATCTTCCTCAACCACTAGAGTGGTCAACATACTATAATTTCCATACTTCACTAATTACTTCAAAACCTTTAACTTGAATTCTACCTTTTCTTTAACCTTTTCAACCCGATTTAACATCTTCTCATAAATGGAAACCTTCTAAAAAGGGAAAGTTTCCCAAAATAGAAAGTTTACTAACATGGCAAGTGTTCTTTAGAACGGGAAGTTTTCCCAAAATGGAAACTTCCTAATTACGTCCCATTTCTCCGTAATTACTCCAATTAGGAATTAACCGTACTTTTTGACTAAAAGCTTAACAAGGATTCGATTTCTACCTCTTCGGCATTCTACCGGTTTTACTGCATCACCGGAACCGTCACCGGATCCCGGTAACTTGCCGGAATTTCGCCATAACCTCCCCGTTTCCTTCGTCTCCAATTTATCGACAAGAAACAACAAAACAACAAGTCAACAACAATTCCAAGCATCAAACACAACCCAAAACCACACAGTAAGGAATTCCACAGTTCAAAGAGGGGAGAAGCCTTACCCTCTGCTTCTGTACTTCCAATTCGAACCAACAACAGACCCAGCAGCTTTACTGCTGCTTACCACCTCCAAGACCACTCCAGCAGCTCCTCCAGTTCCTCCTAGACGTCACCCAGCCTCCCAAAAACTCGCAAGAACACCAAGAATGGGTCGCCGGAGGGAGGAGTAGAGAGAACCCAGAAAACCCGAAAACAGTGGAAATGGGGATTCTCGATTAGGGCTCGATTTTATGGTTTAAAGGTATGAAAATGAAGAGGAAGAGAAGAGGAGAAGAACCATACCGGTCGGAGGCTGAGTCGCCGCCTGGAACGCCGAAATCCGGCCAACACAGACACTCCTCCTCCTCCTCCGATTTCCTCTGATTTTGGGTGTTTGCTGGATTGGTTTGAGGGGTTTTACAGAGGAGAGAAAGGGGAGTCGAATGGGGGTGGTCCGCCGGCTTATGGTGGCCGGAGTCGCCGGCGCTGGGAGGACGCCGGAGCGGAGGGAGAGAGAGAAGAATCTAGGTCAACGCCCGAAGGGGGGGTTTGACTCTGGTCAAACCTCTCTCTTCCTTTTATAGCGAAACCGACGGCTAGGATTCAATCTAGAATAGATCCAACGCTCCAGATTTAAAGAAGGTGAAAAGTAAAAAGGTTAAATGGTAAATTTTCTTTTTACCAGAATAGTAATTGGAAATTACTATAAGCTTCAGAAATTCACAGAAATTAGCCGGAAGCTCCGAAAAATATTCTGAAAATACCGGGAGACTCGTGTCGACACGTACTACAACATCGAGTCATTAAATCAGGTATTTGGAGAGTTTAGAAAAACTCAAAAATTAACTCGAGCGATATCTTATTGAATTACCGATCGTAGTTAAAAGTCCTCGGTAACTCGTAAACCTCTGTGAAAAGTAACTTTTGGGTACGGGATGTTACACTATGTGTACAATATCAATTGTAATCTTAACCGTTCAATAGTTAAATTAACCAATGAAGATCATCCATACAAAAAATAAATGTAAAAAAAGATTGTTTACTTGCCCGAATGCATCAAACTAAATAGACAGTTCCTGATCTTTTATGATAATCTGTTCATTTTGTTCGATGCATTCGGGGGAGCAAACAATCTTTTTTTACATTGATTTTTTGTATAGACGATCTTCATTGGTTAATTCAACTACTGAACGGTTAAGATTACGATTGATGTTGTTAAAAGTATATTTTAAGGAGATCGAACGAAATACTTGGTCCGATCTAGATCGGACCCAAGTATTTTTCATGAAATAATACTTACAATATGCAATGGATGATTGAAGCTGCAAAATTCCCAGTAACCACTACTGCAAATTCAGCAACCATATAAGTTAAAACTCTCGAACAAATGCATGAAATCTTAAATAGAAATTACTGATAAAGAGTCTAACTGGGCAAACTGAGACGTTGATTATAAAGTTTACCTTGACATCAATCAGAAAATCACTCTTCATTGATTTTAAGAAGCAACCATGGCTGAAAAAAAACCAACAACCTGATTGTGTTATCATCATAGTTCAAGATAACTATAGGTTTTTAAAAGTTTAGGTGAGAGCTTGGTTACACTACACCACAATCGCCAGGGCAAACCTGCAACTTTAACCCTGAAGGACTTACAGTGGACACATACTTGTCACACTAGCCTCCAGATATGGATTTCCACAGAAGAATTTATAGATCGCGAACCAACGAGGCCTGTTGGTAGCGGGGATCGAACTCGGATGGGGTCTCCACCACAAGCTCACCCTTACCAACTGAGCCAAACCTCGTTGGCATAACTCAAGATAACTATGATGACACGAAAAGTGCGTATATCAAGTTTTTAAGGCCGAAACAAATGAGTTGGTATCAGATTTGATATCTCATTTTTCATTGGATAATGATGCATGTGAAGTTATTGAAAGAAAAGAACGACCATCTTTTAGGCCCAGTTTCGTATTGTTGTGAGGATAATTAGCTGAAAAATATTCTCATCGATGAAAAAAAATCAGTGATTAAAAACTTGGTAAAGTGTCAGGTAAATTATGCTTTAAAATCGTGATTATAAGCAACGACAACATGTATTGTGTCCTACACTAGCATTGGAAACTGTTGATCTCCATAATTACTAAAATGGATGACTGGAAATGTGGTTCCACTATTCATCTCCTCATGCACAATATCTCATTCTGCTCGGTTTCCTTCAAAATTTGAATCTTCCTTAACCTTCTTCTAGAATAAAAGGAGCTGAATATGGTTGTGTTTTATTATAAATAGGAAGAAACTCCTAATATAACGACTCACTCAACATACATTAAGCCGGACCCTTATATATTAGGCTAAATCCATATAGTATACCTATTACAACTAGGGCACAAACATAAGGCCTATGGACTAAGCCCATATACACGGTAGAAGACCAAGTGCACACACACATATCATATTTCCTACAATACTCCCTCTTGTGCCGCGCGTCGTCATGTCGGATGATGCTTACAATGTTGCCTCGTTAAAACCTTGCCAAGTAACAAAAACTCAGTGGGGAAAAATAACCTTGATCGAAGAAAAAAGAGTACAACACACCATGCTTCTCGATCGAGAGTGTGGCTCCCCTTGATGTGTAACTCAGTCGGAGAGGCTTGATAGTCTTCACATTCCAATGCTCTTCACATGTTTCTCAAGAGTAGACTTAGACAAAGCTTTAGTAAACAGGTCCACTACATTTGCATCTACAAGCGACATTGTCTTCATAGATACAAGTCTGCTTGACTGTGATGGAACTCAATCCACTAGTTCCTCTAATGTGTCTAATAACTTATCGGAGTCATACACATTCACGAACAACTTCATGTAGCGCTATAATCTCTGCATGGTTAGAGGATGTTGCCACTAAGGTATGTTTAGTGGATCACTATGATATCGCAGTATTTCCAATAGTAAAGACATAACCAGTTTGAGAGCGCTCCTTATGTGGATCTGACAAGTATCCAGCATCCGCAAAACCAACCAATACATTGTTAGGTGTTTTGGTATATGGGCAGCAGGAGGTGCCAAGAACAATGGGAGAGTAGTGCTCCTCGGACGCTATGAGCGCAACCCTTGATGGCTGCTACATCATGCTCGACAGCTTGTGCGCGACACACGACAGCTGCAGTGCAACACTCGGCAACTAGCGCACGGCGCTCAGCAGGCAGCATGCAAGTGCTCAGCAGTACTCACCCAATGCACTGTTGGCAGCTGATAGTGTTCGGAAGAGGCTGCACATCGCTCCGTAGCTTATGCACAACTCTCGACAACTGTGCGTAGTGCATGGAAGCTGTGTGCAACGTGCCCGACAGCTCGGCTCCTAAATCGATCGGCACCTAGATTCTTAGGGCCACTGCACTTACTTGCAGCCCATATTGAATCTTTGTAAGGAAAGAACAAGCCCAAGTCCATTGTCCCTTTGAGGTATCAAAATATATTCTTGACACCGGTCCAATGACGTTGTGTTGGCGCATAGATATATCTAGCTAACAAGTTCACTGAGAAAACAATGAATGACCGAGTGCAATGAGCCAAATACAATAGCGTACCGATTTCACTAAGGTATGGTACCTCAGCTCCAAGTACTTCCTCGCCATCTTCTTTAAAACGGAATGGATCTTTCTTGACATCCAAACTCCGAACTACCATGGAGGTGCTAACTGGATGCATTTTATCCAAATTAAAGTGCATGCGCATCTTGTGGACATACGCAGTTTGATGTATCAAGACTCCAAATGCTCGGTGCTCTAGTTCAATGCCTAGGAAAAACCGAGTCTTCCCCATGTCCTTAATCTCTAATTCAGACTTCAAATGTGCCGCGGTCTCATTGATCTCATCAATAGTCTCGTTGATGTTCATATCATCCACATAGAAAGCTACTGTCGTAAATCCAGAACTAGTTTTCTTTATGAACACGTAAGGGCATAACTCATCGTTCTTATAACCTTTTCTAAGCAAGTAGTCACTATGACAATTATACCACATAGTTAGCGTTTCTAAGTCAAAACATTTCTAAGTCAGATCATAAATTCTCAATACGCAGCCGAATATAATACACATTCCATAACCTACTAGTGAAAATACACATATAGGTTAATCTGATACCCTACTAGTGAAAACTGGTAGTGGTGGTTCTCCCTTTGTTTTTAAATGTCCAATCTACAGGGATCGGCTCGGCTATAGCTAGGAGGCAATACATAGTTACCACTGTCACGTCCCGGCGTGAGTTTACCTCCTTAAATCCAGGTTAGGACGTGCGGGACTCATCCCAAAAGAGATTTACTCGTAATCCCCCTTGAGAAAGGATAACATTTTTTTTCAAACCATTTTCAACAGTCCAAACGATATCGGAATAGACCTCACAGCCGGAGGTTATCCCGATTTCCGCATTTGGATCTCAAACCAATTACTTTAGAGGATCTAAGGTTCTAATGTTATTTGTGATTGCACCTAAATCCCGGTCAGGCTGCCTACGTACCCTGTATTCAGGGATCAAGCCACACGTAGCTCTTATTTTAATTAACGCCGTAACCGGGCAAATCCCGCTTTTCTAAAAATTGGTCGGTCTATTAAATTTGATAGCAAACGCCTATTGCATATCCGGAGTTTAACCTCTCCGTTAAGGTATCCACCGACATATTAACTATCGACATTATCCCGAACATTCGACCATTCATAACTATAACATCCATACATAACAAAATAGATAATAAAAGCAATCACATAACTATAGAAGTCCACCAATGATATAATAGTCAATTTATCCCAAATGACACTCTTGTAAATACCTAGGACTGCCAGGGGCAATAATGTCAATGCGGCCTCAATGGCAGCTTGGTAAATAAGCTAAGCTGCCAGGGGTATTTGTGAAATTTCACCCACAAGGGCAGAACTGTAATTATCTAACACTACTAAGGGCAACAACGTCTTTTTAACCTCAGTGACAGTCTTGGAAATATACAAATCATATAAAACAGTCAGAGGTATTTATGGAATTTTCAACTCAGTGGTAGCCTATTAATTATACAGAACTACCAGGGGTATTTCTGGGATTTCAGCCTTAGTGGCATCCCTGTAATTTCCCCAAACTTCCAAGGGCAGTTCTGACCTTTCACATTGCGATAAAATAGTAAAAGTAGTTATGCCGCGGTAAAAACTAGAGTTTTTACCCTTGTCTTCTCCGATCACTGTTTTACCGAAAAAACTCGCCTGAGGAGATCTGCCGGAAAGTCATTTAGAGCGGAAGAAAAAGAGATGGTTTTACCTCGAGGTCAAACCGCTGCAAGTTCCGGCAGAGCTTCGCTGCGCTCCTCCATAGTCCTAGCAGGTTCTGGAAGCTTCTTGAAAGCTCATTGTTCCCCCTTCTCGACTGGTTTGTGACGAGGCCGAAGGAACCGAGATGTTCTCCCTCTGTTGGTGGCGCTCACGGCAGATCTGGCATGGTTGGAGACCACTTATTCCATAAACTGATTAAATACATATTAAACAGCTCGTAGCTCCGAAAAATATTTCAGACCTACCGGAAGACTCGTATCAACTTAATCTTCCCCCTTAGGACACTAATTCTATTTCCCCCAGAATCGAGAATATCTCGATATTAAACTTAAATATTAATTCGAGGAAAACTAACAGCGCGGTTACAACCCTCTGTAATTTGCCTGATCTCGGTATAAAGGTAGATTTTTAGGACGAGGTGTTATAAACTACCCCCTTACAAAAATTTCGTCCTCAAAATTTTCGTTGCTAGACTTAAAACAAACCGTCATTCCATCGCCGTTGATACCGGTGTCATGGAAACGAGCATGAATCAATGACGTTGTAGAAACGTCGTTAAAATCCTTTTAACGACGGTACATAAACGCCATAAAATAAATAAAGCATGACATTTATAGACTACCATGAAATGTTTTCAATGACGATGAGTTTTAGTCGTGAAAAGCTGTTGTAATTATGTTTATTATGTATCATAAAATGTTTTCAAAGACAATTTATTTCTGTTGTCAAACGATCTTATTATGATGTTTAGTTTGTGTCATAGAAAATGTACTATAACATTTATCAACTGTCATGTAATTTTTTAATATGATGTTTATATACTGTTATCAGTAGTTTCCATGACATTTCTGATATAGTTTTTATGATGTTTTTGATACCTTTCAATGACACTTTCATGTCATCATATATTTTTTATAACTGCTTCCAAACATCATACTAACACATTCAATGGCATTTGTTTGTTGTCATAAAATCACAATATTTTCAGGAAAAAAAATACAATTTACTAGATTCAAATAGTATTGGAAACTAAAATTGAATAAATTCATCATCACATAGTGTTACAACCTCATACCCATCTAATAGCTAGTTATAAGAAAGTTGATGCGTTCAGGTATTGAAACAAGCCAACAACAAACACAACACAATTAAGAAACTGAACATGTGCTTAACAAAAAAGTCAGCAGCAAAATCATTGTCACATGAGCAAGAGACTGTACACAACAAGCATACCAATTCTCAAGTGTGAGGGGCAGGGAGAATGTACTTAATTGGCCACATAATGCTTCCAACTGCATCTTCCATAGCAGAAAATTCCGGCTGAAAGCGATAGAACTCAGCTCTCAAAAGGGTACATCCACCTATAATGGACCTGGCCACATAATTTTGCTTCTCTTAGTATGTGAATTGTGAAGTGAATCATTACATCAAAGAATGATGGAGGGAAGTACCTCTCAAACAAACAGCGTCTCAATAATCTCATCTTCCATCTCTTCCAATCTTTTTTATCAAGGACTCTGACACAGCTCATGAAAAAATGAAGACAAACGAAATATTGATTTTCTAATACCTACACGTAAAAGCCCCTTCACAGCAAATGCCAAAAGTTGTTGCATCAAGACATGGTGATCATGGGACTTGTTTTAGATTCTTTCATCTTGATACAGTTCCCAATATTGGAGCAATATCCATCAGGAAACCTCTGCATCCATAGCCTCCAAAGAAATTTTCTCTTCTCAGGTTTTGTAAAAGTGTAAGGCTGAGAAACATCAAGCAAATCATTTTTGTCTTCTACCAGAACATCTTTCAGAAGTTCTTGTAACTCTAGATCTCTACGGGAAGCTGCACCAATTTTAGATTTTCCCTTCACATCTAAGATAGTCTCTAAAACACTCTCACCCACATTCTTTTCAATGTACATGACATCCAAATTATGACGCACAGGCAGTTCCTATATAAAGCAGCAAACAAAGCATATAATTCATAATCACAATCATGAAACATTTTTAGCTAGTAATAACTAATACACCTTCTAAGATACTGACCTCCCAATATGGCAAGTCAAAAAATAAGGACTTCTTTAACAACTTGGCTGGGTTACTTCTTTTCAGTTTCTGCTGTGCCCCCTTTTTTCCCCCACTTATTGTTGAACCCAGCTAAAGCACGAATCGTGGCTTTTCCTGTAAATATTTTGGCCTCACTCTTCTCTCCTTTCTTCCATTAAACCACTTATGCGTAAACCGGTGTTAGGACCAACCAATATCTCGAACAAAAACAAGATATATATAACAGTATAATCGAATCGAAACCAACAACAAACAAAAACAACAATGAAATTGAGATTGAAAACACTAACTTGATTCAGATAGAGGCCTGCTTTGCAGTGACCTAAGACAGAAATTCGTCCCCACTTGTGCTGTAGTTTCGGACGTCTATCTTGAGGATACAACTATCTGGTACAAGTTCTTGCACAAGAACTTGTCCCTGGCGAATTTACTTTGTGTTTCAGAGAAGTCGATTTTGGGGAGGAAGAAGAAGAGACGAATTTGCGATGGAAAACAACGACCACAGTGTCGTCTTTATATAAAGTCAAATTCGAACAGGTAAAACTGTTCAAAAGGTTGTAACTGTTACCAACAGTTATTACCTTTGGTTTTATCCGAAAACAATAAAAATTAATAAAATTATTAATTCAAAAATTATAATCAGATTTAATTTTTCCAGAGCTCAAAGAGCCCCAAGGCCCAAGGCCCATCTATGACTTTATATAAATATATATTTAGATATATATCATTTTCTATTAGAAATCCAATAGAAAGCCCATCAAGCCCACTCTAGGCTATTCCACCCATTCACTTGCTCACATGGGTGTTTGTCTATAAACAACCAAGCAAGTAGCTCTTCTTCAATGTGGGATAGAATCTCACACTAAGTTCCAACAATACCCCACATTTTCTATTCAAACTCTAACAATACCCCACATTTGAATAGAAAATAAGATAATGAGGAACTTATCGATTTTCCAGAAACTAGATATGAAATGCATCGGAAAAGGTGTCTTTTGGACTTGAACCTTTCGTAGTGAATACTTATCGGATCTACTTTGTGAAATAGTGAACTTAAGTCTTGAACTATTCACGTTTTGTAGTAAATCGAGACAATAAATATCACACATATCATATCTATACACATTTCAATTCTTACGGTTGTGTTCATTTTGGTCCTGAACAACTCCTTACTTCATGAGAATTTTAGAGAACTTAGCCATCTCGGTTCCCAAAGATGCGACCCCACATCAATCTCATATAGGTAATGCCAATTAAGAATAGTCCGTACTATCCCACCTTAATTAAAGGCTATTAGCATTATTAAGAATAATGTAATATTCATCCCTTATACGTCAACGGAATAACACACTTAAATTGCATCATAGGAATGAACATATGTGTGTTTATGCTTCTTGAGTCTTCCCCAACTAGTTTGCCTATTGAACCTAGACCATGGGATCTCCAATGTTGCTAGGTTAGGTTTCCGCCAAGTAATGACTCATTATATTGGCTTTAAGCCCATTCCCCTCGATGTAAATACGACTTGCTCTCTATTAAGGCCTTTTGTCAAAGGATCCGCTATATTTTCCTTTGATTTTACATAGTCAATGGAAATAATTCCATTCTTGAGCAAGTCTCGTATTGTCTTGTGACGTCGCCTTATATGCCTCGATTTGCCATTGTAGATTTGGTTCTTTGCTCTTGTAAGAGCAGCCATACTATCACAATGAATGCAAATGGCCGTAACAGGCTTTGGCCACAACGGAATACCCTCTAGGAAGTTTTTGAGCCATTCCGCCTCTTCGGCAGCTTTGTCCAAGGCTACAAACTCGGCTTCCATAGTCGAACGTGTATTCACGGTTTGCTTCGATGATTTCCAGGAAACGGCTGCCCCTCCAAGTGTAAATACATAACCACTTGTAGACCTACTTTCCGAATGATTGGAAATCCAATTAGCATCACAATATCCTTCTAACACGGGAGGATATTTTGTGTAATGCAATCCATAATCCATTGTATACTTTAGATATCGTAGCACTCTCACTAGTGCAAACCAATGATATTTTCAGGGATTGTGAGAGTAACGACTAAGTCTACTCAAACTATATGCTATATCCGGTCTTGTACAATTCATTATGTACATCAAGCTCCCAAGAACTTGTGTATATTCCAATTGAGACACACTATCACCTTGATTCTTCTTAAGATGACTAGCGGGATCAAATGGGGTAACAACCGGCCTATCATCAAAATGTCCAAATTTCCTAAGGACTTTCTCCACATAATGGGATTGAGTAAGTGTGTAACCATCCGGGTTCTTTTGAATCCGAATACCAAGAATGACATCGGCTATGCCCATATCTTTCATATCAAAAGAAGAATGCAGTAGCTTCTTGGTTTGATTAATTACATCCTTACTTGTTCCCATAATAAGCATATCATCCACTGATAGGAGCCTAAAAGGTGACGTTATTATGTGCTAAACACTCTTGTTTATGCTTTGTTGAGTCTATTTAGGTTAAGATTGAGTCATAATATAGTTTAATGTTGTTTTGGAAGAGTTTTTGGTAAAATGTGCTAAAGTGTCGAAAAAATTGGCTAAGTGTTAAAAGTGTGATTTCAAGGATTTTGTAAGAGCGTTCGCAGTGTCTTAAACATGGTGGAAGTGCATGAAAATTTGGGAATATAATCTTTGGTTGCTGAAATACATTGTGTTAAAATTTCAGGTCAATTGGAGCACGGGAAGACCTTGCGAACGATGCCAGAGTTGGCAGTCCGAATGTTCCAGGGACTGAAGAAGTTTCGCTGCTACTGTGTCTGATCTTTCGGGGGCTGTATCTGACGCAATACTTGGAACTGGAAAACGTGCCATATACCATTTGAAAGGTCTTCGAGTCTAGTTTCGCTGGGACTTGGAATCACGGCAATTGAAGCACTACAGAAGGAGATATGCTGGAATTACTAAGGCAAGGTCATGCTGTCGAAAACTGCAGTATTTTCCTGGATGCATCAGGAAAGTTTCTTTGGACTTTTTAAATTACAATTTCGACAATCATGGACCTTGGGGCTTGATGGACATGTCCATATGTGTTTAATGAAGAACTTCAAGCTGAAGATTCATCAAAGTGGCTGGCGAAGTGAAGGGAGAAAAGAGAAGCACATGACTTGCACATGGGAATAACCAAATCCACCTTGGTTTGGGATTGCTTTAGGGCCGATCCAAACCCTAGTTTTTCCCCTATAAAAAGCCTTGTAATCGCATGAGAAAAGGTATCATCAACATTGCAAAACTCAGCCGAAGCCATAGCAGCTGCCGAAAATTCCATCACCATTCAAAGACCCCAATTCCGATCTTCATACTTCATCCTTTGATCCGAAGCACGTAGCCGAGGATCTCCGTGCACTTGAAGAATAGACCACGTAGGAATATTTTAAAGTGTATTCATCTGCTATTTTCGAATTGGTATGTCTTTGTTATGGTTGATATTTAGGTTTTTGTTTAAGTACGATTCAATTCTTGTCTATGAGATATTAAGTACTTTTGAATGATGTAAGAATTATGGTTTTTAATCAATGATTTGAAGTTTATGCCGATAATTCTAAGTGTTTGGTTTTATTAATTTTCGATTTGCTTCATAATATTAACTTGTGATTAAGACAAGTAGTTGATGTCGCATTAGTTAATCCTTCAAAGAATTACATGACTTTGATACACGTAGTGGATAGGTTGATGTGTTCTTTGTTGTGTTCGAAAATTACATGCTAGAATTGGATTTAGATGGTGCTAATGAACATGTTAGTTTATTTGTGTGATACGTAATTGCATAAGTGAATTAGTATGTTAGATTTCGTGTTTGATACGTTGAGCATGGATGTGTGAAAGGTTTCGAATGAAACAAGTAGTCGATTTCGAATGCATCTAATGGCTTAGGAACCACGTAGGAACCTAATGTGCATGTTTCGATTCTAGCATGATTTAGGTATTTCGGCATAGATTGATATAAGATTAGAAATTGTTTTCTATATTCTTGCGTTGTGGTTTGGTGTTGGTTTGTGTAATTGTTGATCGATCACATGTATATATGTACAAAAGTAATATAGGACTTTATTTCATTGCATCTTTCCGAAATATAAAATCCAAATCTTTAAAATTCTATGTTTATTTCGACATCTTTGATTAGATTAGATGGATCTACCCTGTGGTTGGATCCCCGGTTTAGAACGATACCCTTACTTGCTTTATACGATGACAATGACTGTGTACAGGGTTAATTGATGCGTGTGCAAATACGAACTATCAAATGGCGCCGTTGCCGGGGATCCTTCGGGATCCTCAATCTTTTTAATTGTCGAAATTTGCATTGTATATATGTCTATATGTGAATATTTGTATAGTTGGTTCGATATATATATATTTGTGTGCTTTTGTAATTATAAAGATTGGTCCCATGTATGATTGTTGAAATGCTTTTGTAACTAGAATAGTTAATTGTTTTGATTTTAATTTCATTCTCATGTATTCTAACGTGATCTTGGCCAATTGGTTTTTCAGGTGCTAGACGTGCATGCTACCCCGCGTTACTCGTTCATCTTCACAAGGAGATCTTGTTCCTTTGAATCCGGAGATTGACCGTGTTTGCAGAAAACAAAAGAAGACACAAAAGGCAGCAAGTAGTAGCACGGCATCACCTCGAGAACTTGCAGATCAAGAACCACCATCTCCATTCCGAATTCAGTCCGAGGATTCTTCATCCGGATCCGAGGCCGAGACCAAGCAAACTTTTGAGAAAAATCAGTCCGACGTTGTCATGGCCAACATGCCACTCAAAGATGCTTTCAACCCTACTACTCCAGCTTCACCATCATGCATTTCTGTTACAGTGCCGGATCAAGCTCACTTCTCTATTCCAGTTCAGCTACTTGGGCAACTGCCGAAGTACTCAGGCTCAGCCATGGAGGATCCGAATGTGCACTTGAGGGAGTTTCTTGACATCTGTCAACTCCAAGCCATCACCCACCTGCCTTCAGACACTTTGAGGTTACTTTTGTTTCCATTCACCTTGAAGGATGACGCCAAGCGTTGGTTGTACTCTTTGCCTTCAGGAGTGGTTACAACTTGGGATGACATGACCAAGAGGTTCTTAAAGCAATTCTTCCCCGCTCAACTCACTAAGAAACTTAGGAGGGAGATTCAGAATTTCACTCAGAAGGATGGAGATACTTTTTATGAGGCTTGGGAGGAGTTTCAGCGCAAGTGTCCACACCATGGAATCAGTTTAGATGAGTTGGTTCAGTTTTTCTATGAAGGATTGGACAATGCCAACAGAGGTATGATCGATTCTGCTAGTGGATGCACATTTATGAACAAGACCGGAACTCAAGCTTATGCTTTGATTGAGGACTTGGCGGATAACAATCGTCAATTTAGTACCAAGAACTCAAGGAAGACAGCAGGAGGCCGAAGTGGAGGCGTGTATGACGTGGGAGCTCGGAACCAAATGATCACCATGGAGAGGAAGCTCGATGTCTTGGTCAAGGCCATGGCCGGTTCGACTATTGGTCCACAAACATGTGGAATTTGTTCAATGACAGATCATAATTCGGATACATGTCCGAATGGTGCATTGAGCGAGGAGGAGTTGAATTTCATGGGACAACAGAGGCAGAAGTATGACCCTTACTCGAACACCTACAATCCTGGAATCAGAGATCATCCCAACTTTCGTTGGAGTAATGGTGTTCAACCGAATAATGCTCAAGCTCAAGGACCTCGTCCTTCAGGTTTGTTTGTGAGGCCTCAGGTACCTCAAGGTTTTGTTCCCAACTCTTCTAATTTTGTGCCTAATAATGCTAGTTTTTCTACTCCAAATTATGATGAACTCTTGAAGTCCCTTGCTCAAGGGCAACAGAATTTAACGTCTGCAACTCAAGCTTTAGTGACAGGTCAACAGGCTAATTCTAAAGAGATCACGGAGTTAAAGAAGCAGATGGGACAAGTTATTGATTTCATGGGTAAAATTCATGAAAGTGGTAAGTTGCCGGGACAAACTTTGCCAAACCCAAATGCAGGACAATTCAAGGTAGTTGCAACTCGGAGTGGGAGAGTTTTTGAGGAGCCATTGTTGAAGAAGTTGGGGACTTCTAAAGGAGAAGGTGTTGAGCTGTTGCAAGAGGAGGAAGATGAGAATGTAGAGGAGGTTTTTGTGGAGCAAAATCCGGCAGCAACCCTGCCAGGGTCCGAGCAGCAAGGCGGCGGTCCGAGGGGCAGTCCGGCAGACTTTTCTGCCGAGTCCGAGAAGATACAAGGTGGTGAGGCCGTGCCTCACCCTCATGCAGTCCCTGCTAATCCGAAAGGTGCCAAGGAAAAAGGCAAGTCTTCTAGTTCTAGTGGTTTAGTTTCATCTAACATCCATACTCGATACCCTTTCCCAAACAGGTTTGCAAAATCAAAGCACGATGACGCTGATCGTGCAATGATTGAGTTATTCAAGAAGGTGGAAGTGAACATGCCATTGTTGGAGTGCATTCAACAAAATCCTAAGTATGCTAAGTTCTTGAAAGAGTTGTGCACTAACAAGAGGCTTCCACGAGAGAAGGATGTGGCGGTTATGAATGAAACCATCTCTGCGGTTTTTCAAAGGAAACTACCACCAAAGCTTAAGGATCCAGGGAGTTTTTTCTATTCCTTGCACTATTGGCACTCGTAGTTTTGACAAGATCATGTTAGATCTAGGTGCATCTATTAATGTCATGCCTTCTTATCTTTATGCGGACTTAGGTCTAGGTGCATTGAAAAATGATGATATTATTATTAGACTAGCTGACCGTTCTAATACAATCCCTTTGGGATATGTTGAGGATGTTTTGGTGCAGGTTGCTAATCTAACTTTTCCTGCAGATTTCTATGTCATTGACATGGAACCCACAGATGCAGATGACAAGGAAATTCCCATTCTGTTGGGAAGGCCGTTCATGAGGACTGCTAGGACCAAGATTGATGTCCATTCCGGAGAGATAACGTTTGAAATTGATGGAGACATCATTAGTTATAATGTGTTCGATGCTATGAGGTATCCACTTCCCGAAATTTTTCGTGATTCTTTTTCTATTGATGTGGTGGATTCTCTTGCAGAAGAACATGTTGAAATGATAACTCAAGACATCTTGGCTCTCACCCTAGCTAAAGGGATCGGATATGACAAGTTTGGATCAAAAACTTGTACAATGCAGCAAGAGGCCGTGCCTCTTGCTCTCATAGAAACCGCGGCTTCTCTTGAGGTCGCTGCTGAGGTAACCTACTCTCCCTTTAGTCCAATTTTCTCTTCATCTAACAAGTTTCTACCATCCATTGTTCAAGCTCCAAAGTTAGATCTCAAGGTTCTTCCGGAACACTTGAAGTATGTGTACTTAGGAGAGAATGAGACATTGCCGGTTATCATGTCATCATCATTAGAGAAGGATCAAGAGGAGAGATTGATTGCAGTGTTGAAGCGACATAAGACGGCTATTGGATGGACTTTAGCCGACATCAAGGGAATCAGCCCTACTATGTGTGTCCATCGAATTCTTTTAGAGGATGGTGCGAAACCGACCAAGGAGGGTCAACGTCAACTTCACCCACCTATGATGCAAGTTGTGAAGGATGAGGTGACTAAGTTACTTGATTGTGGAGTCATCTATCCTATCTCGGATTCAAGGTGGATTTCGCCGGTTCAAGTTGTGCCAAAGAAGAGTGGGATCACAGTTGTGAAGAATGCGGAAAACGAGTTGGTGCCTCAACGAACCGTGACCGGTCATAGAGTGTGTATTGATTACCGGAAGCTTAATGCTACTACGAGGAAGGACCACATGCCGCTGCCCTTTATTGATCAAATGCTTGAGAGGTTAGCCGGTCACTCGTTTTATTGTTTCCTTGATGGATATTCCGGTTACAATCAAATAAGTGTTGCGGAGGAGGACCAAGAGAAGACCACTTTTACTTGTCCATTCGGTACTTTTGCATATCGACGCATGCCATTTGGACTTTGCAATGCTCCAGGTACGTTCCAAAGATGCATGTATCATATATTCTCTGAGTACATAGGTTCTAAGATAGAAGTGTTTATGGATGATTTTTCTGTCTATGGTGGAGATTTCGATTCATGTTTGCATAATGTTGAACTTGTGCTTAAGAGATGTGAGGAAACTAATTTTGTGCTTAATTGGGAAAAATGTCACTTCATGGTTACTCAGGGTATAGTGTTAGGTCATATTGTTAGCTCTAGGGGTATTGAAGTTGATAAATCGAAGATAGATCTTGTGCGTCACTTACCCATTCCCACAAGTGTGAGGGATGTTCGAAGCTTTCTTGGACATGCAGGATTTTATCGCAGGTTTATTAAAGACTTTTCGAAAATAGCAAGACCCTTGAGTTCTCTATTGCAAAAGGAGGTGCCATTCCATTTTGATGAGGAGTGCAAGGCCGCATTCGAGAAGTTGAAGGAATCATTGTGCACGGCACCGATCATGGCGCCACCGGATTGGAGTTTGCCATTTGAGCTTATGTGTGATGCTTCAAATCATGCCGTTGGGGCCGTGCTAGGACAAAGGAGAGACAAGCAGCCCTATGCCATCTATTATGCCTCAAGGACGCTCGATAATGCGCAACAAAACTACACCACCACCGAGAAAGAACTTCTCGCAGTCATCTTCGCTTTGGATAAGTTTCGTTCTTACTTACTTCAATCTAAAGTTATTGTTTATACTGATCATGCTGCTTTGAAGTATTTGTTGACAAAGAAGGATGCCAAGCCGAGATTAATTCGATGGATTTTGCTCCTACAAGAGTTCGACTTGGAGATCAAGGACAAGAAAGGATGCGACAATGTGGTTGCCGACCACTTGTCACGTTTGGTGCGTGATGAAGATGCCATTGTTATCCAAGAATGTTTTCCGGATGAGCAGCTCTTCAAGGTAAGTGAGGTAAGTGATCCTTGGTATGCAGACATTGTAAATTATTTAGTTACCAAGGATTTTCCAAACTCTATGTCATATCATGCTAGAAAAAGACTCAAGGCACTAGCTAAACATTATGTGTGGGATGAACCTTATTTGTGGAAACATTGTGTAGATCAAATTATTAGGAGGTGTGTTCCTGAAACTGAGCATAAATCTATTCTTAGCTTTTGCCATGAACAAGCATGTGGAGGTCACTTTGGTTCACGTAGGACTGCATTGAAAATACTTGCTTGTGGATTTTTCTGGCCTACTATTTTTCGAGATGCCCATATGTATTGTGCTTCATGTGATAGATGTCAAAGAACAAGGAATTTAGGACCTAGGGATGAAATGCCTATGCAACCTATTATACATGTTGAAATATTTGACTGTTGGGGTATTGATTTCATGGGACCTTTTCCAAATTCTCAGGGTTTTCTGTACATACTCGTTTGTGTTGATTATGTGTCGAAATGGGTGGAAGCCAAGGCCACCCGGACTAATGATTCTCGAGTTGTTGCAGATTTTCTACGTTCTAACATCTTCTCCAGGTTCGGCATGCCGAAGTCTATCATCAGTGATGGAGGTACTCACTTTTGCAACCGGACAATTGAAGCTCTCATGAAAAAGTATGGAATAAGGCATAAGGTTGCTACACCTTATCACCCCCAAACAAGTGGACAAGTAGAGCTTAGTAACCGGGAGATTAAGCGGATTTTGGAGAAGAGTGTGAAGCCATCACGCAAAGATTGGAGCCAACGACTGGATGATGCTCTTTGGGCTTATAGGACGGCATACAAAAATCCTTTAGGCATGAGCCCTTTTCGAATGGTCTATGGTAAGACATGTCACTTGCCTGTGGAGTTAGAGCACAAAGCTTGGTGGGCGGTGCAGCAGTTCAACATGGACATAGATGAGGCCGGATTGCATAGGAAACTACAATTGTGTGAACTCGAGGAGATCCGGAATGAGGCCTACGATTCTGCCGTGATCTATAAAGAGAAAACCAAGGCGTTCCACGACAGGATGATTCGAAAGAAAGACTTTGTTATTGGCCAGAAAGTTCTCTTATTTAATTCTAGACTTAGGTTGTTTCCGGGCAAACTACG